>BSBM01000610.1:1507500-1926483 GCA_027924585.1 Larix kaempferi | reverse complement strand
TTAAAAATGAAAACAAAGATAGGGGAGAAAGTTCATTTCTTAATGAAAAAGTTTAGATTGTGTAGAAAATCACCATGAAGACAATCCAAAAAAGCATAATTGGCTTTAAAAAATTTGTTTCAAATTCCAGCAAACCCCAATAAAAAATTGAAAGCAAGCATCAATTTGATTATCTTTTTCTTTTTGCTTTACAAACATTACTTATTGAGACCACCTAGAGATTAATAGAAACTACTAGATCCAAAAATGGCCTTTAGAACCCAAACAAGAACAAAAACAATTATGCACCATGCAAAAGAACACCTAAAGTGAAAGACATGGATGTGTGCATTGTAGGGTGTGTATAGACGTGCCCTAATACACTACATCACATGTCTATGTACTCAAAGGGAAAGAAGAATGAATTTCTAGATTTCAAGCAAGCTCATCAAAATTAAATTTTAAGGGTTCTAAGATAGAGTCTAGGTCTCGTTGAGAAGGTTATAGTAGCACAACATGTAAAACAATAGAAAAAGGAAAACAAAAAACAAGCTTCCTAAACTAACCCAAAAGTAGACATCCCAAATGGAATCACCAATTATATTACAAAGAAAATTCCCCTATTGTTTTGGTTTACAACCACAACAGAGCAAAGAATCAGAAAGCCAATATCAATTCCTTCAAGATACAATCAAACATTCACAACTAACTAATAAATGAAAAAGAAAGATAAAGAATACCAGCCTGGATTCTAAAGTTTGATGGAAATCCTCGACTTGAATCTTTTTGTTCAGCATCTTCTTCATCCACCTATATTCAAAGAAGATATAGATTGCAATATGGATAGTTGTGGATGTAAATGCATAAAACATTGACTAAAAGTAAATCAACTAATGTATTATACAATTTAGGTTTTCATATATGAAGAACATGAATTTAATACATTGATTTGGATGGAAATAGTAGATCTTTATTGAATTAAGAACAAATAAAAGGATATATATAACATGCAATTGTTGTGGCACTGTTCTAAAACCAGTATCCAAATTCCTCCACCCAAAACACAAAAGAGCAACTCGATTTCCTATTGCTTTGCTCCAAAGATAGGTCCAAGAAAGAGATTTTGGCTCTTTCTAACAAGATATAAAGGGAAAATACTATTGGAAAGAAGGGGTTTTCAAATATGAGGGAACAACTTGCAGACTCAAGAAATAGAGGCTAATGGATTTAAATAGAAAAATACTAGGATAATTATGTTATTTATTATTTCTCCCCCTCCTCCTCTTCCCCTTTGGGAACTTTTATACTTTAGACAAGCAATAAGAGAAGTTAGGGTACTTATTTACTAGAAATGGAAGGTAAGGAATTGAAGGAACCCATACAACTCATCCATATTTTAACCAATTTTATATTTTTTATGCCCAACTTAAATGTAGACATGGTCTAGAGCTTGATAGGGCATGGATACATGGTCTAAACTTTGGTAGGGCATGTCTCTACTGCAAAAATGTTTTTTTAAATACTTTTAGAGGAGGTAAAAAGTAAATGTGGTACATAAGTAGAGAAAGGAAGTCTACAAGTAGAGTAAGGGACATAACTTTGGCCAAAACATGCATCTATGCAAGCAAGTGACAAAATATGTTATAACATAGATGGAAAAACAATAAAATAAACTTGGATATGAACAATTAGAGGTTCAAGTGCCAGGGATAAGGAACCTAGCAACAAGGGAAACTATCTACAACGCAGTTTTCCAAAGCATATGAAATGCAAAATTAATTATTTTAAGAATATAAAATCAATTTGTTCAAACAAGAAAAGATAGATTTTTTTTCTAGCCTGAGTTGATCCTCCAAGAGTTGATCTCCTACACTACATATCACTTGTTGGTGATGGGAATAAGAACTCATGACTTCTAAGGAAATTCCAATATATCCAAGCTACATATGACATGTATACATATATGGATGGTCCATAGAGGCACCAAAAACCACCACCAACATCTTTTAATTTTAGGTTAAGTTGTGGGTTGTTTGTATAATCTCCATGATCTTGTAAGTGTTGAGTTTGGATGCTTCACTTGCCAACAAACTCACAATGGTGACCAAGCCTATGTGGCACAATAAAAAATCAATAGATTTTAATAACTAGACTTAGAAACCGCCAACAATAGTGCAACAACTCCTTAATTAAAACCATATATTTTGAATCTCCAAAATCAATGAATGGTGAGGGAAAGAGAGTTGTTGGGATTCTTTAATATTCTAAGGAGTATGAAATTATGAAAGAGAACCTCCTATTATAGTTGAGAATGAATGGTCACACCATTTTTTGGTGTTAGGTTTAGACTAGGGTTCTCATGCAAGGGCTAACAAAGGTTTGTTATAGTCTAGATGCACTGGCATTTTCAATCCTCACTGAGGGAAGATGGTTTCACCCGAAGTGTAGCTAAGACTATGGAAGGATTGGGGAAATATTAGAGAATGGATGCAACTTGAGTAATACCATTGAATTAACATCCTTGAACATTAATTCTATATGGGTATATACAACATTTAACACATGTGGAACATAAACCATTATAATAAAGATTTCACCATATCCATATAAAGATAGTAAATCATATTCAACATTCAAACAAATTGAACATAAAAATTAAAGTGGGGCCCAAATACTCTCTTCCTATTTACATTCTTTGGAATACATCCAAATAGAATTTCACACATTAGCAAAGCTTCAAAAAATGTTATCCGTAGACATATTTGACTTAGTGACCCACATCTTGAAACTTCTATTACAATGGAGACTCAACAACAAGAGGAACTTGAGTATCCCAAGTAACACTAGCATTGCAAGTAACCCCTTTTCCATAGCCTCCATGGGTTCTTATACATAATGAGTTGCTAACATTGACCTTGTTAAGATGGTTAGAAAGTGGTAAGGATGACTAGGTCAATCCATTATCTAAGTCAGTATATTAATTATATTCCATCCTCTCAACCATTGGAAGCCAACTTGTATCACCTCTTGTTCATTTATTTGCCACATGTCCTGTGTTAATCCCCATGCTCTTCCAATTCTCTTCCTAGATGTACATATTCTAAAAAAAGTATTCAAAAATGAAGGGGCCAACAAGTCTTGACCACACTCATTGACTTTCCCTCGAGTCAATGCTTTTGTCCTATTAACACTTCAAACAAAGGGGAAAACTTTGGGATGACTTATTTAGCTTGGTTGTGGAAAGAGTGGAATTTCTATACTTGTGGCTTCCACTTACTCAAAAGGATGGAGGCACTAATAATGAATTTATGTGCCTTCTCACTATCTAGATCAAATGGTTGGGTCTTTTCTAAGGTTTCACACTTCACATCAACAAAGGAATCAAATTTGTTGGTACACTAATTAGGTAGACTATGCCATAGGGAAAAATTCACATGGAGCCTTCTTATCTACAACTACAGTTTCATGTAAGGCACCGATTTGGTTGCTCACATCCTAGATCGCTTCATACTAGAATGTTTCTAGAGGGGATAGACAATGGATTGACCATCCATGGTCATGTACTTGATCTTCCTCATAACTCTTCCATTAGCTTTTTCCTTCTCTCTAGAAAACCCATCCAATCCACATAATGATGAAAATGATTCTACTTTGTGTTGTGGACATATGTGGGAATTCTCTTGTGGCATTCAATTCTATGACCAATTGAGAAAAGTGATCCACGAGTTGTCTTTGTTTCTAACTCCCTTAATATTTCACGGCTTGCAACCAGGTCTCTAACTTCCCTATTCTTGTACTGAGTTGTCGACATGAAGAACACAGTAGCACCAAGCTTTTGTTTGGTTGTGCAATGGAAATTGTTTCAGGAAACTGAGGTTCCCTAGTCCACAACTCTAGACACAACCCTTCCAACTATACCTAGATGGGCTCTATTACTTGCTTTGCAAGTTTATGAGCTTGTTGTTCCTGATCTCACTCCGCAACAACCTCAACGAGTCAAATTTCTAGTTGTTGGGCCACCTATAGTGCCTCTTGATGATGTTCGACTTGAGAAATACATTGTTCAACCTCTCTAGTAGTGAGCTTCATCATGTTGAGCAAGTTGGTAGTCAAACATTGTTGTAATTATTGGGTATCATATCCTAAGGGGGATAGCCAATTGAGGGGTTGGCTACTCGCAATGGATGGCTCTAATTGACTAGACATATGGACCTATTCTTTTGCTTTCTATTTGGCCACTTGATGGATCCCAATGACACATTCCTGAGTGTATTATGAAAGGAAATGGACCACATTAGTATGCTCATAACATATTCACAACATTGCTTAACAATGTGTAATTTCAACTTGTAATTACCGGCACATATGTCAACATTGGACATTATACACCAATTGTTAATGAATTATAACTTTATGTAATCATAGTTTTGCTCATGATTTCATCATCTTTTCTAGTGATGGACTTTGTTTAAATAATAACTTTATTTCAAGCATAGTTCTATTCATGATTTCATGATTTTTCCGATAGCTTTTGTGTTAAGGATGGTTCCAAAGGCCCACTCCATGGTTCTTCAAACTAGTGCTCCGAGCAATGTGGATGAATTCATTACTTCATTCTATTTTAATCCAAGACCAAATTGTCCCTAGCTGTAATGTATCTACATATGATATGGATAAGGAGGTTATTTGGTCATGAACTAACATTTTTATCACACCTAAATGTTGATCCCATTTTATGGAGTGGTCCCAAAGTAGTTGGGTCTTATACGTTGTCTGAAAGTTCCTTGAGTCCTTTGTATCTCTATTTAAGGTTGCAACAAATATGTAAAACTCTTATCTTGTCACATTTATAAACATTGCCTTGCATTGTTGAATTTTTATATAATTTTCATCTCTTTCAACTTTAGAAAAATAATTTGACATTGGATATCTTTAGCCTAGGATTCAACATGCCAATATTTTATGGTTAGGATGTTTGATGATGTTTTGATGGACATAGTGCCATAGTGATACCCATATATGATATCTTTTATAATTCTTGAATTGGTCATGATGGCTTCATAATGAGGGTAACCATATAGTAGCTTGATCTTGATTCTTATAAATGGTTTTCAATTGGAAGTTTTGAATGTAAATGTTCGGGAACCCAAGTTACATATGTCAATGTGCCTAAGTGCATTATTTATTGGAGAAATTTTTTTCCCATGGTGCAGGTATTTGTCATATCTGTCTTCCTCGAGCGAGGGTAGTTTAGGAAGACTATAGGAAATTGAGACATCTAGTAGGTCTACAAGAGGTAGATCAACTAGATGTCAAAAGATCATAAGAAAATTCCATAAACGCATGGAAATTTTTCTCGTTGAAGGGGGGTCATGTTCTTATGATGATGATACCCTAGGCGACATCGAGGTTCCCTTGAGCTACAAACATCTAGCGAAACAAAGGGTACCCAAGGATCTTCCTCCACTAAACACATATTTTTGTGTGAACGAGAGGATATATTGGATTGCACCATCGTCATTACATGGTTTGGGGTTGTTTTGCATGGATGGCATAAAGTTCAGTTACGACATATGTACTGAATTGATGGAGCATGTTGGACTCTGTTACAATTATAAAGATTGGATGCAACTAGTCCAATATACACGAAGTATATGCAGATATTGAATGTCTGCAAATTATTTACAGTTGAAAGACAAGGATCAAAATAAAGGAGCGACTATGTACATTTACGAAAGGCCAAAATCTATAGGGAATATTGCAGGGTTTTTAAACAATACACAACTAGGGCATACAATTAAGCAACCCAATTGAATATTTGAGGGGCGTGAAGGAAACCGTGTTTTTGTATGTGCTATTAAATCATGATAGCTGCAGGGGAAGAGTTGTTGATTAATTACAATTTGAATCGAATAGATACAAACGTGGTTACTATGGGAGTGGTACATCTAACATGTTACCCAACCTTTAATTAATGAATCTAATATCTTATGTAATTTTCGTGAATCTATTGTTATAATTTCATTAGAAGTTTCTATATTTATTTTTCAAGGTAGGGTTCAGGGCAAGTCCTTGACAGTTGATCAGAGGAGTACATCATCCTCGAGGAAGCAGGTATACATCATTGTAATTATACAAATATAATATGAACAATTTTTTTTTGTTATGTTTTTTCTTGAGTATATTGGTTTCATTTAGATAATATTTTCTATATTTTTGTTGCAGGGTGTTGATCGAGGAAACTACCTGATTGTTGATCAGACGACAACAGCCTCGAGGCAGCAGGTATACCTTATTGTAATTGAACAATTTAAATACGATCAATATGTTTTCTTATTATGTTTTTTTTGTGAGTATATTGGTTTCGTTTAGATAATGTTTTCTATATATTTGTTGTAGGGTGTTGATTGGGGAAAATCCCTAGCAGTAGATCAGACAAGACCAGCTTCGAGGCAGCAGGTATGCCTCATTGTAATTGTACTACTATAATATGCGCAATATGTTTTTTTTTATTAATTTTTTCAAGAGTATATTGGTTTCATTTCGATAATGAATTCTATATTTTCATCATAAGCTAGTGATTGGGGCATCTCCCTAACAGTTGATTAGAGGAGTACACCATCCTCAAGGCAGCAGGTATACCTCATTGTAATTGTACAAATACAATCATATGCACAATATGTTTTTTTATTCTTTTTTTTCATGAGTATATTTGTTTCATTTAGATAATGAATTCTATATTTTCATCACAGGCTGGTGATCGGAGCATCTCCCTGACAGTTGATCAGAGGAGTACACCATCCTCGAGGCAGTAGGTATACTTCATTGTAATTGTACAAATATAATTATAGGATCAATATGTTTTTTTATTATGTTTTTTTTCGTGAGTATATTGGTTTCATTTCGATAATGTTTTATACAATTTTTGTTGCAAGGAAGTGATCAGGGAAAGTCCCTAGTCGTTGATTAGATGAGTACATGATCCTTGAGAAAACAGTTATACCTCATTGTAATTGTACAAATATAATATGAGAAATATGTTTTTCTTATTATGTCTTTTTCTTGTGTATATTGGTTTCATTATGATAATGTTTTCTACATTTTTTTTGCAGGGTGATAATCGGGGCAAGTCCCTAACTATGGATCAGACGACACCAGCCTCGAGGCAGCAGGCATACCTCATTGTAATAGTACAAATTGAACATGAGCAATATGTTTTTTTATTATATTTCTTTCTTCAGTCTATTGCTTTCATTTTAGTAATGTTTTATATATTTTTGTTGCGGGCTACTGATTTGGTGTTTGATCTAGCATCAGAGAAATCAATATATATTGATGTGGATGAGCTCATGCACGATGTTGACATCGCATCTTTGCTAGACCCAATTAATATGATAGAGAATACCTTAAAACAATTCATGAGTATATCCTTCGTCTGCTATTCATTCAGTTGTAGACAAATGAGATTAGAGAAAAGGTTGATGTTTTGGTAAAGAGATCCCAGGACTTGAAAGTAAGTTGTGGATCTTGAATTAGAAGATAAATTCATTTAGGATTTTATAATTTGTAATTGTATATGATTGTGAACTAAAATATGGTTTGTATTTACAAGAGTTTTTGCGCCCACATACTAGTGGTCAGGGGGGTATTGGTATTAGTGATGCTTGTGGAGAGTCGTCACATGGGGATATGACCCCACTTGCATCTCATGTGCCATTGTTGTCAACTTAACAGTCAACAAGACATTTCGCAACACCCCAGAGGCCATATGTGAGTGCACCCTCTAGTGGTCGGTGCACACCAGATCGTACAAAAGAAGGGGTTGATGCAGAGCATAGTATTGATATTGCTCAAGCAACATTTCCTAGATACTCCCATGTCACTAGAACGGGTACACTACATAACACATTTTTGGTGGACGAAGATCTTGTTCCCATAAATATATAGAAGATCCCAGGTATTTATACAATGTTTAAGTTATTCTTTATAATCTGATTGTAATACACTCATGAAACATTCTTTTTCAACTAATGATGACATGATCGTCTTGCAGGAAATGATATTTTTATAAACATCTAAATGATTTTCCATTAGAGATATTTGGGCCTACCATCTACACAAGGTGGGATAAACAAAGTAAAAATTTAAAAGATGAGCTCACTAATCGCTTGGTTGGCTTGTTCGACAATGAGACCTTCAACTGAGTGGAGGTCCTCAAGAAAGCTGGCAAACATATGAATATTGTCAGGGACCAATATAGGGTTAATCTAGAAATGAACCCTAGGTATGAGATCCCTCCAATTATTCCAGGAAGAGGGTGGAAGGACCTGGTGGAAGATGGAAAGGAGAGGGATTTGAGAAAAGTAGGAAAGCTACCACTGGGCACACGAAGGTATGCAATAATTTCCACAATGTAATTATAAACCTTATTATTATTAATGTTTAGATCAAATTTGCAACATCTAACGTATTTCAACCTTTTCATAGGTTGTCAGACACATCAAATGCCACAAAGGAAAGACAAGAAAAAATGGACAGCACAAGCATGGTCCAAGTGGTTATTCGAATTTGGCAGCATGAATTGTAAGTATCAATAAAACCAATATTGCATCCAAACAATAAATTGAAAATTATATTTGTTTTATTGCAACGTAAAACGTAAATTCATGATTTTATGCAAATTTTTAGGTCGATCGATTCAAGGAAGTGCCCACGGAGGAAGAATTGAAGCTTGGCTTCTATCATGGCTTTGGAGCCGTTGTTGAATGCTGAAAAAGCTTTTCTGGGAAAACACAGTCTTCCGATGATCCATCTTGAACACATGTATATAAAATCAATGAAGTTTATTTAAGATTAATTACTTGTGCAATCTATTCGTTATAAATATTGGCCATAAAATATTGACTTTGTTTTGAGCAGGAAAGTAATTTGATCCACTTAATGTCGAGGATGGAGAACAACCCATTGAAGGTCATGCTTTGAATCCTGGTAATGAATGTATTCATATGATGTAGTTTAAAATATTGCATTGCAAATGGTGAATATGAATTTTACTTTTTCATGTTTCAATTGTAGAGCATGTAGAGGGTCATACGATACAGGATGAGCCTACACAGGAAGATGATGTACATGATGTGGCCACATCAGGTAAAAAACACCTTTGTAATGTTTTTTTTAATGAAATACTTGTCATTATAATAAAAAAATATATCAATGTAACATTTTTACATTATTGCAGCAAATATCAACCCATTGCAACAACATCCACGCCGTGAGTATATTACTAGGTAGACGGTACGACAAGATGTAGATGCCACAAAAACTGAACAACAAGTTGCAGAAGATGATTTGCTTGTTGATTTTGTCAAAAGAAAAAACCTAGAAAGAAGTGACTGAAAAAACACTATGTGTACCTATTTTTGATAGTATAATGTCATGCATTAGTTTTTGCCTAAAGAATGTTATATTTTAATGAATGAATTGTAAGTGTTTCTTTATGACGAAATCCACATGTTTGCATATAATTACTTTTTTCCAAGTACATGCATGGGTATGGGGAATTGAGAGTGATGTGAGTGGGGGAGGGGACATAAGAGATTCCACCTTCACGTGGTTGGACCTATTCAGTAGAGAATATTAAATTATTCTCAAAACAAAGAGGAGCTCAATGAGGTATTTATACCTGCCATCAATGAAGTAGCTTCACTTTGGCTTGACTTCATATTTGATTTCATATCTGAGTAGCATTTTTTTATTTCTAACATATTTATTGCTTGGCATTATAATAACTTAAATGTTGTTGTGGTGTTTGTAGGTAATGACATGCTATAAACTTGAGATGGGCATGCTAATGAGTGAAATTACAGGTCTACTGCTTTAAAGAGTTCCAAGGTATTATTCAAATGTCATTGACTTGGCAAACTCTTCCTCAATACATCACTGGTATTTTCTTTTATTTGTTGAAATGTATACTTATATAAATCTAACGCGTTTTTAGCTCATGTTGCATAAGCAAGATCACCTATAGGCAGCATGGATTTCTTATGCACTATTGCACTTCTATATTACGCTTCATGTCTTGCTTGCATTTTTGTTGGTTGCCCAGTTAGATTAGCTATAGATTTATTTCATCGTATTAATGTGGGAATTTGCTGAAACAATTGATTAGTGGAATGTAAATTGCTGAAACAATCGACTGTCTAGTGTGTGATCTTTCTTAGGTGTGTAATATGTTTCTTTGATAATTAATACTGTTGTTACACATATTCTTCCTCACTGAACATTATTGTAGATCAATTTCCTTTACAGTTTGTTGAAACAAGCTGAGTAATGTGTGATATTTCCTTTAAGTAGTTGGACTAGATTCAAGATTGGAGTACTTGCTGAAACAATAGAATAGATCTTGTCATTCTGTACAATATTAAATAGGATTTAACTTCTTGGAAAATTAAGTTAGGTGTTTCAATCATAAAACATATTCCGAGTATAATTCCTACCAGTGTGATGTTTTTGCAAAGAGTGATTTATTTGATTCTTGCAGATTGAATTAGCAGTAGAATTTGGATTGATCAACAAACTAGAGTACATATAGTTTCAGCAATTAGGCTGCTTAATGACATTGTTGGATTAGTTGATTGAGTGTGTGATACGAGAATCAATTTGCTTGATGTTTATGCATAGATTTTGCTTGATTGTCTTTGAAATAACAAGATTTCCTCGGGTTGACAATTTATATTGAGATTTTAAAAAAAATCCTCAAATGCATCGCATATCCGATGACACCACAATAGAGACCCGACGGCTTTGTTATACATCTGACGAAAATGCCATCAATGGTATCTTTATCCATCGCCTATCCGATTCTAATACAACAATCATCCGATGAGTATGCTATACCTCGAACGACAAACATCGTCAAATTTTAATGTGGGATTGTGTTCCAAGGTTGTCATATTTTCGACACGTTGGGATGAATAAGTTGTTGGATATTTGACCTCATTTTTTTTTTTTATTTGACACGTTTGGATGACTGCTCTGTCGGATATTCGACCTCCATGTTGTCATTTATTCGACACCTTGGGATCAACCTTGTGTCAAATCGTTGATGTCAGAATTTTCGGTTATTTGAGTCATTTGATTAAAAAAATGCGTCGATTAATGGACGCAATGTGGTCGGATATCCGACAAGGATTTTTTTACGTCGAATATCTAATGACGTTTTACCGACGTTTAAAAAAAACATGTATGTCGGATCTTAGACGGAATGTTGCCGAAATTCAGAAAAATATGCCGTCAGATTTTGGGTTCAAATTTTCCCATGGGTCACCTTGGTTAGATACATTGGGTACCTTCATGTTCAACACAAGGAAAAATTTCTTGACATTTCCTTACAAAAACAAGAAATTCACATTCCAGGATGTTACACTAAAGTCAAGTTCAGGAGTTGTGTCGTCTGAAGACTTCAAAGAAATATCGAAGGTGCTTTCACAAGAAGATCAGAAAACCCATACAAAAGATCCATGAAGAATTTGATAAGGTCACCATGGACAAGGAAGAAGAGATCTCTTGTCTAAGAGATCATAATCAGAAACTGCTTCTTCAAATCAAGGAGGTGAAGGTTAAAGCATAAGACAATTGAAAGCTAGAATAGGAGAATCAATATCTTCAGAAGAAACTAGTAGAAAATATCGAAGAGAATGGTCACCTTAAGAAGCATAAATAAGATCTAATGGATCAAATTCAGAAGCTTAAAGGTGAGGAGAAATCACAAGAAGAATGATCAAGAACCTTAAGAATGATAGAAATTTGTTGGAAAACAAGTTGGAGCAATTTCAAAAAAGGACATCAAAACCCTTGGACTCAAAAATCCAAGTTGAGGAAAAAGAAGAAAATACAAATCCATTCCTCTTCATAGATAAAAAAGAATCCAATCTATTAAAAAAAAAAAACAAGAACTCCTTATCGACACCCAAGTTATAAAAGTAACTTTGACCAACGACAGGGTCAAAATGAACACAAGCAAAGGAGTTGTGAATTCAGAAAAGAAAGAACACAAAATCAGCAAACTAAGCAGAAAACAAGAAGTTCCAAGCAACAAAGCAATCAACAAACAACTCTGATGAAGATAGATCTTGGATGGACCACTTCACAAACGATGTGACATTTTTTCTTGGGAATTCGTAACTCATATGGTTTCGTTTCGTCAAGTGTCGCAGTTACTAACACAAAATATCAAGAGATGACATTACAAGCAAGAAATCAACGTAAGCCTTGTCCTCAATAAGCTTTGAGGAAAAAGCTTCCTTTAAGGGGAAGGAAATGTAACAAACATAATATTAAATAATCAATAATAGTAATATAATAATAATATAATAATAATAATAATAATAATAAAATCATTTACATTAAAAGACATAACCTCTTGATGAAAAGGTATTAGTAGGCCTATATAAAGGCCAAAACAGTGTATTTTTCAGTCGTCATCTTTAGATCATCAATTATTTTATCCATTCATGGATTATTGTAGTTTGGCTTATTGGTGTTGATTATTCCTTTAAGAAATGATTTTTTCGTTAAATTCTAGTATGGCTTCTGATCTTGCTTCCACTTGTGTTCTAGTATGTATTCCATTTTAATTTCCTTGTCCCGATACGCCACCTTCTCACTAGAAAATTTACCACTTTGATAGATCACTTTTGCTTACTAAATTTACCATGTGTGACTTAGGTTTATTAGGGAATTTTACCATTATTGAATAGTTCTGATAGCACTTGTCCTCAAATATGAAGATGCAGAAACTGTTGTAGAAAGGATGTTGGTTCCTAGGTGGCATCCTCTAATGTTGTATCCTTCCATATAATCAAGACCTCCTCGATGGTACTCTTCACCTTCACACATTTGTCTGTCCACAACTCCTCCTAACATATGAGTAGCTGCAAAGATGCTCACAAAATGTTTATGTGTGCCATAAGATAGATATTTACATACGGATCATGATTCTTATCTATAAAATATTTATAATTCGATTGATACATCGTTTCGAATTTGTCTTTGGTCTTTTCGAGCTCTTTCGGTGCATTTGAGTAGGACAATAGCCCTCTACCATATGCACACAACAATTCGTCAAAGGAATTTGCAATAGTGTGTCGCCAGTTATGAGGTTTAGAGTAGTTCATCAGGGACCTTTTCAATAGTGCCCCTCTTCTTATCAATTATTCTTCGATGCTTATCAATTGTTCCTCCGATTCCAGCTGGGGCATGCTCTAATTGGCAAGGAATTAGCTTTGTTGCAGCTTTCACTCTTATTGCATAAATTCATAATATATTCATAAAAATACAAGGAAGAGATTTGAGTATTTCCCCTCTTTTAAAACATAAAAAATAGCTTTACTTATATATCATGAAATAATTTTTAAATTTTATTTTAATTTTGAACTTTTATGTCTAGGTATTGGTTGTGATTTTTATATGATGATTACTTGTATTATCATTTTTTATTTTTCTAATGTATGGAAAAAATTTACAATACTGAAGATTATTAGTGTTGCTTTTATTGATACAAATATATTAGCATAGGTTCATATTAAACTTAGATTTCCTCTAGGTGTTTGAGGGATCTGGGTTTAAGATGGATCTACGTTGATAGGTTTTTTATTTTTTTGTAAAATCTAAAATTAAATAGACATATCGTATTGAATAGCTTTAACTTTTATTTTTTTTGTCATGTATGTGACAACATCTCCCCCAGATTGAGCTATAGAGAACCTCACCACTCTCAATGCAATCAAGAATTTTATGTGCATCTATAGTATCATGTGTTGGCAAACTTGACCACCTAAAATAATTCATTAGTGGTTTTCAAGGGGTGGAATTCCACTCCTGCTAGATGCTCATGGGTCTTGGATTGTTAGCATATTTCCTTGTGTTTAAGGAAAATGAGCTCTTAGCCTATTAGAAATAGTTTTAAGTCAAACTCCATTACCAAAAAACAATTTCAACCTAAATAATATCTATAAGAAAGCTATAATCCCTTGCTATCATTATGAAGGCTATAATACTGGGCCATGTACTTTCAATTAACCTTAACCTTAAGACCATGCATGATATAATTTATCTTCATTTAAACATTATGGAGGCTATAATACTGGGTCATGTACTTTCAGATAACATTAACTTTAATTCCATACATGATACAATTTAACCTCATTTAAACATGGAATTTAAACATGGAAGAATGATATAGATGTGTCTTATATATAAAATACCTTCCATTATAAACTAAACCGTTATGGGTATGTTGATATAACACAATAGACAAATGTATCAAAAAAATATGTTAGCCTTATGTACAAACATGCCCAACTTATCTTTACCATTTTCCCAAATAAAGCATAAAAATGTTTGTAAAATTAGATGATTCATACAAGTTTTCTAGTTTTGTACACTAATGGATTTTGTTAACAATATATTTTATTTTCAAAATTCATTGTTGCACAACCAAAGTTGGAGAGGTGAAATTTTTTGTCAGGCGAGTAGAGCATAAGAGATCAGCTAATTTATTAATACCTATGGAAGGCAAAGTATTATTGAAATGGATTTGCATCTATTGACTTTTAATTAATCGCTATTCTCTTTAAAAATTTATCCAAGATTTTTAGTTCTTTAAATCATCTATATAAAATTGAATATTCTAAAAATTAAAAATAATTTTTTTAATTTTAAATTATAAATTTCAATTTTACAATGGGTGGAAAAGCTTGATTAAATTATTATTATCTGGTTTAAAATCAAATTATCAAATAAAAAATTAATTTTAAAAAAATAAAAATTAAAAAAACCAATAATTAACTAGTGTCACTCCTCATTAATCACATGTGTCCCTCCTCATTAATCACATTTCCTTGTTTCTTAAATACATTTTATTTCAACTTTATTCTGCAATATTAAGTAATTCTCTTTTTTTTTTATTTAAAATATTAACTGTCTCCAAATTTAACTTACCCATCTCTAAATTTAGCAACATCTGTCATAATTCGCGTATAACTATGCCTTCAAAATTTGAACAACATAAATAATATTTTTAAGTTTATCAATGGTTACCAAATTTGACGTTTGAATGAAGTTGGAAATTGTACCTCCTAAGCCTACTATAAATGGTGGAAATTGAAAAAGCATGCAATTCAAACAATATTGTCCTCCACAATGTTATTACAACTCATGCCCTATAATTTTTTTGAAGGGATTCTTCAATAGCATTTGATGCAACGGATACCGGTGTAATGGTGTCGAATGGAACTGGTGAAGAAGCTTCCAACAACAAAATCCTGCGCTCGTTAACGTATAGAAATGTTCAACATGGACATAACGTAACGTATATCGATGGGTGTTGGAGAGTACATGAATGTTGATATCCGTACTAGATGATATCGTCCAATTTCTTTTTTTCCAAGTCCAAGTCCATCCGTAATCGAATTTGAAGGGTGGGTCTTAATTTCAAGAAGGGCATTTGCTCTTGGAGCCTTTCAAGAAATATAAATAATTGTACTTTAATTCACAAGTATAAATTAATTAAATCTTCCTCTAAAAAAATTAAAAAATAAATATTGTCCATCCAAATTTTTGTAATCTTAAACAATTGAGCACTCTTTAATATCTACACTAAAAAAGTGGTATCTTTTCAATAAAACCTAATTTGAACACATTAATTTTACAGTTCATTAGAATAACAACTATTCAATTGTATTTGTTTGGGTTGGAGCACACTTCATTATAAAAAAAAACTACTTAGACTATGCAATAACCATATTGGGGCATCTGCATGATCTTATGCATAGTGTAGGACATTGTAACTAGATATAGTCTTAAAATAAAACTAGAACCATGAGAAAATTACTCACTGTTAACTATGTACAAAAGGAAGCCACTAAGCAAAACTAGGCTATAATAAACCTACAACCACAAAATACATATAAAACCAAGCAAAAACTTAATTCAAACTTGAGAGAGGGAAGCCATTCAACCCCGAGAGATGTAAGAATGATGGGCATTGGGCGCCTAAGAAAAAATAATACATAGCTCATCAAACATTAAAAAAAATCCTCCATACCAAGCAAGTTAGCAACGCTATCATCACAAGGGTTGGGGCCACAACTTTTGTTGTTCAACATTTGTCGCGGTAGCATATAGGTATGGGATGGAGGGGAAATGGAATCAAGCCTAAGCCAATTGGAGCCTTGCAACTCAGTGCATGTTTAAGTCTCGACGATTTGCCTTTCAAATTGAATGAGAAAACCAAAAGAAGTTTGTTAATGGATTGATTTGAGAAAATTCTAGATGTGAGTAATTAAGAACTCGAAGCTCTAAATTTTTTCATGTTTTGTACCAGTCAACGATTCAGCGAATTCATGGACACTGACTCACTAGCATGAAATTTAAGTTATTTAATGAAAAGACTTAATGTATCTACCTCTATGTCGAAACCATTTTCAATGTTGATGCAGGCCACTACCCTCCTTATTGTATTATCAAAAGGAATGAGAATGAGGAAGAAGACTTAAAATTATGGACTTCACCTTCAAAGAGTTCCTTACAATCACATTGCTAAGGAGTGATAAGAAGATCACAACAATCCAACGTGTCAAATCTCAGTTGATAGTATCAATTAAAGGCTTATATGGTAAATTTAATATAAGAGTTACTTATAGTTGTCTCTTACTCTTTGCATCTTGACACATTTGATATTTTATGGTTGTCTGTGTGCCTTGACCTAATTGATATTATTATTAAGGTGAGGATGTGCATACACAATAATCCTTAGTTATGACTATGAGATGAGGATTTAAAGAGAAGAGGATGTAAAGACAGGTAATTTTTTTACCTATTTTGGTGGTGAGCATCAAAGATAAATGTGGTGAGAAACCACATATGTTTAGAAGGACGGAGGGAGATTACATCATGATCATGTCACACATTAAATTGAAGACTATTCCTGAGGCAATTTTTTATTATTATTAATAACCATTGCGGTGCTTTGCTCCAAATGTTTTTTCTAACTCATTGTTTCTCCATATCATATTCCCAGTGCCACATCTCGATATGAATGCATAAATTGACCTCTACATGGTTTGTGGTCCTAGTTGCATGCCATTATTTGTAGTTGCATGCCATTAAGTGTTGTTTAGAGTTGTTGTGAGTTTGTGATATTCAAGAAAGAAATGAAGTCTTGTAGAGGAGGACTCATCAAACCGGCCATTTGAATTTCAATTTGATGAAAAATGAGTGGACATTGGTATCCAAGTTCACATAGGTAGTAGGCACAAAGTTTCAGGCTCATTTTGGGCCTAGTAGTAGACTAGTAGTGGTTCTCTATTGTTACAAGCGTATTCGTTGACACATTGTCACACCTTAGATCTCAGCCCGAAGTGACTCAAGAGTCAGACTCAAATCCCGGTGGCAAGTGCCTCGTAGTCGTCAATCATCTCTCGTCATCTTGCACATCTAAGCAGTGACGGCATGACGTGAGTGAGAATGATTATAATTTATGATATTTCCAATATTTTGAGTGACGAGTCAAATTTTATTCCATAAAAGTTTTAACATAGAAATTAAAATTTGAAATTTATATGGATGAGTACTTTCAAACGTTGCCCTTCTTTTGAAATGTTGATATAAATTATGTCCTTCTTAATTACAAGGGTAAAATTTAGATTCTGAATTTTTTTTAAGAGCAATTTTAACTTTACACTTATAGAAAAAGCTAAAACCCTTTGGAAAGGCTCGAAAGAGTTCAAATTTGAACGATGAGTCCAATTATGCTACTTAAGAGGGTCCTATTATATTTTTATTCCTAAACTTTTTATTGTTCAATCTATATTTATCCAAACTTAATCTCATAACTAAATTAAGTTATCCAAACTTAATCTCACAATTAAATTAAGTTATGCAAATGTTGTTTTTCCAATTAAAATAAATCAAATATATTAATATTTATGTATTTTAAAATTATTTTTATTTATGTAAAAGTTAATTTTATTATATATTATATAGATTTTTTTAACATTTTTGTTTTTTATATATTTGTTTTGAACATAGCAAAAGTTATCGCTATTGAGTTGTTAACTATTATTGAGGGAAGTAGTCGCTTGACTCAAAAGTTAAGAAAATGGTTTCTTAACTCATCAAATCAATTTTAGATTTAATAAATGAGCTATTAACTAATCAATATCCATTTTAGTTTTATTGAAAAAATAAGTCAATTTTAGATCTTATAATAAAATTAAATAACATAAACAAAAACATCAATCTCCTTTGTAAACATAGCTTCAATACAAATAGAATGAGCAATAAAATTACTACCATTACTATTATTTATATTAGTGATCTATTTTTTTATTTATTGTTAATCTATATATTATTAATACATTTTGAATTAAGTCTATATATTACATGTTTTTATTTATATTTGTGATTTACTTTTTATTGTTAAACTATTTAATATTAATACATTTTGAATTACATCATATATTTTACATGTTTTATTGTTATTCATTTTAACTATGTCAAATACATTCTTTAGAAGTTTTTGAATCATCTACAACTACTAAATTAAGATATTTAAAACAAAGTAATGCATTGATGATGATGATGATGATAATGATTAACGTTCACTGAGACCAACTTTGGTCTATTGGACCTTAAGAAGGTTATTACTTGGTTTGCTTTAAACTTTTGTTCCTATGCTCAAAAAGCTTGGTAAGAAGCTTTCCAAGCTCACTATAGTTTTGGAAAGTTAGGAGGTTAGCAAGGTTTGTATTGTATCAAATACTATGAAACTCATATCTAATATGGGTGTAAGCAGGGCATTCTAAGAGAAAGTGATTTTCATCCTCAACACTCATAAAATCACAAATATGGCAAACCCTTTCTGCCGATAGAGTTTTGGGAATAGACCAACGCCATGTTTCACTATGAAGCTCATGGGAGTTCGTTCTAATCTTGGCTATATTAATTTTCTTCTTTGAATTAGTTACTATCAAGAGATATTTCTGATCTTCCAAATTAGGGTTAATGACCTCCTTATAGTATCTTAGTTTTCTCTTAACCACTAAATTTTCCTCGCACCACAATTTCTCTTTAAACTTAAAATTAGTAATATTTTTGACATTATCGATATTTTATAAAGTGTCATTTTCATCAATGCCCCAATGGTCTAATAACCAAGCCATCGTATCTTTACACCAACTCCGCTTGAGGCGTAGTTGGTTTTGCCTTGAATTTAAACTAATTTTAGGAAGTCTCTGGGCCATGTTATTTATCTTGTGCTTGTACATCAAGTACCTAGTCATATCCATGCTCTCGATGGGGGAAAGACTCACTTCTATGAGGAGAATAGGATAAGGTGTATTGCTTTTAATTTTGAGGTTATAAGTTATAAACTGCTTCTAGATTTGCTCAATATGTCTCCAATATTTTCTAGAAATGTTGCACCCCCATACTTCACAACCGTATAAGATAACATGGATGACAAGAGTTTCAAAGAAGAACTTTTTCTTATCCCACATGACCAAGTTGGTTAATTTACAATTATGTTCAAGACCAAAATAAGCTTTCCATCCTCCATTAATCATTTTCTCAATGCTATGGTTCCAATTGAGCTTGTGATGAATATCAATTCCAAGATATTTGTAAGAAGTCACTTCCTCCAGTTTACTGTTATCATAAATAAAATTTGCTTAGGTGTCTTTCTTATATTTTATAATCATAACTTTTGTCTTGTCGGTGTTAACAGTCAAACCCATGTTAGAGAAGAAATCTTTGAGAGTTTTTAATTGTTTATCGAGATCAAAAGGACACCTTGCCATAAGAACAATATCATCAACATAAAGAAGGAGAATGATAACTATCCTAGCTAAGATCGTGCCGGCACAACCCGCTTCTTCTAAACATCTTTCTATTTTATCGATGTAAATTCCAAAAAGGGTAGGGGAGAGGGGGAAACCTTGCTTAGCTCCAATATTACAGTTTATATCCGTTGACAAGGCCTCGTTATTCTTAAATTTAGCAATGACCTTTTCATATAACCTTATCGCGATAAATCTCAACTCAAAAAGAACATCAAGCTCCTCTAGCCTATTCCACAGGTTATTTCTAGGCACTGTATCAAAAGCTTTCCTAAAGTCCAAAAAGAAACAAAAAAGGTCAGACTTATTATTACAACATTCCTCTGCAATGATCCTAGGCGTAACGAGGTGGTCTATGGTTGAATGATTCCTTCTAAAACCTGCTTAGCCTTTAGCCCGCTTACCTTCCATTTGTAGCCATTCGTTGATCTTATTTTCTAAGATTATATTCTATACGAAATGAAATTCACTTGAGAAAATAAGATATGATCTTTTATGTGAAAATGAACTAAAATTTAATTGTAATTATTTGTTTTATTTTTTAAATAAACACTTTAAAAGAATCAATGCATATCTAATTTTGCGATTAAAAATAAAGTTTAATCTATACACAATTCTAATGTATTAATTTCTATAATTTAATTACAAAAATTATTATTATTTTTAATCATTTAGAAAAAACAAAAATTAAGTCGCTTGGCTGCTAATTCCACTTGTTTTTTAAGATATGTAAAACTGATTGTGTAGAAACTTATGAATTAATATAAAAATATTTAAAATTGATGCTCGACGCTACGAAATATTTTCATTGGCATCTTATTCTGTCTTTCTGTAAATAATGTGGAAAGAAAATTATTCTTTGAATTTATTATGTCCATGATTCCAATCCTGATTTGACATGTTTTATCATTATTCTTAAAAGTACTTGAGGGAAAATATTTTACATCATTAGAATTTGTTAGGGAAAAATTCTTTGTTTTTATTTGTTAATTTTTTGATAATTTCATTCAAACATTATCTTAGGATCCTACTAAGAGAATAACAAGCACATCATAACAATCATAAACACAAGAGACACAGAGTTTCCTCGGGGAAAACCAAGAAGGTGAAAACCCCACAACTTCCTTAGAGATAGAATAAGCCCCAATACAAAGATCACAAAGATCAATCCCCAAAAGATAGATAACTCGAGCAGATAGTCCTCCTCCACTTGTGTGCACTCCTCTCTCAACTAATGCAAGTTGTTTGAGTGAGTGAATGAATAGAATGAGAGACACACACTCTCTATTTATACTTTACTTCACTTGACTTTTAACTCTAACTAGGTCGGCCCCAACTTAACCACTTAACATAATGCTGACACTGGGCCGACCCCACTAGGGTGGTCTAATAACCCTTTAACCCACATAACTCATACAAGACCGACCCCACCAGGGTGGTCTAATAACCCATCAAATATAAGTTACGACACTTACAATATAACTTGTGACACTTGCAAATACAAATAATGACACTTCCAATCGGAGGAATAATACATCTCAGTTGGGGATACAATAAAGTACAAATGTAATACATACAATATACAAGTGAATATCTTCTGAAGTTACAAATACATCTACACTCCCTCTTAACTAGGAAGGTATTCTCTAGACACAGGTCATGAATACATATCGCGACAAGTCTTCAATTCTAGAGCTGGATCATCGTCACTGGATCACAGAGCATCATCGTCACTACTGCTGTACTGGTCATCTCGATCACTGGTCTATCTCTCAATTCTTCTTGTCATAGGAATTTCTACAGAGCCATCCCTTTTTCATGCTGGTTGTAGGCCTAGCCTCCTGTAGGTCTTCATCATCTCTACGAGTTGGCCATCCTGTGGATCCCAGGACTAATTACGTGCGTCAACAAAACCTCGAAAGAGCATCCGAGCTCAAACTATCGGATCTCCCAGGGAGCTATTACATGTGACCACCACAAAACCTTAAAAGAGTGTCCCAGGAACGTTTATGTGCATAGCACGCCCGGCAAGAACTCTTAAGAGCATCTCAAGACTTTTACATGCCTAGCACAACCTATTGGATCTCCAGGACTGATTACATGTTGTCTGGAAAAACCTCGAAAGAGCATCCTAGGACTGATTACGAGCTTACTGCTCAACCTATCGGATCTCCCAGGGAACTATTACATGCCACAGGACAAAACCTCGAAAGAGCATCTGCCAGATCTCCCAGGGAGCTATTATATGCCATAGGAAAAACCTCACAAGAGTATCTGCAGATCTCCCAGGGCAAGATTATATGTCCTCCCAAGCAAAACCTTGAAAGAGCATTTGCCAGATCTCCCAGGGAGCTATTATATGCCATAGGAAAAACCTCTCAAGAGTGTATGCAAAACTCCCAGGGCAAGATTATATGCTTATTGCACAACCTATCCACGGCCACGGAGTATCATCCTGATACTCATGATCCACCTTATCATCCTCGCACAGAGCACCATCATGATGCTCATGATCATACTGATCATCATCATACAGTACATCATCCTGATGCAAATCATCATCGCATGATCATCTTGATCATCGTCACAGCATCGTCCTAATGCATGTATCATCATCGCATGATCATCCTGATCATCATCACATCATCGTCCTGATGCATATCATCATCGCATGATCATCCTGATCATCGTACATAGCAGTAACCAGAGCATCGTCCTGATGCTCATCATACAGTGCTTACATCCACAGCAATGGGAAGGATCCTCCTACAACCATGCTTGGAATGGCTCCTGCAAATGTGTCTCATCACTTCCTCCTCGAAGTATCTTCTATCTGAAGAACACCAAGCCTCTCTCTGAAGTACTCAAACTTCACTTTGGCTAGTGATTTGATCAACACATCTGCAACTTGCTCATCTGTCGCAACATACTGGAGCTTCACTGCTCCTCTCTGCACCATATCCTTGATATAGTGATATTTGATCTCGATATGCTTCGACTTGTCATGGAACACTGGGTTCTCTGACAACTTCACACAACTCTGGTTGTCACAGAAGATACAAGTAGCATCCAACTGGAGATCAAACAAATCAGACAGTAGCTTCCTTAGCCATACTGACTCACAACTAGCTGAAAAAGATGCAACATACTCTGCTTTGGCTGTACTCAGTGCTACGCAAGATTGCTTCCTGCTAAACCAAGAGATCACACCTGATCCCATACTGAAGCAACACCCCGAAGTGCTCTTTCTATCTACAGCACTGCCTGCCCAATCTGAATCAACATAACCCTCCAGGTTAAACTTTTGATTTGCATCATACCTGAGCCCATAATCAACCGTACCCTTCAGGTACCTTAGAATATGCTTTACAGCAATAAGGTGAACATGTCTAGGATTTGTCAGGAACTGGCTGAAGGTGTTCACCGCAAAGCAAATATTTGGTCTCGTGTTTGTCAGGTACATCAAAGACCCAATCATATGACGATACATCGTGGTATCAACCGACTCTAATGAAGCATCACTCAATAGCTTCAGGTTCGATGCCATAGGTGTGGCCATGGACTTGTAGTCCATCATCCTGAACCACTTCAAGATCTCTACTGCATACTTCCCTTGTCCAAGGAAGATTCCATTTGCACTCTGCCACACCTCCATACCTAGAAAGTAATGCATCATACCCATGTCCTTCATCTCGAACTTGGCAGCAAGCTTCCTCTTCGTTTCAGCAATCAACCTATCCTCTCCTGTCACAAATAGGTCATCCACATATAATAGGAGTATCACTGGATTTCCTTCCTCAACCTTGTAGTAAAGGTTGGAATCGGCTTTACTCTTGGTAAAGCCCAAACTGGACAGGAAGCTGTCTATCCTGCCGTACCATGTCCTAGGTGCTTGCTTCAAGCCATACAAGGATTTCTTCAATCTGCACACATATGACTCCCTGTCATGTGTCTCAAAACCGAGTGGTTGCTCCACATACACTTCCTCTTCGCCTACACCATTCAAGAAAGTTGTCTTGACATCCATTTGGTGTATCTTCCACTTCATTACTGCAGCCAGAGCAAGTACTGTTCTGATGGAAGTGTATTTGGCTACAGGTGCAAAAGTATCTTCATAATCTATCCCTTCTTTCTGGGAGAAGCCACGAGCCACAAACCTTGCCTTGTATTTCTCTATGCTACCATTTGCAGCATGCTTGATCTTGTAGATCCACTTGGAAGTCACAACAGACTTCCCTTCTGGTCTTGGGACCACATCCCAAAAATCATTCTTCATGATCGACTAGTATTCCTCGATCATGGCATTCTTCCATTACTGCATCCCGGATCCTAGGAACTTCAGATTCTTCAATATCTTCAATAGATAGCTTCGTTGCTGGAACAAATGTTGTTGTCCTTCTTTTGTAGGTGATTGTACACGACCTTTCCTACAAGTCAAATTCAATTGCATGATTAGAAACTTCTCATAATTTTCAAAACAAAGTCTTACACATAAAAATATATGTCATAGAATCATGCAATTATCTTATCCAATGCTTCAATACAACAATCATCCATATCCCGTATTCATACGGTAACTTTCTAGATGCCTTCCATCTCTACCAGAACATTGTTAAGAGTTTGCACTACTCCCAACATGTCAGCAAAGAGGTTTCATTCTAGATAAGTAGCAATGGAATGTTGTACAGTGCCATAGGCCACTTACCCATCACATGCATATTAGTAGTATACTGTTCATTAATGCAATCATTCTAGTATGCGTAATACACAACCTAAGTCTAGGAACATAAGTATATACATCATTGGACAATATTATTTAAACAATCAGATATAGAAGAAATGACAATTCAAATACTTATCTTTGTTTGTTTGTTGGGTGGACTCACTCTCAATCTTTGCTTCCTTTCTGCAACTCCATTCTGTTGTGGATTGTAAGGAGTGGTCAACCCCCTCTTAATCCCTGAATAACTGCATAGCTTCTTGAAGTCTGTTGAAGTGAATTCTCCACCATTGTCAGATCTAAATGTCTTGATCTTATTTTCAGTGTGGTTTTCTATCAAGGCTTTGAATTCCTTGAACTTTTCAAACACTTCATCTTTGTTCTTCAAGAAATAAACCCAAGTCTTCCTAGAGAAATCATCAATGAAAGAAACATAATATACATACCCACTTAGAGAACTGGATGACATTGGTCCGCATACATCGGAGTGGACAATCTCCAAAATTCCTTTTGATTTGCTTTCACTACTTGGAAATTCCTTCTTTGTGTTCTTTCCTTTTGCACATCCTTTGCAAACACCTTCATGCTTTGACTGGATTTGAGGAAGACCTTCTTCTGCTTTGCTTGCAATTGGTAGTGCCCTATAGTGCACATTAGCAAGCCTTCTATGCCAAAGTTCACTTGGCTCCATGGATTCATGTACCATGGCATGTTCAGGTTGTCCCTTCAATTTGTACAATCCTCCCTCTTGCTCTCCAATCACTACTACATCATCTATGGTCTTACCTTTTGGCCACATAAGTACTTGGCCATCCACAAATGCAACTCTCATACCTTTTGCATCCAAGATAATATGGAGAGAAGATTCTTCTTGAGTCCAGGTACATATAGAACATCTTGCATCTTTAAAGACTTCCCAGAGTCTAACTTATAGGAGGCTTCACCACTTCCTTTTATAGGGTATTGATAGTCATCCCCAAGTTTCACCTTGTGAGGTGATTCATGTTGAGATAGGTCTATAAGAGATTCTTTAAATCCTGCCATATGTTTAGAAGCCCCACTATCAATAAGCCAATCATTACACCCATGTGTAACAGTACCTGTGAGAGCAGAGATGAGAACATATTCATCGTCACTTGAAGAGTCTTCACTTTCTACTTTAGTCTTCTTCCTGGGAGGTTCATCATCCTCAGCAGCATGAGCATGATATCTCTTCTTGTTGCTCTTCTTCTTCTTGGAGTTCCTTTTGTTCTTGGGACATTCTGAGGCAAAGTGTCCCTTCTCATTACAGGTGAATCATCTTAGATATTTCTTGTCTCTTTGATGATGGTGATGAGAAGATCTCTTGTGAAAGGATTGCTCCCTCTTGGGCTTACCTTTATTGGTGTGTGCTATGAGAGATTGATCTTCACTTCCCATCTTTTCTTCTCGGGCCACAAGTCTAGCTTCTTCTTGTGAACATTCCTCCCATAGTCTATTGAAGGAGATCAACTTCCTTCTTGCACAGATACCTTGGATGAAGGAGTCCCATGACCTAGGTAGGCCATTCAATGTGGTCATGACAATATCTCCATTCTCCACTACTTCATCCACAGCTTCAAGTTGTTCTTTGATTTGAGAGACCTTAGTAAAGTAAGATTGGATGGTCTCTCCATTCTAGTACTTCACCCCTTTCAATTGATTCCGCATAGTCATCTTCCGATTTATGTTCTTTCCTTCAAACAACTTGGTCAAAGAGTCAAACATCTCCTTAGGTGTATTCAGGGAAGACACATGGGGTATGAGATGGTCTTTTATAGAATCATCAGTGATTCTCTTGGCCTTGACCAAGTCCTTCTTGTGTAAGGCCTTAGCCTCATCTCCCTCTGGAACTGGAACCTCTTGTTTTATGTAGGTATCCAAATCATTCTCATCTAGGATTAACCCAATCCTATACTTCCATGCTCGGAAGTTGTCAGCTCCTTCAAGCTTATCCTCAAGCTTGGTGTGGTGAGACATCTTAATGAGAAACTCAAATGGAAATAAAAGATTTAGGTCTTACCACTTGATTTGCTGAAAACTGGATCTGGAGCTGGATTAGGGTTTGTCAGAGAAACCCTAAAAATTCAAATTTATGAATGGATGGAAAGTTGCGCCTTGTTGAGCTGATCAAGTTGGTATACTTCAATTTTGAAATCTGCAAAATTTGACCCCTCAAAATTGCCTTTGAAACTTTCGGATCTGCAATTTCTGGTTTTCTGGTCAAAATCCCGAACTAGGGTTTGATAATGCTCGGGGTTCTGCCCAGCCAAAAAGTTTGATCTTGGTCTCTAAACTTTGATTTTTCTAAGGAGCATCCAGCCATGGCATCATATTTTAAAAATTCCAACTTTTGCAAAAACCCTAATTTTCCACCTTTCTGATCAAAATCCCAAACTAGGGTTTGATGGAGCCCGGGGTTCTGCCCAACCAAAAAATTCGATCTTGGTCTCTAAATTTTGATTTTCTTGAGGAGCATCCAGCCGTGGTCGCAGATTCCAAAAATTCCAACTTTTTACGAATCCCTAATTTCCCACAGTAGTGACATGCCAAAAACTGAAAATGCTCAGAATGGAATTCTGTCTCGACAAAAAGATGCGCCCTTGCAAGGAGATTTAGCCTAGCCTCCTACCTTTGATGATCTATGGAGAGAAACCCAAAAATTAAGAAGCTCTAGATTCCGCAGTTGCACAGTGTCTTCTTCTTAGCACCACTCTGATACCATGTTAATTTTTTCATAATTTCATTCAAACATTATCTTAGGATCCTACTAAGAGAATAACAAGCACAACATAAAAGTCATAAACACAAGAGACGCAGAGTTTCCTCGGGGAAAACCAAGAAGGTGAAAAACCTCGCAACTTCCTCAGAGATAGAATAAGCCCCAATACAAAGATCACAAAGATCAATCCCCAAAAGATAAATAACTCCAGCAGCTACTCCTCCTCCACTTGTGCGCACTCCTCTCTCAACTAATGCGAGTTGTATGAGTGAGTGAATGAATAAAATGAGAGACACACACTCTCTATTTATACTTTACTTCACTTGACTTTTAACTCTAACTAGGTCGGCCCCAACTTAACCACTTAACATAATGCTGACACTGGGCCGACCCCACTAGGGTGGTCTAATAACCCTTTAACCCACATAACTCATACAGGGTCGACCCCACCAAGGTGGTCTAATAACCCATCAAATATAAGTTACAACACTTACAATATAACTTGTGACACTTGCAAATACAAATGACGACACTTCCAATCGGAGGAATAATACATCTCCGTTGGAGATACAATAAAGTACAAATGTAATACATACAATATACAAGTGAATATCTTCTGAAGTTACAAATACATCAACATTATGCTCATTAGCATTTATGAATTTATTTAGGTGAAATATTGATGCAATTAGAAATACTTATGTAAGTTAGAATTTTGAATTCATTTGTATCACTAAAGCAAGCTTTGTGGAGAAAAGTCTATACACAAGGATTTAACTAATCTTAATGCCATAATGTGTTCCAACCCTATAAAAAATGGTTAATGTAGAGAGCATTAATAAATATGGCTTGAACTAATTTTAATGCAATAATGTCTCCCAACCCTATAGAAAATGGCTAATGTATAGAGCATTAATAATATGGTGATATGTATAACAACCATGTTGTATGGTTTGAATAGTGGATTATTTTTTGTTGGATTCCTAGTGTGTGGAAATGGATCTGAACATGCAAATTCCCAACAACATAATGTTTTGGATTCAAATGCATCATACATTGGTGATAATGAGAAGGTGCACCTCAGGGGCTCCTTGAAAATTTTCAAATTTAATATTGAGGCAGACCCATGGTATATTAAATCACGTTGCATCAAATAATATATTTAATTAGGTTTTTTATTTCAAAAAGTTTAATGATGCCCTTAGTGAAGCTCTTATGCTTGAGCAACATATGTCTAATTCTAACAAATACTAAGATACACTTAACTTCTAGGGAAAGATTCAAAGCCAACACATGTTAAAAATGTCATTTTAAAAATATTTTCTTTCTTACTATTTTTCTATGCTTCATGTCAAATTTATGTAAAATGTATAAAAAAATCATATAATAAAAGTAACAAGAATGTATTAAATAATCATATAATGAAAGCAATAATATGGAAGATTACAAAAAATCTGGTCATAATTTGTATAGATGTACCACTTTCTTAATCAATTTTAAAGGAGTTTGTGGTGAAGGAAGACATTTTAAAAATTTAGCATAATTGTTTTAATTTTAGTAAGACTAAGTTTTATTGGTAAACCTTGAGGGATTGAGCACAGCAAAAATGAAGTGTAAACTTTAGTTGCAACTACCTATCCTTGCCGCATCTTCAATGAAACTTAAATGCTAATGAAAGCTATATTTAACGTAGAGAATATATATTTTATATTGTAATAGACCATAAGTTTGTTAAGGATATATATTTTATATTGTAAGAGACAATAAGTTTGTTTGCTTTAGCAAAGCAAGCAATATGAAATTAAATACAATTACAATATGATAGTACATAATAATTAATTAGCTTTTAGAAATATGTTTTTTCTAAATCAATTAAGTATTAAGTACGACAAATAGATTTTACACTATTACCAAGAAAGTTGATTGCGTTCTAGTTCCTCTATCTTTTACTTTTTCTTTTCCGGAATCAATTTCAAAGCTATATGTTTTCGTTAACTTTTCTTTAGACGGTTTGCCCACACATTCAACCATAAACATTCCCAACATCAAATTCCATTGCTTTACTTTATCATCTTTGAATTTTCTTTAAATGGTTTGACTACACATTTAACAATAAACATTCCCAACATCAAATTCCATTGCTTTATTTTTATTTTATTTTCTAGGTTATTAGATTTTCCATATTTTCTTAAAATATATATTGTTAATAAAAAATAATTTTATATTATAAATAAAGAATATGAATATATAATTATTTTATTTCTCCACTAAGATCTCTAGGGCGTGTCTACGAACATTTAAGCCTGCAAATATTTATGTAACAAATTTCCAATTTGGATTTTACACGTTTACCAAGGAAGTTGATTCCATTCTCGTTCCTCCATCTTTAACTTTTTATTTTCTAATTTCAATTCCATCTTTAACTTTTCTTTTCCAATTTCCAATTTCAAACTATAGGTTGTCCCTCTTTCAATTTTCTTTCGATGGTTGGACCACACATTTAAGAATAAACATTACCAAACATTCAATATAAACATTACCCAGATAAAGTTCTATTACTTTATTCGGTTAGGATTATAAGATTTTCTATGTTTTTTTTTAAACATATATTTTGTGAATAAAGAATAATTAATATGAATATCGCTTTGAAAGACTTGTTTTTCTAATATGAAATTATAAATTTATTTTTATTCATAAATTAAATTTCTCACTAACTTAACAAATATCTTTTCCCACATATTCATATACTTACATTTTTAATTTAGTTTTTTTAATAAGGATCGTTAGGTTTTCCATGTTTTTGTGTTTCTAAATGTATATTATGATTAAAAATATGATATAATTTAGAAGCATTTTCTCTCTCTTTCTTTCTCTCTTTATATATATATATAATTTTTAAATTAAAATATATTGGGTTTTTTAAGCAGTACTGAAGAAGTTTCTAAGTGATGATTTATCATAAGGATTGCTTTAACAATACACTCATTCACCGTCTATTCTACACCCAGTGGGAAAAAATATATTGGTTATGTAACTACATTTCAAGATTATCAATATGTAATTATAAATAGAATATTAAATTCAATAATAATATAAAAATTAATAAACATTATTAATTAAAGGGTCTTTGCACAAAGATGGTACTCACTTTGATTAGCAAGGTGGATAGAGGAACACACACGTGTCTGCGCACGCATTATTAACGAGTGCATGCTTTAGAAATGCACACACATTAATAACGTGCACACGCTAATAAAACATGCATGCTTCTTTGTTTATTAATGAAACACATCATGGCCCATTTCCTCATCATTCTCTCCCCTTTCAACAAAATCGACATCTTCCATGACACCAATATAGAATGTGCACTTTCCTCCACCACCAAACAACTTTTCCAAGCCATCCCTCCAAGTATTTTTTTTTAAATCTTATGATCTTTCTTTGATTGTTTGGTGTTTTAGTAAACAAAATTCAATTGTAAATAATCAAAATTTTAAAAAAATCATTATTTTTACATACATCGTTTGTCTCTCCTCCATCACAATGGTAGAAAATTAGGAAACAAATCCACCATGCACAAAAAACCTTAAACCAAATCCAGAAGTAAACATTAATTCTTAGGAGAACCCAAGCACAAAAACTCAAATTAGCCAAAATTTAAACCAATTAAGAAGCCTTGTTCAAGAGCTCAAAACCATAAGGGAACCATCAAGACTATCCTTAGACACATCCCTTAATAGCATCATTGCCTCTATTGACAATGTCCATGGTCAATTTTGAGCATAACTGGATATAGGGCCAGTATGAGATAGTTCTATTCTATCAGTCTCAATAAAGAACAAATCAAAGATTTGAAAATTTCAAAACAAACTATTGTTAGTTTTTTCATTGACCCTAGGATCGTCCAACCCCCTGGCCCGCACAAGATACTCCTTTGCATGGATCAGTGCACATATGATCCATAGAAACAAACCTATATGAGGCAATGGTTTATGGTTTTCGACAAACATCCTTGCAACAATAGGGAGGTTCCACTATATTTTTTTCAGAAACTATATGTTGAGTTAGCATTGGGTCTCCACGTGAACTATTTTGACATTAGTGAGTTTCAGGGTTTTGGTCTTGGATCTTCCCAGGATCGACCAACTGTTAGGCGTAACCCATGAGAGGGCCACTACTCCTAACCGTATTCCTATCCCCCCCACACACCACAATAAACTCACTTGCTATATTTCTTAGATGACACTACTACTACCTTATCACAACTACATAGTGTATTGTAGCACCATTCATTTGTGGCATCATTCATACGTGACCCATTAAAGTAGTATGGAGGACCCTCAGGTGCAAGTACCTTAGGCCCCATTGATCATGGACCTTCCATGACAGATAGTCAGGAAAAGGATTTGATCCAGATGGATATAGGTGGCCACCCACCTATTCCACTGGCTCAAAACAATTTTCCATTTTGGCAATTTTCTAGTCATTTTTCAATAGTTTTTTGGGTCCTGAACTTCCGGAGTCGTCTTGAGGCCCTACACGATGTTTTTCTAGGTTCACAATGACCCAGAGGAGAGCCTATGGCTATTGTGTGGGTCTGTTTCACTTGTGTACTCCTCGAATAGATCTTTCCAACAATCTACCAAGCGCCTCAAATGGATATCATATGTAAAATTTATGACCTTGGGACGTTGACTGTTCAACTAACCACTTTGGGGCCACAAACTTTATGATGGTTCATCTCCTAGGGTTAGGATTTTGGATGTTTATGGTTCTTTCCCTCATGTTTATGATAAATAGGCCCTTTTAGCCTCATTTTGTATTCAGCTTGTCACGAATGAGCATAGCCGCCACATATTTTCTTAGAGATATATAAGCTACCACCATTCTAGCTTCTTTTATTTTACAATTTGATCTGTTTCATTCATTTAATAGAATATAAGTTCACGATATCAATGCGTTTCTCACCATATATATGTGTATGTGAATATATATATGCTCTTTCATTTCATTCTCACATAAATCCGGATCAGGATTCTTCTAACAATCGAGCATTACCCCATCGGTGCACTCACTGCGGGCATACTTTCCATGGCCTGATGGAGGATCCTGCATGAGATTCTTTTTTGCCTAAGATTAGTATCATGATTTGTAAATAATGCTAAATCATTGAGTATATATTTTATTGTACATTCGACAATTATTAGATAAACACTGATTAAAGTATTTATATGTAAATATGTTTTTTGGCATGTATAGTTGTTCGGAGATTAAACAATTGCATAAAGGTGGGATGAAATTTGTTCTCCTAACCTTGATTCTGTCATGGCAGCAGCATAGAATATTGTAGCATCTCACGTACAGGTATTTAAATGAGTGTATAATTGTAGGATTTAAAAATTGATTTAGTTTCAATTGTCAAATCTATTTATGAGAAATCAATCTCAATGTTGTTGTGTTTCCACAGGTGATTTCCAAAGAGATAGTGCATAGGTCTCCACCTAGGCTAAGAAGATCACCCCTCACCTAGGTAATGTGTGTGAAATTAGTTATATATTTGAAGTAAAATCTATTGTCTTTGTATGGCTAATTACATTTTTTCCACCAATCAAACATATTACATATCTTTGTGTAGGTGCCATTTTCCACCATCCCATTTCCATACCTACTCATCCCTCTGTATCTTTCACCTAGTCCATTTTTTCCATAGTTCATGTCCAGTCCTGTGACTAGGAACCCTACACCCATGATTGGCATACTCATTCACCCCGTAGGATGATTCCATCCCTTGTGTAACCAATGGGGCTATATTTCCACCCACACCCATCCCCTCATGGTTCCCCCACCTATCTAGCATTCACCAATCCACCATGACAACGCTCCCCCGATTGCACCCATCATTGCAACCCCATCCCCTACACCCACATTGGCTCCATCTATTTCACTTACAACAACCCCCACCCATGTACTTACATCACTCCCCTCACCCACCATTGCCTTGGAGCAAGTTGTGCAGCTCAGTGTTCCACTTCCTAGCCATGAAAGGTAATCTCTAGAAATGCCTCAAATATTCATGGTGAGATTTATAAGTTCATTAAAATCTTATAAAGCATGAATGCAATTCATAAAATAACACATTTTTATTTTTATGTATTAATTGATTTTTGTAATTGACGTAGGGAGGCATTGATGATAGGATTGGATCAAGGAGACAAGGAACTCCATTACAATATGTTGTCTTGTCTCAAGTGAGTATTCAAGATTTGAATTCTAATTGTATTTTTTAAGTGTACTAATTGATAGAATTGTGGGGAAAAACTGATATGTTGTTGTTTCCCTTTTAGGCCTAGAGAGACAGTCTACACCCATATGTAGGAAGGCTCAAGCTTCTACTAGCTCAAAGAGGAGGTAGGTCACTTTTGGATATGAGCCTAGGGGTGCCAAGGGTGGCCAAGGTGATTGAGACACTTACTATGTACATTATCTATGATGTGGCATTTTGGGCATGATATGTTTATGTGTGTGTAGGTCACTAGCTTCCCTTATTCCTTTTCTGGGAATTAACATCCATAATATGTATTGGGAACGATGTTAATATGTATGGGTCAATACAGTAATATCTATAATGGAAATGAATGGCTAGGAGGATTATAAAAGGTATATAGACAATTGAGCACACATGTTTTCTTGAGAAATTACTCCTCACAATGAGTTTTAGGGCTTATGCCCAAGTACTTCCCACAGTTAAGCGGATAGGGATTATTCCCAGATCCGAACTTGCAACAGATGCAAAAAAAAAATTTGGCAGAAATTCCACCCAACGAGCCCAAGAAAGTGCTCTGATACCAGATGTGATGAACCTGCAATAATTAATTAATGAAAATACACGAGATATCATAAGTAATAGAACTCAGAATCACTTTTATATTGATCACGGGCCACTTCAAGGGGGAAACCTCCTTTGAGCAAGCTCAATACAATTAACTTCATGGTGCCTTCAATGACCTCAACACACACTTATATACTAAGTCTATGCCCAATACTATGAGTCAAAACCATGGGGCATATAATACTACAGGACGACTTATAAAGCATATGCGTCCAATACTATGGGTCAATACTATGGGCTAATATAAACCATGGATCAACAAATACTACAGAACGACTTACAAAGCATATGTGTCCAACAACAATATACTAACATAGTAAAGAGAAGGGTTGACACGGGTTCCTAATATCCCCTCTCTCTTAGAAAAAGCTTTATCCTCAAAGCTTTGGTTGGAGAAATTGCTGTAGAATCTGAAGGAGTGGTTCCTCGGCAGCATCCTCGGGTTGCATTTTGGGTCATTTACACCTTTGGAGTGACAGGGAGGATTGCTTGGAAGGCTGTAGACGAAGAAGAACCCTATCAGCTGCACGGAAAATGCGCTCAGAACGGTGTTGATCAGCTTGTTGTTTCAGGCGAATTCTGGCCATGTGAAGATTGTCCTGTAGAATGAGAAGAATCTGATTGCGGTTTTGAAGAACCGAGCCAATTTCCTGAACTGGGGAGCTGCTAAGGGTGTATGGAAGAAGAACTAGTGGTGTCTATCCATAGACTGCTTCATATGGTGTCCTGTGAGATGTGGTATTGTACCACCAAAGCGCTGCTAGGAAATCCATAGAAATCAGTTGGCCAAAGCTGTCTAGGGATGGGCAAGGGTTTGAGCAATCTCGAAAGGAGTGTCATTTCACCCTTGTTGACCTAGAAAGTAACATAGTCAGCCACCATTTGTTGAATTGTCATTTTCAGTCCCTGCCAAAAGAAGTTACATTGTTCCCGGTCATACATTTTAAAGAACCCAGAGTGCCCTGCTGATGAAGAAGCATGGAGTTCATAGAAGAGATAGCCCTGTTAAACATATTGCAACCAATTTGGAACAAGCATAGAAAGAGCTGTAAGAGAAACTGGGTCATCATTTGTGTGAGAAGGAGTATCTGCCACCATATTGTCATTACCCTTGTTGTAAGTGATCGCATAGGGATAACCCATGAGTTGGATAACCCATTTCAGCTGTGTTGGGGAGGAGACCCATTGTTCCAGAAAATTTTCCAGACTCTGGAGATCAGTCTTGATGCAGAAATAATTCCCTAATAGGGATGGCTGCCACTTCTGTACTGCATGCAAAATAGCCATCAGTTCCTGCTGAGAGGTAGATGTGACTAAATTCTTACCGTCAAGGTCTCTTGAAGGCGGCAAGCTCATTGGTTCAGCAAAGACACCTACATATCTATCCAAGGAAGTAGTGGAGACCGTTGATGGGTGCATCTGAATGGAATGGAGCTGAGCGATGATACCATGTGAATTCTTCTTAAGGATTTTTTCCAGGCGATGTGAACTAATGATGCAGAGAGACCCTGGTTGTAAGCCCATTAATTTGTGTTGTGCCCCATTGACTGAAAACTGCATCCAAAGTTCTGAAAAATCCCATAAGATGGGGCCAAGTGTGCGTAACCATTGAACGCCCAAAACCACATCACATCCGCATAAGGACAAGGAAAACATGTTAGAGCGCAGGTTATAATCTTCCATAGAGATACGCACATTGTGACACTTCCCCTTGCAAGGTAAGGTGCCCCCATTGGAAACCATGACTTCAAAGCTGGAGCAAGGATGGACAAAACAATCAGCCTGTTTGGCAATCCGAGGCTCAATGAAGTTATGAGTACTACCAGAATCAATGAGTATGGTAAGAGGGAGCTTCTTGAAGTATCCCCTGACTCGCATTGTTTGTGGGGTGGTGACGCCGGCTACAACATGGAGAGAGATCACGGGTGCGTCGTCCTGAGATGGGGTGTCAACAGGCGGGTGTTGAATGTTGACTTGATCATCTACTGTATCTGGAGCTTCTTCATCAAGTTTTGAGGCAGGCAGAGAATCCACATCCAAGAGATAGAGCTTTTGTTGAATACATCTATGTCCCCGAGTGAATTTCTCATCACAATTATAACAAAGCCCTTTTTATCGGCTTGCCTACATCTCTATTTCAGACAAATTCTTGATAGGAGTTGGTTGTGGAGCAAGCGTGATGGGAGGTCGTTGGGAACCCATATTTCTAAAGGGAACAAAGGTGGGTTTGGAGCGTTGTTGAGCTGTGATCTTGTCCTTTTCCAACTTACCCAACCCTAGGACTTCCATCATTGTGTTGGGACATAACATTTTGACCTCTAAGCGGATTTCATCCTTGAGACCACTGATGAAACAACTCCTGTAGAATTCATCAGACAATCCTTCTGTGTGACTGGCCAGTTTCTCAAATTTTGTCTGATACTCTCTCACTGTGCCAATTTGGTGAAGTTTAGTGAGTGCTCCTGTGAATTCATCAAAAGCACTAGGACCAAATCATGGCAAAAGGAGTTGGAAAAAATCTGTCCAGTTTGGCTCGGGATGAGCTTTGATGTACCAATGGTACCATTGAAGGGCTTCTTGTTCCAAATGAAAGGATGCAAGTGGAACATTCTAGACATCAAAAGTATTATGCAGACTGAAATATTGTTCTGCTCGGTATATCCATCTAGTCGGATCAGTACCATTGAAGCGAGGAAAATCAAGCTTCGGCCCTCGAAAATTGCTAGAAGAAGAGAACCCGGTGGTTGCAAAAGATTCTGGATGTCGGTTATTGTTCATGGCTGAATGCTGAAGATGGAGGCTGAGAAATTTTTCATCCAGATCTTGGAGTTTGGTTTGGATGGCTACAAGTGCTTCATCCATGGTTTTTGCTCCTACGCGGGTGACAACCACACCTAGGATGTGTTGTTGTTGTTGTTGCTGTTTTTTTTTTTTTTTTTAAATCTTGGAGTTTGGTTTGGATCGCTGCAAGAGCTTCATCCATGGTTTTTTCTCCTGCGTGGGTGACAACCACACCCAGGAGTTTTTTTTTTCTTTTTTTTTCTCAGGAATGGAACGGCAACGGCGGCACGAAAGGGATCCACAACAGATGGATCTGTAACGACGCGGAAGGGATCAAAAAATGGCTGGATCTGAAACGATGACTGGATCTGGAACGAATTTCATAATAGATATGAAATAGTTGGATCTGGAGCGGAAGTGATTGGCAACAGTTCAGCTGAAAATAGATATGGACCCCAGGTATGTGCGTCTTCCTATCAGTTTAGGGGATTCACTCTGCTACCAATGCTGTCTGACGGCTTACGTATTGGGGCAGTACCCCTCACTCCATGGCTCAGGTAAAACTGATAACCGCTTTGCCACAAACGACAGCTCTTGGTTTACCTCACGGGTGGGAACTAGTCAATTGGGTAGGGGTCGTTTCCCTTTTCACTGGCAGGTCCTCTTAATGGGCCAGCTACTTTAGGTTTCCTGTGGTACTCCTCACACTGAGTTTTAGGGCTTATGCCCAAGTACTTCCCACAGTTAAGCGGATAGGGATTATTCCCAAATCCAAACTTGCAACAGATGCAAAAACAAATTTTGGCAGAAATTCCACCCAATGAGCCCAAGAAAGTGCTCTGATACCAAATGTGATGAACCTGCAATAATTAATTAATGCAAATACACGAGATATCATAAGTAATAGAACTCAGAATCACTTTTATATTGATCACGGGCCACTTCGAGGGGGCAACCTCCTTTGAGCAAGCTCAATACAATTAACTTCATGGTGCCTTCAATGACCTCAACACACACTTATATACTAAGTCTATGCCCAATACTATGAGTCAAAACCATGGGACATATAATACTACGGGATGACTTACAAAGCATATGCGTCCAATACTATGGATCAATACTATGGGCTAATATAAACTATGGATCAACAAATACTACGGGACGACTTACAAAGCATATGCGTCCAACAACAATATTAATACTAACATAGTAAAGAGAAGGGTTGACATGGGTTCCTAACAATGTTCCATTTTTTATAAAAATGTATAGTTGGACCTCTTTCCAATACAAATACACAACTTTCAGCTGCTGTATATGGCAACGTGTTTATTGATTTTGACATTAATTATGTGGATTTGATGTTATATATTATGAATTTTACATTGTTCATGGTGAATGTAATTAGTTCTTCTTAGTTTGATTAAATTAATTTATACAGTAATATCTATAATGGAAATGAATGGCTAGCAGGATTATAAAAGGTATACCGACAATTGAGCACACATGTTTTCTTGAGAAATTACTCATCTATTTTTAAGGAAATTATTTAAGGAAAGACAACTAAACACACATGTTTGCTTGAGAAATTACTCGTGTTTTTAAGGAATTCTACAACTAGAGTGTAAAGGAAGTCTTGGTCTAGTGTTGTACACTTAATCAAAGCTACTTTAAACAAAAACTAGTAAAAAAACCATAATTGAATTTGAGCACAAGTACATGTTCCATATCTCTAATATGAAGCTAGAGGTGTATCGTAGTGAATAGATCGATATTTGATTGGACACTTTAGAGCCTTGCAAACTTCTGCAACTACCTACACATTAGGTTGGATAAATAACCCAGAGGATAAAAAATACTTCTCAAGGCTTGGCACAATGCATCTCATGTAGTGATGCATGTAGTTGTGTTTCTGGGTAGACTATTCATCTTTGTGCTCAACATAGATCTCTACAATATTTGGTGAGACTTTCACCAAGCTTGGGAAAGTCCCTCTAAATGGTTACATGAATGGAGTTGTTTCTATTTGGTCATATCTATGTAGCCTTGGAAGTAGGCGGTGAGGTTGTGGATTCAATAATATCAAACTTCTTTGTGCATATCATCACCATATTTAGGTAATGAAATTATGGTGTCTATCTAGAAGTTGTAAGTGAAAACCATAGGTTGAATTTTAAGGAATTCAATGAATGCACATCACAATTCTTGTACAATGATTTGTAGACTATGTTCTTCATTGTCATATTAGTGATTGTTGCCATTATCCATTAAGAGGTAAACATTGTGTAAAATATTAAGGGAGGAAAATAGAAACCCTAAGTTATGGATATGGTTAGGGTTCTTAGAAAGAGGGTTGTTTGAGTACTGAGGAGAGTGGCATATCCCTATGTAAATGCATGATATGGAAGGGTGGACTACATAAACCCAACAAGGTTTGTAGCACAATGGAAACAATTAGTGTGGGATGTAGGCCTCCAAAAAACCCTAAAGATTACTAGATTTGGGTGGACATTAAGCCTAAGGAACTAGAATAAATGGTGTGTTAAAGAATAGTCCATTGTCTAGAGAAAATGGATAATTCAACTAGTTGTAGAAGGTATATGGATTAGAGGATGAACCTAATAAAACCCAAAGACTTGAGAAATATGGGTTGAGAAAGTAGAAGAGGGCATGGGGGATGGGAGGTTAGCCCCCACAAACCCAAAATACCAATACATCTAAGTGAAAAGAAGGAGGCCAAAGATATAATTATTCTAACACCAAATGATTATAAGAAACAACCTACTTACAAAAAATATTGAGAGATAGATGATGGATGAGATGTTTGGTCTTTCCTTGGTCACTAAGTTTGAGAGAGATGTTGACATTCCATATAATCATGGAAGTGGCCCAACTCCTAGGCCCTAAAATAAACTTCTAAGCATCTAGGACAAATAATGATACATAAAACCACCACATGTGACCTTCCAAGGGAATCCTTTTCCTTCGAGAGGGGAGAACACCTAGGACTTAGGAACTAAACAAAGATTATAGGTATGTAAGGAAAATATGGATACCTCTAAAAACCATACATGTCCTCCCGAGGGTACCCTTGACCTGTTACAAGAGGTATCGATACCATTAGATTGTTCTTAGAAGTATGTACGGGTCTCAATCCCATGGACTTCTTTAAGGGAGGAAGGCCATGCCTTAGGACCAAATGTAATATTTGAGCACTAGTATCATGAATCATTGATCAAACCACCACGTATGACCTCTTGAGGATATCCTTGGCCTCCCATAAATGATATCAAATCCTTCAGGATATTTTGAGCATTGCATATGGATGTTTAGTTCTTAACATGGTCAAAAGAGGAAGCCCAAGTCTTATTCCCTAAAGAAATATTTTATGCATCTAGGGGTACAAGTGATAATGCAAACCACCACACGTGATCTCTTGAGAATATCCTTCATGTAAAATTTGGGATATCAAGGATAGCACTAGGTATTGATGTTAGATCCCTAGACATGGTTGGCGGACGAATCTTGGGCCTTGGGAAAAAAAATGTAGCTTCTAGGAATCCAAGACCGAAAACAAGATCACAACGTGTCACACATTACCCATGCATGGTGCCTCAAAGTACCATACATAACCTCTCAAGGATATCCATGGTGTCTAAGTGTGGATATTGCTTCCATTAGGAGGTTGTGGGAACTAGGTATGGGTATTAGTGATAGGGACATGGTTGAGATAGGAAACTTAGGCTTGAGTCCCTAGATAAATCTTCTAGGCATCTAGGGAAAATACCGATTCCTAAAACTTCCGCACATAATCTCTCACGTATCCCTGAAATATTTGTTATAGATATTTTATTGTATTTCATTTAGTGAGGCATAATGTGAATAAGCACTCAATTTAATATAAGACCAAAGTACAAGAAAACAACAATCTTTGCTTGGTTAATTGATTTTTTGATATAATTATGAATTATCTATTAGAGGCATCACCCATAAATCTATCAATACCATTAACATGTACCAATATCATATCAATATTGTACCATGGTATTTTTCATTGAATGAGTAAATTATGTGTTCTTGCTTGAATAACTATGTTGTCAGAATGGTATCACTTCATTGAAATCATATAAATCTAGGGTGAAATGAGTTAAATGAGTATTCTTGATCCAACAATTAAGTAATTCCCTACTATATCTTATATAAAATAAAAAAATTAAACGTATGGAATTCCATACAGAAGAAATAACAAAGAATATGAACTTTTATTTAGTTAAAAAGGGTAAACAAAAGATGTGACAAGGACCTTAACAAGCACCTTCATAATTTTTTTTAAACATCATGTCACATAAGGGTAACTCTAGTTTCTCTTTTCAAGATCAACTGAGCAAAACCCTAGTTTCTTAGATCATTGAAAAAGACCTCATGTCCCAAGGTTTAGGAGTTTCAGCAGTTGACCTAATCATGCAAAAAATGCATAGTCAATTACTTAGCAAAACCCTAGTTCCTGAGATCAATGAACAAGATAAGCACTAGGTGATGGATCCATGGGAGAGAGGTTCTCCTAGATGGAATGCATTGTCACAATACCAATGGATTTGATGGTTTGTCGATCCGAGGCATGGTCTTCATGTAATGGTAAGTTGCAGGCTGCCTCATAAAGCCTTTCAAGGACACTTGGTGAATCTGTCATTAAAGCATAAAAATCAAATTGGTCATCGAAGTTGAGTTCTATAATATCATACATGTGTGTTTGGTTATTTTTGACATGGACACACCACCCATTGTCCCAAGGTCGAGGAGATTCAATAGTTTACCTAATCATGCAAAAGATGCAGTCACTTACTTAGCAAAACCCAAGCATAGGATTTGAGTTCCAACTCTTGCATGTGTGTTTTTTCATGTTCGACATGGGAACCAACCATGGTCCCAAGGTCGAGGGGTTTCATTACTTGACCTGATCATGAAAAAAGTGCATAGTCTCTTCCTGAGAAAAACCCTCGTTCTTGAGATCATTGCATAATACAAGCACCTGATGATGGAACCATGGGAGAGAGATGCCCCTAGATGGAATTCATTTTCACGAGACCAACAGATTTGATAGTTCATAGATTTGAGGCACGGTCATCATTTTATGGCGAGTTATAGGTCACCTCCTAAATCCTTTCAGGGCCACTAGGTGAATCTACCATTAGGGAATGAAAATTGAACCGAGCATCAAAATTGAGTTACATAAGATCCTACATGTGTTTCTTGAAATTTTTGAAATGGGAACACCACCCACAATCCCAAGTTTGAGGGGTTTCAGTACTTGACCTAATCATGCAAAAAGTTCATAGTATCTTATTGATAAAAACCCTATTTCATGATATCACTCCATAACAAAATCACTAGACGATGGAACCATGAGAGAGAGGTGCCTCTAGCTGGAATGCATTTTCACAAGCCCATTGGATTTGATGGTTTTCCAATCTGAGGCACGACCATAATTTTATGGCAAGTTGTAGGTTGCCTCCCAAAGCCTTTTAGAGACACTTGGTGAAATTTTCATTAAGGCATAACAACCTAACCAACTATCAGAATTGAGTTCCTTAAGCTACCGCATGTGTGTTTGGGCATGTTCAACACATGAACACCACCCACGGTCCCAAGTTCTAGGGGTTTTAGTACTTGAACTAATCATGCAAAAGGTGCATAGTCTCTTACTGAGAAAAACCCTAGTTCCTGAGATCATTGCATAAGATGAGCAGCAGGTGATGGGACCATAGGAGAGAGGCCCACTAGATTGAATGTATTTGCATGAGCTCAATGGAGATGATAATTTGTTGATCCAAGGAACAATCATCATTTTATGGTGAGATGCAGGTCACCTCCTAAATCCTTTCAGTGACACTTGTTAAATCTATCACTAGGGCATAAAATCCTAACCAGGCATCCAAATTGAGTTATGTAAGCTCCTACATGTGTATTTGGGCATGTTCAACATCGTTACACCACCCATGGTCCCAAGGTCGATGGGTTTCAGTACTTGACCTAATCATGCAAAAAGTGCACAATCTCTTAGGGAGTTGTCAAAACATTTCAAGGATGGGATACAATAAATCATGCTTCAAAAAACCATTGTGTACATGTGATAAGTTTTTTTAGGTTGTTTATTAGTTTTTTCTAATATCATGCTCTAAGAGTATATTATAACTATTTTTAGTCTCAAATACGACTAATGTGTCTCAATGTGTTTATCCTCTTTGAACTCATAAATCGTGACTAAGGTGTCTCAATGTGTTTATCCTCTTTCAACTCATAAATAGTTACTAATACGTCTCAATGTGTTTATCCTCTTTAAACTCATACATTCAAGACCACTGCAATTGATTCATGCCTCAATTCTATGTGGATGTATTCCATGATTGTATTAAAAGATCAAACCTGAAATTTGTGTTGCAAACTCATTTATATTTCCATGCACACATTATCATTTCAAGCTTCTCATTGCAAATACCAACATGTTCTTATCTAGATATTAGTTTTATGAAGTAAGGATTTTACCATTGGATTTGGTCTATATCTTTTGCGATAATGCTTGTCATATGATAACTATATAGGTCAATTGCAAACTACTAGTATCTACTAACAAGGAAAACTGATAATATTCTTATAGGGTGGCTATATGAATGTTGAGAAAAATCCATATATGAATGTTCATTTACTTAATATTGAAGGTGAAGAATTTGAAACCATGTGAGCTATCCACAATTGACGATTCAAATGTGGGGAAATTCTTGTTAGAGAGGACTTAGCATTGAAATATCAGGTAGACATGTGAGCTAATTGAGTGTGGAATTTTGAGAATATTTTAGAGGCTCTAAAATCCTGTCCCTATCCAAGAGCTAGGGCATGAAAAAAACCTAACCCTACCTATGCACAACTATGAAGACATGCTAAAATTTGAGCCACAAGGAAATACAGGGGTTCCATTCCCATTGCAATTAAATATTGTTCCATTGTTGAGAAAAGAAAAGGACCAGGATATCAAAGTATATTAGAGGAAGAAGAAGACCTTGTAGTTAGTAATCACATATGTCATGGTATTTGTGATATCATAACCTCATGGTATTTGCAATATCATTTAAGATATGGTGTGACAAATTAATTGTTCAATGGAATATCCACGACAATTTACAAATCAATAACACAAAGAGGGGCTATGGATTGAAACAAGGCAAAGGAACAAGGATTATATAAGATATGTGCCACTTTTCCTTAATGAAACTAAACATGAACCCCCCTTGGAATTAATATTTACTATTGGAAATAATTCCTTTATGTGAAAAAAACATTAATTTAGATTATTTACTTTTTACCTAATACCAACATGAAAAGGGAACCTAATATCTACATGCAAAAGGACAATTACTACCTACTTGAAAAAGACAATTGACACCTAGATGCAAAAGACACCCAATGATGACAAGCAATAAAGGTTTCTCTAGGATGGACAACTTTGCTTCACATCCAAGCTATATGGGGAACACAATAAAAAGGGGGGTATTCCACTAGGGAGGGGACTCTTGGGGTATGTGTTGAGGCTATATCAATAATAAGGAGGTTGAGAAGATTGTTACTGAAAACGTTGATTGATAGATTCTAAAAATATTGCATATACATTAGATTCACATCCAATACTATCGATTACAAATACATATACAAGCCCTTAATGATATACAAATTCCTAAGCATGTCATGGTGGTGTCTAATGACACCATTTGATTTTTTCTCTTCATCATGTTCTATCTCTAGATTCTTTTTAGAGCTTTAGACTGCAAAAGGAGGATACAATTAGTGTCCTCATACATTACATTCAAGTAAGAACATTGCATACATTAAAATTTTGAATTTTCACTAGAAATTAATCAACGAAAGTAAGCCTAAAAAATAACATACCACATTGTGTTAGCATACCTATTATCATACAAACCGAGTTTCATTCAAGTATACCATTTGAATTTTGGATCCTCTCTATTTCTAATTGTCTCCATCAATCTCTCGTGCTCTAAATGAGGTAGGAAGTAGCGTACCTTGTGTGAGGTATTTCTAGACATTACTTGTAATTGGATGTTTGTACCAATGACCAAGTTTGTAAATTTATAGACGACTGCACCTAGTCTATAATCCATGAACACATCATCACGGGACTTAATTGAATTTTCATCTTGTGTCAAATATTCACCCTTAACAACCATCGATCCAATTGGAAAATCATTACCTTCAACATTAGTAAAAAAAGTATTAATAGTTTTCTTCCCTTGTATGCATCACACCAACCAATAATCAGTGCCCCATTCATTGTCTTTTGGGGCCACAAATGCATATATGACTACAAAAATGCCAAATACAAATGTGTAGGTGTTGGGCGTGGCCGAAGTGCAACAGTTTTGATGGCGAAAGTACAATTTAGGAGAGGCCTAACATTGGCCAGTTTTGGGAGAATTAACTCTGCAATTCCTGGGAGCAAGGTATGGAGCGATGCAAGATTGGCAGGAAAGGACCTATCTCCTTAGTAAAGACGAAGTACTAAGGACGGTCAAGGTAGTTGGAGCAGTTATGAATGAAGCGGTGGACTGGCAGCTATAGAAATGAAAGTAAAGAGGCAGAATGGTGTAAAGGATGCACCATGGTACAGTCAGAGCTACGTGGTCAAAACTGCGACTGTCAGAAGAAGCATTAGAGCCAGAGAAGTGGCGCAAAAGGACGACTGAGTACATTGAAGTAAAGACAAAGTGTGGTTAGCATGATAACCACAACATTTTGGGTTTAAGGGTACTATGGGGGTTGTCCCATAGTTATTGTAAAGATGTGACCTTCGGGCACAATTTATAAAAAGGGATATTTTGTATAGGTAAGGGTTGGTTGTTGTTGTTCTTTGTTGGGTTTTGGTTGGTTGTTAAAGAGACTTAAGAGAGGAAAAGAATCTTCAGCTGAGTGCGCAGAGATCTATTGTATAAAAGATTCTGTATTTTTGTGCGTTGAACTCATGTGTATAAATATGGAAAGTGTTAATGAATATGATGAATGTGTAGTTACATAGGTAAGATCAACAGTGATTCAGCGGATTTTGTACTATCGGTAACTACTGAGCGTGCAATCACATATTGGCGTTGTTATATTCAAAGTATATGCGAAGTAAGAATAACTTTGCTAGAGGTCGGTTCCATATCTGCGCATCGCCAAGGTTACAGAAACCTGCTTCTGTAATCCCCCCATAACTTCACCTCGAGTGAGACCTCATCCTGTTCCCAGGTTGTTTCTGAAAGGGCCGGTGAAAAGGGGTTTGTTGGGTCTTTGAGTCACTACACAGAACCCGCGTTAGCCCAAGAAAGTCATAGCTCAACAATGGTTCCATTGTCACGCTTGAACTGGTGATGTGTTATGTTAATATGAAATCCAGAGAGAACATAGATACAAAAATGGGTGAGTTAGACAGAAAGGGAGTTTGCGAAGAAAGAAAACAAACATCCGCGCTTGACTACATAAGACTGGTTGCAAAATTATATATTTACTGACTTGCACAAAATTTTCTTTGCTTGTTTCGTTAACGAGCTACATGAGTGGATATCAAGACTAACATAACAAAAAAACTGTTTCTAGGGTGGAGAACCTACAGTTTGGAATCCAGAGTTGATTCAGAGGCTTAAAGATATTGATAACCCAATTTCAAGAGCAGTAGACTTTTGGTTGGATAGCATACTAGAAAGCTACTTTACAGAATTTGTTGTGGACACATTGAAGTCTTACAACGCAAGAGAGAGATATTTCTTCAAAGGATTTAGAGGTAAGTACCTGAAAAACCTCAGTTTATAAATTAAAATCCTGTTAGAAGAAAAATGTGTCTTAAGAATGCAGTCATAGTCCTAGGGTTTGAGTCTGTAATGTTCACTAACACAGATAGTGACACAGACAAAGATATTGGTATTTCTTGAAGTGGAAAAAGATATAAAATTAGCACTAGAAATAGGTCTCATGAAGCTGAACCTCGCACATTCCTAGAAACTAAGTTAGGAACTGATAGAAACTCATATAAGGTTGAGTCTGATAGTGAAACAAAACCTAGACAGATTGGCTATTAGCCTATTACTCCGTAGAAAACTACACTTGATGAAAGAAATATTACTAGTTTGCAGAACACTAGTAGCAGTAATACTGCAGGAGAAAATACTCAGAATTAAATCCAAGTAGTGGTATACCTCCACTGTTACAGAACACTACACCTTCTAGAAAAAGAATGACAAACGACATTAAGCAACCTATTTTTAAAGGAACTGGTCTAGAAGTCCCAGAGTGTTAGGAACGCATGTCTTTACTTTGTTAGTATGTTGTTGTTGGATGCATATGCTTTGTATGTCGTCCCGTAGTATTTGTTGATCAATAGTTTGTGTTATTGTTGTTGGCGCATATGCTTTGTAAGTCGCCCGTAGTATTGTTGATCCATAGTTTGTAATGGCCCATGGTTTCGACCCATAGTATTGGCGCCTAGAATTAGTATATAAGTGTGTGTTGAGACCTATGAAGGACCGTGAAGTTAATTGTATTGAGCTTGCTCAAAGGAGGTTGCCCCCTCGAAGTGGCCCGTGATCAATATAAAAGCGATTATGTTCTATTATTTCTGATATCTCGTTTATTTGCATTAATTAATTATTGCAGGTACATCACATCTGGTATCAGATCACCTTCCTGGGCTCGCTGGGTGAAATTTCTGCCAAAAATTTTTTTCGCATCTGTTGCAGGTTCGGATTTGGGAATAATCCCTATCCGCTTAACTGTGAGAAGTACTTGGGCATAATCCCTAAAACTCATTGTGAGGAGTACCACAGGAACCCCGAAGTAGCTGGCCCATTGAGAGGACCAGCCAGCGAAAAGGGCAACGACCCCTACCTGATTGACTAGTTCCCACCTGTGAGGTAAACCAAGAGCTGTCATTTGTGGCAAAGCGGTTATCATTTTTACCTGAGCCGTGGAGTGAGGGTTACTTCCCCAATATGCAAGCCGTCAGACAGCATTGGTGGCCGAGTGAAAACCCTGAACTGTTAGGAAGCCGCACATACCTGGGGTCCATATCTACTTTCAGCTGAACTATTGTCGATCACTGTTGCACCGTTTCAGATCCATTTTGCAAGTCGTTCCAGATCCAGTCGGTCGACGTTGTTCCAGATTCCTTCCGAGCCGTAGCCGCTCTAGTCTGTAAAAAAAAAAAAAAAAAAAACCCGAGCCGTAGTCGCTCCAGTCTGAGAAAAAAAAAAAAAAATCAGTTTTTTCTCCATATCTCCCTTGTTTTACCTCTGTTTCCTTTGAAATTTTCAGGGAACCCCTGTCATTCCATTCTGCATCTTTCATCCCTGAGGACCCTATCCTCAATTCCCCTTCCTACAGCCCGAAATCCCACATTTGTCTATTTTTAGGGTTTGCCATAACTTCCTCAGATTTCACCCAATCACCCTCAAATTTTACCACAGAGTTCCTTTCTGAATTCTGCTTCTTTGTTCCCCTCTGCCCAATTTTCCCATTCTTTCACCCCGCTTCTGAAATCCTCATTTTTGTTTCCCTGTCTATCCAACAGTGTCCAAAACCTAATCAAACCCCAATTACCGTTCTGATTTTTTCCCAAATCCAAATTTTCCCTTACTGAAGTAGTTCCTGTTTTTGTTTTCCTACCCAATCAAAAAAAAAAAAAAAAAAAAAAAAAATTCCCAGTTATGGTTGTCACCCGTGCAGGAGCAAAAACCATGGAGGAAGCACTTGCAGCCATCCAAGCCAAACTCCAGGATCTGGATGAAAAATTTCTTGGTCTCCATCTTGAACATTCAGCTATGAACAACAAACGACAGTTCGAGTCTTCAGTAGACAATGGGTTCTCTTCTTCCAGCAATTTTCGTGGTCCGAAGCTTGATTTTCCTCGCTTCAATGGTACCGATCCAACTGGATGGATCTATCGTGCAGAACAGTATTTCAGTCTGCATAATACTTTTGATGTCAACAAAGTTCCGTTGGCATCCTTTCATTTGGAACAGGAAGCTCTTCAATGGTACCGTTGGTACATCAAGGCTCATCCAGAGCCCAACTGGCCAGACTTTTGTCAGCTCCTTTTGCAACGATTTGGTCCTAGTGCTTTTGATGACTTCACAGGAGCCCTAACTAAACTTCGCCAAACTGGCACTGTGAGAGAGTATCAAACCGAATTTGAGAATCTAGCCAACCACACCGAAGGATTGTCTGATGAATTTTACCGGAGTTGTTTTATCAGTGGTCTAAAGGATGCCATTCGCTCTGAGGTCAAAATGTTCTGTCCCAACACAGTGATGGAAGCACTCGGGTTGGCTAAGTTGGCAGAAGACAAGATTGCAGCCCAGCAACGCTCCAAGCCCACTTTTGTTCCCTTCAGAAATATGGGTTCTCAGCGACCACCTATACCGCAGGCTCCTCAACCGACTCCTATCAAACGTTTGTCTGAAGCAGAGATGCAAGCACACAGAGAAAAGGGGCTTTGCTATAATTGTGATGAGAAATTCACTCAGGGACATAGATGTGTTCACCAAAAGCTCTATCTCCTGGATGTGGAGTCTCCGCCTGCCCTTGACATGGGTGACGAAGATCCAGAAACACTGGATGCTCCGGTCGACATTCAGGAACCGCCTATTGACCCTCCGTCTCAGGATGACCAGCCAGAGATATCTCTCCATGCTTTAGCTGGAATCACCACCCCCCAAACAATGCGGGTTAGGGGTTACTTCAAGAAGCTTCCTCTTACAATCCTCATTGATTCTGGTAGCACTCATAATTTCATTGACCCTCGGATCGCCAAACAAGCTGATTGTTTTATCCATCCTTGCTCCAACTTTGAAGTCATGATTGCCAATGGGGGCACCTTACCTTGCAAAGGGAAGTGTCGAAATGTGCGTATCTCTATGGGAGATTATACCCTGCGCTCTGACATGTTTGCCTTGCCCTTAGGCGGATGTGATGTGGTTTTGGGCGCTCAATGGCTATGCACACTCGGCCCTATCTTATGGGATTTTGCCGAACTTTGGATGCAGTTTTCCCTCAATGGAAACAAACACACATTGACAGGATTACAACCAGGTTCTCTCAGCATCATCAGTTCACATCGCATGGAAAAAATCCTCAAGAAGAGTTCACATGGTGTCATCGCTCAGATCCATTCCATCCAGATGCAACCATCAGCGGTCTCCACTACTCCTTTGGATCTACAACAAATTCTGAATTGATATACAGGTGTCTTTGCTGAACCAGTAGGATTACCACCTTCCAGGCCAAAATACCATTGTATTCATCTCCTTCCTGGCAGTGTTCCTCCCAACATCAGGCCCTATCGCTACCCATTTCACCAAAAAACGGAGATTGAAATGCTCGTGCGGGATTTCTTGAAGCAAGGTATTATTCGCCCAAGCACTAGTTCCTTTTCTTCTCCAATTATTCTTGTCCGCAAAAAATATGGGTCATGGCGCCTCTGCATTGACTTCCGAGCACTTAATCACCTCACCATCAAGGATAAGTTTCCAATTCCTGTTGTTGATGAGCTTCTTGATGAGCTTCATGGGGCTCACTTTTTCTCCAAGTTGGATCTTCGTTCTAGGTATCATCAAATTCGGGTTCATGAGGATGATATTCCTAAAACAGCTTTCCGCACACATGATCGCCATTATGAGTTTTTGGTCATGCCCTTTGGCCTCACTAATGCTCCTTCCACATTCCAGGCCTTAATGAATAAAATATTTCGACCCTACTTGCGGAAATTCATTTTGGTATTCTTTGATGATATCCTCATCTACAATAAAACATGGGATGAACATCTCCAGCATCTGGATCTTGTCATGCAACTTTTCTCTGACCATCATCTCCATGCCAAGCAATCTAAATGTGTTTTTGGACAAAAGGAAGTTGAGTATCTCTGGCACATTATCTCAGCACAAGGGGTTCGCGTGGATCCTGCCAAAATCGATGCCATGAGCAATTGGCCACATCCTCAGACACTCAAGAGCCTTTGTGGTTTTTTGGGGTTGACTGGCTACTTCCGCAAGTTTGTCAAGGATTATGGGAATATTGCAGCTCCATTAACTGCTCTATTGAAAAAAGATGCTTTTACATGGACACCTGCTGCTCAGTGTGCATTTGACAAACTAAAACAAGCTATGTGTACTACACCTGTGCTAGTTATGCCCGATTTTTCCAAGCCCTTCACTATTGAGAGTGATGCTTGCGGCAATGGACTTGGTGTTGTTCTCCTTCAAGATGAACACCCCATTGCATTCACCAGCAAAGCCCTTTCAGGTAAGAATTTAGCTGCCTCTACCTATGAGAAGGAAATGATGGCTATTTTTCATGCAGTACAGAAGTGGCGTCCATACCTATTAGGGAATCATTTCTGCATCAAGACTGATCACCAGAGTTTGAAATATTTCTTGGACCAGCGTGTCTCCTCCCCGGCACAACAGAAATGGGTTAGCAAACTCATGGGTTATGACTATGAGATCACTTACAAGAAGGGTAAAGACAATATTGTGGCAGATGCTCTTTCTCGTACATTTGATGCCCAAGGTTCTCTTTCAGCTATTTCTATGTCTGTTCCAAATTGGTTGCAATCTGTTCAACAGGGTTATGTCAATGACTCTTCCTTATCTTAGATCATCCAATGCTTAACCAACAATCCTTCTGCTGTCCCACATTACTCTTGGGATGGTGCTTCTCTGCGATACAAGGGTCGTCTGGTGCTTCCCCAGAGCACAGATCTTCAACAGGCTGTCTTCTATGAACTCCATGCTTCTCCATCGGCCGGGCACTCTGGGTTCCTCAAAACATATGAACGAGCACGGCGTAACTTCTTTTGGCAGGGAATGAAAAGGACAATTCAACAGATGGTGGCCGAATGTGATACCTGCCAGCGCAATAAGGGTGAAACAACACTCCTTCCAGGATTGCTTGAACCCTTTCCCATACCTACATGGATTTGGATAGATATTTCTATGGATTTCATTGAAGGGCTCCCTAAATCTGGCGGAAAGACAGTGATTCTCGTTGTGGTTGATCGTCTCTCCAAATATAGTCATTTTTGTGCTCTCAGCCATCCCTATACATCCTCCTCCGTCGCTCAAATTTTTATGGACCAGATATTTCGTCTTCATGGCATCCCTTCTTCCATTGTCTTGGATCGTGATGCGACTTTCACTAGTCATTTTTGGACAGAACTATTTCGCCACACTGGCACCAAACTGAAGATGAGTTCAGGGTATCACCCACAAACAGATGGTCAGACTGAAATTGTCAATAAATGCTTGGAAACTTATCTTCGTTGCTTCACCTCGGAACAACAACATCAGTGGGCAAAGTGGCTTCCTCTCGCTGAATGGTGGTACAATACCTCTTACCACACTGCCTCTAAAATGACCCCATATGCAGCAGTCTATGGTTAGGCACCTCCAGCTCTTCTTCCATACACCCCCACCAGTTCACCAGTTCAGGAAGTTGACAGGGTCCTTCGCAACCGTAATCAGATTCTTCGCATTTTGCGGGACAATCTTCACATGGCAAGGAATCGCATGAAGCAACAAGCTGATCAGCACCGTTCGGAGCGCACTTTTCAAGTCGGCGATATGGTTTTTCTTCATCTCCAGCCGTACAAACAATCCTCCTTGAAACTCAAAGGGCTTCATAAGCTCACTCCAAAGTTCTATGGGCCATATCGGATTCTTCAGAAGATTGGGTCCGTTTCTTATAAATTGGAACTTCCTCCTTCTTCCCGCATTCATCCAGTCTTTCATGTCTCTTGTCTGAAGAAAGTTCTTGGCACCAACATCAGTGGCCAAACGATTTTACCCGAACTGGATAATGAAGGATCCATCCTTTTGGAGCCAGAGGCCATCCTCAATCGGCGCATGCGTCAGCTTCGCTCTCGCTCTATCACAGAGGTCTTAATTCAGTGGCACAGCATGCAACCAAAGGATGCTACATGGGAACCACTCCTTCAGATTCAACAACAATTTCCACATCTAAAGCTTTGAGGACAAAGCTTTTTTTCAAGGGGGAGGGGATGTTAGGAACCCATGTCTTTACTTTGTTAGTATGTTGTTGTTGGACGCATATGCTTTGTAAGTCGTCCCGTAGTATTTGTTGATCAATAGTTTGTGTTATTGTTGTTGGCGCATATGCTTTGTAAGTCGCCCGTAGTATTGTTGATCCATAGTTTGTAACGGCCCATGGTTTCGACCCATAGTATTGGCGCCTAGAATTAGTATATAAGTGTGTGTTGAGACCTATGAAGGACCGTGAAGTTAATTGTATTGAGCTTGCTCAAAGGAGGTTTCCCCCTCGAAGTGGCCCGTGATCAATATAAAAGCGATTCTGTTCTATTATTTCTGATATCTCGTGTATTTGCATTAATTAATTATTGCAGGTACATCACACAGAGCAACATTGGTTTCTATGTGAATCTATGTGGAATGTTAAACAAGTACAAGATGATGCCATAAAACAATCCCAGCTAGTTACTACATTTAGAGATAGAGCTTTAACATGGTTCATGAAATATTTTGTGGGATAGAATAAGACATTAGCAAAGATCAGAATTGCGTTAATTAGAGAACTTAAGAAACCTAAGTCAGAATCTCAGTGCATCATAGAGATAAAAGAAATCAAACAAAAACCTAACGAGACTGTATGGGAATTTGATCATAAATTCAAAGCATTGTTAGATCAAGTTAGTTTTGATATAGCACCACAACAACATCAAGAATGGTTTATAGCTACGCTGCTGAACCACATTAAATTACCACTGATGCAATAGAAGGTTGCTTCGCAAACAAAGGCATTAGAAATTGTGATGAAACTAGAAGCTTCACCCATAGGAGAAACTAGCACAGGAATGGTACATATACAGACACAACTAGCAAACTTGACATTACAACTACAAGATATGAAGAAAGGGAAAGAGATAAGATAAGAGATTTGGTGTACTAAATGTAAAGGAGAAGGACATTCCAAGGAACATTTCCCTGTATTCAGAGATTACATCGCTAGTGGAGCACCGAATTCATTGAATCAACAACAAGGACCATGGTGTGAGATTTGTCGATGTAGAGTACATTTCCCAGAGGACTATTACCTACTTCAGAAGTATGTACAGACACCAAAGAACCTGTACTACACATTTTGTAAGTCAGTTTTCCATGATGATAACAATTGTAGAGTATATGACCTCATGATAGAAAGAAAACATGATGTCTACAGAGTCCAAGGAGAAACATAGAACAATAATGAAAATGTGCAGTATGATCAAAGCACATATAGAGGACACGGTGGATTCAGAGGAATGGGATGAAGCACTAGCCAAGGAAGAGGAAGAGGTCAGATTGTATGTTATAACTGTGCTCAACTAGGACACTTATCCCGATACGGTCAGAATCCTTCTACTACTTGTAAGTATTGTAAGTCATTTGACCATGTCATTGAAGCATGTCCCATTTTGCAAGGCAAAATGCAAGAGAGAAGACCAGAAGGATAGAATCAGAACATACAAATGATCATAGCTGAAGAATGAAACAAATATTGCAACATCCATGTGGTGACGTGAAGTGGAGCCATGATAGGGAATGACAGGAGGAATGTAGCATCGACTTCTGAGGACCACACATCCAGAAAAAATCCTATTGAAGGGGCTTGGATAAGAAAAGCAGTTGGAAAAATACCTGCATTCAACCTTATCAAAGAAAAAGAAGTCTTCATAGAAGTAAGAAAAGCCTTATAGGATTTAGAACCTTTGACTACAAGAATCCAGTTGCGAAGTGGACCATCACCTATGATTGATATGCCAACTTCATATGACGACTCAAAAACTTCACCAGAATAGACAAGTCCTATTATGCAATTCCTACAAAGTTGCATAGAGCCGCTAAGACATGAAAATGCCTTAGGAGAATTACAGAACCTATTAGGCCATTACGAACAACGTAATATATTAAATAGTGCACATAGAGCAGTTCATCATATCAAGAACCATAGAAGGACCGGAAGAGAAATGAGATTAAGGGTGCAAATTGGAGATTTTGAAATGGACTAGGTCATTCTTGACTTAGGCTCAAAAGTGAATGTCTTGACAAAGAAAACATGGGAACAGATGGGAAAACCAAATTTATCATGGTCACCTATACAGTTGAGACTAGCTAATCAACAAAAGGTTCTACCTTTTGGGATGTTATCAAGTGTCTTTGTTGACATTGATGGAGTGTGAAGTAAAGTAGATTTCAAGGTTATTGAGATCATAGATGACAGCAATCTATATCCTGCACTGTTGGGGATTGATTGGGAAATTGATAACCTCACAATAACTAATTTGAAGAAAAAACAAATGATATTTGAAGGATCGAATATCAGGGTCATTGCACCCTTGGATCCTTCACAAGGATCTAGATGTGTTAAACTAGTATGAGAAGAATGCATAGCTCAAGAACTTGATAATATCTACAAGATGACAATGAATCAAGCAGATTACATTAATCCTACCAATGATGGAACATTGAGCTGGAGATGTGACAATTCTTGCATATTAGAATCAGACACAGCTAGAGAACTGGCAGAGTCGAATGCATTAAGTATTAGCAAGAAAATATGCAAAGATAACAAAGTCACTACACTGGATTGGAACAAAGGTAAGTTCAATTCCTAATTATGGTGGGTTGGGTAATATCCACGCATTTCTTCAAGAATATCTTGTATCATTTTCAGCTGAATATAAGTTAGCATCTTTGGATACAACACTGCGGACTACACATGCTAGATGGCGGGATGCGCATAAGCAGAACTTGAACACATGGGAATAATGTAAGAGCATGATGGAGATCAGATTTGCAGAGAAAACTAAGATTGTACAAGAAAAATACAATGGAGAGACTTATCCTAGAGATCATATAGAACTTTGCTTGAAAGCATGGACGCACATAGCACAAAAATAATGGGTTCATATGTTTGTGCACACATTGGATCAAATCCCAAAGAACTAGTACACATAAACAGAACTTCGTAGAGGAATGATAGAATGGTACAGCATGACAAAGAACTTCCAAACAACTTTCGGTTTTGAAGATGATTGTCCAAGTATCAATGAGGCTTTACAAATCATTAAAAAGAAGGTATTTAATGATGACCTGCTACCTGTGTATAAGCAACCAAATTGGGAAATATAGTTTGAACATGCACTGGAATGTTATAACTTCTCATTGGATGAAGATGAAGATGAAGATGAAGATGATGACCCACACGATGTAAATATACCTGAGTCTAAAGGAAAGTGTGATGTAGAAGGACCTGATTTAGAAATTCCAGATCTGCGGAATCCTGTAAAGACTAGAAAAGTCAATATTGGTTCCAATGAAGAACCAAAGTTTGCTTCTATTGGGGATTACTGGGATGAAGAAATAGTAGAACAAATTGCAGACCTACTGCGTGAATATCAAGATTTATTTCCTACCAAGTTTTCTAAAATGAAAGGCATTTTATGTGACTTGGGAGTTATGAAAATACCTCTCAAGCATGATGCGAAGCCTATTAAGCAAAGTCCCTACAGACTGAATCCCAGATATAAAGAAGGAGTGAAGGTAGAAATTGATAAAATGCTTGACGTAGGAATTATTGAACCAGTAGAAGAATCAGAATGGATAAGTCCCATGGTTATTCAAGACACGAAAGCTAAAGGCGAGATCATAATTTGTGTGGACCTTAGGAAGTTAAACGATGCATATTTGCACGATCCATTTCCTACCCCATTTACAAATGAAGTGTTAGATAATGTTGGAGGAAACGAAGCATACTCCTTCACCGATGGATTTTCTGGATATCACCAGATCATAATTTCTCTAGAAGACAGAAATAAGACAACCTTTGCTACTGAATGGGGATCATTTAAGTATACAGTTATGCCCTTTGAATTGAAAAATGCACCTGCTATATTTTCGAGAGTGGTTGTTGCTGCATTTAAGGATTTTATCCACAAATTCTTAGAAGTTTATTTTGACGACTGGACAGTATTTGGTTTGCTGAAGAACTATTATGCGGACTTAAGAATGATGTTAACGAAGTGTAGACAACATCATATTTCCTTGAACCTAAAGAAGAGCATCTTCTGTGTCCCTTATGTTGTTCTATTGGGCCACATTATATGTAAGCAAGGACTGATGGTCGATCTAGCGAAGATAACAGTCATAGTGAATCTTCCAGCACCTAATTTAGTGAAATAGCTACGCACTACATTGGGGCATATAGGATACTATAGGAAGTTTATCAAAGGATATGCGTAGATCACTGCACCTATGGAGAAATTATTAAAGAAAGAATCGAAGTACAGTTGGACTAAATATTTTCAAAAAGGATTGGACACATTGAAAGAGAAAATGGTTACAACACCTATTCTAGTCTTCCCTGACTGGAATAAACCATTTCATGTACATGTAGATGCTTCATCTATAACACTTGGCATTGTATTAGCTCAACCAAGTGAGGGAGGCATCGATCACCCCATCACATTTTCAAGAAAAAATCTATCTTCAACAGAAAATAATTATACCACGATAGAAAGGGAAGGCTTAGCTATGGTGTATGCATTGAAAAAATTTAGACACTATTTGCTAGGATCACATTTCTATATGTTTATTGACCATTCAACTTTGAAGTACTTGGACAATAAACCAGTTTTAGGGGGGAGAATATGTAGATGGACCTTACTCTTTCAGGAGTATGATTTTGAAATCATTGTCAAGCCAGGAAAATTGAATTCAGGACCTGGCCATCTCTCTAGAATTGAGTCAGGCGAAGAACCTAGTAATTTGGAGGATAGTCTACCAGATGCGCAGTTGTTCTCTATTCAGATAGAAGATGACTACTATAAGGATATTGTTGAATTCCTGACTACAGGTCTAGCACCTACAGAATTTACTACGTAAAAAAAGAAACAGTTAGTGGTAAAAGTAGCTGATTTTACTCTAATCGCAGGACAATTATACAAACTGGGACCAGATGAAGTATTGCGTAGATGCGTACTAGAAAATGAAAGGCCTATTATAGTAGCAGAGGCACATTCAGGAGTGTTTGGAGGACATTACACAAGAATATCTACTGCGCAGAAAATTTTAAGATCAGGACTATGGTGGACTACAATACATAAGGATTCAAAAGAACATTGTTGAAGTTGCGATGTATGCCAAAGAACAGGGAAGCCATCTTGCAGAGATGAGATGCCATTGATGGAAAAAATAACCTTACAATCATTTGATAAATGGGCCATTGACTTTGTGGGACCTATTAACCCACCAGGAATGCAAACTAGTTCAAGGTATATCATTGCAACTATAGATTATGTAACCAGATGGGCAGAGGAAAAACCAGTGAAGGACTGTAGCGCAATCACTATCGCGCAGTTAATTTTTTAGAACATCCTGACAAGGTTTGGATGTCCAAATATCCTAATGAGTGATCAAGGAACCCATTTCCTGAACAGGACTATCGAAGCCCTGACATAAGAATTTCAGATCTACCATCAGAAGAGCACACCATATCATCCATAAGCTAATGGTACTGTAGAAGCCTTTAACAAAATTTTGGAAAATGCATTGACCAAGGTATGCAATACAAACAGGGATGATTGGGATCTAAGAATACCAGCAGTGTTATGGGCATATAGGACAACTTCCAAGAAGTTGATGGGTCATACACCTTTCAGATTAGCATATGAACAGGAAGCTTCGATACCCATGGAATACATAGTACAAAGTTTGAGAATTGCAGCATTCACAGATATGGTTGATGAGGAGACAATGGATAAAAGAATATTACACGCAGTTGAGTTGGAGGAAGATCGCTTCATTGCAGGTTTTCACCAACAAGTGCAGAAAGACAGAAAAAGCATGGCATGATAAGCACATCAAGTACAAATGATTCCAGGTAGGAGACCTTGTCCTCCTTTATGATAGTAAATTTATGAAATTCACTGGAAAATTTAAAATACACTGGTTAGGACCATACATTGTCAAACATGTTACTAATGGTGGCACAGTTCAGTTAACCACATTACTAGGAGAAAAACTACAAGGACTTGTTAATGGGAGTAGACTAAAGCCTCACGGGGATAGTCCTACTCTTCTAGATATCAGTTGAGCAACAAAAAGAAAATTTTAAGTGTCAAGTACAATTGAAATTGGACAATAAAAATAAAGGGTAGAGTCTGCACACAGTTTTGGTAAAATGTGAAGTCTCATAAAATAGAAAGATGTGCTGTGAAGTACATATAGCCAGATGAGAAGCAAAGTATAAGAAGGGAGCCCTGATGCAAAGTTCAGAATATAAGAGAGGAAATGCGCAGTCAACTTTGCAGATCTGTCTAACCATCAGCAAAGTTAAGGGAAAACTAGCCATTATAGCGTTTTGGTCGAAAAGTAGCCATTATACAATACTTTCGGGAACCAGATGTTTTCGAATTTAAGGCATATTTGTCCGTTGAAGACACATTCAATGAAGGAAAAGGACCAAGATATAAGAAAGATTTGGATGAAGAACATGGCATTTAATGCTCAGTTAGTCATTTTTTAGCATGCCTTAGTGCTGCTGCACTTATAAATAAGTAATGAATGCATACTTACCAGCTTTACCGCAAATTTTAAATTTTTACTGCCTATAATTTTCAATTTTTTACCAGTCAAAGAAAAAGAGCAATCTGAAAGTGGATGTCTGAGCAGTCAACCTTAGACGAAATCTTAAGAAGCTTTTGACAGTCAGGGTTAGAAGGAGTCATGAAAACACCCGTGAAGAAAGCCGTCTTAGAGGAAGGTGACTCATCTAGAATTTCACCATGCCACATAACAGAGCGGAAGCAAAAGGATAAGCATAATACCATTGGACAAGAGAGGCCAAGGGCCGTGGGGATTCCGAAGTCAGCCCCGCCAGAACCACCTAATGAGAGTCCAATTTTCCCTACACCAGAATATATCCCTCTGAGAAGAGATGATGCGCCACATGTGAAGCTTTTGAAGAATGCATAGCATGATATTCCGCTTCTGCCCATGTCAAGCCATGTGCACATCCAGGAGAACTTGCTTGGTTAGATTTCAGATTGCAAGTTCTCGGATCATGAGTTGTTGCAGGAAGGGAAGTACCCTCAATTTCATCCAGATCAATACATGTGCCGCAAATATAGTGAAGTCACGAAGCAATCGACAATTCATGCACAAGACTGGCTTACGCTGTTACAATCATCCGGATTACTGAATCTGCTGTGCATTCCGCACTTTGATAGAAGCCCCAAGCTCACCATGGTTGTGCGCACACTAATGTCATGTACGCATCAAGGATACTTGTGGCTAGACCGCAATATCGACATTAATATTGATCTGATCTACTGGATTGCACACTTAAGTAAGAGAGGTGTTCACTCCACAGTTGAGTTTATAGGAAAAACCAAGGACAAGGAGCTTGCCAAGAGGATGAAGGAAGAATTTGGTTTTCTCAAGGGAAGCCACAGATATATCACAGCTGGAATAAAGGATGAAGCTACGCATTTCACAGTCCAGCTGCTGGCAGAGAAAGTTTCGAGGAAATGCAGACCGACCTAGGTGTCGACCACTATAGTCTCCTTAGCTACGAAGGCTAAGGATGGAATTTTGTATAAATGGTCAAGTTATCTCCGGAATGAGTTCTTAGACGATGTCCGAGAGAAACAAGAGAGTGGGAATCATTTTCACTATAGTTGGTTGCTAGTGCTGATAGCATTTGTAGGCTTGAAAGAGCCTATGTATCTAAAGAATGTCCCGGTCTTAATTGGAGATTGTCGAGGACCCTGGTTTACGAACATGTGGGAAAACGTGAAGCCAGAAATACAACGGATTAATAACGAACAATTGTTTACATACTACGAGAATTTATGCGAAGTGATTCGACGCACTCTGCATATTACCAAGGAAGTAACAACTGCGTACATTCACAAGATGACATTCAAAGATGACCTTCATTTTATCTATGTTTAGCCGAGAGGACAACTACAGAACCCTGAATGGTTTTAAGGGCTATGCTAGTTGGATGCCCAAAATAGTGAGCTAATCATGGAAGGCTAGCCGCCAGAATGGAATATTGATGCACTAGAGACGCTCATCACTACATTAGAGGAAAGCGCAGCTGGAAATGCATAGAACCAAGAAGATGAGATGACATGTGTGCAAGGAAAAGAAGTAGGCCAAGAAGAGAAACATAAATACACTACTGGGGTACCAGCAAGAGAAAAGAAGAAGGACCCCGACACCACCGTGCTGGAAGGAAAGAAAAGGAAGAAACAAAAGGAAAAGAAATCCCCACTTGATGCGCAGTTACACGAGGATGATTATGACTACATCGTAGCACGAGCTAGAGAGCACCTAGAAGAGATGCTCGCCCTGAAGGAAAGAAAACATGAAGACATCCAAGTGATCCTAATAGAGAACCTCGTAGAACTAAATAGCATGGTAGCGAGGATGGAACAAGTTCAACATGACTTGGTAAGAGAATCAAACTCCAAAGGAAGAACAGGCGAGTCAAGCCAAATAAAGAGACAGATGCCTGCCTTGAAAATGAGACCCCGGTTAGTCCGAATTGAATTGATGAATGTCATATTCCCAACTGACAAACTTAAGGAACTATACTTAAGATTGGTGCCGCTGTGGACAACCTTAAGGAAGAAATGGTGAACATGGAGATCGCATATAAAGAGAAGATTGCTAACTTAGAATATCTACAGCAACCTGACACTTTGCAGGATGTGAAAGAAGCAAAAACTGAAGAGTTAAAGGATTCAATAGAAAACATCTCCGCAGAAGTGGCAAGATGTCAAGACCTACTTGAAGAAATCACCAGAGTATGGGCTACGCTGCAGGAAGACCTTGAGTTACAGAAAATACAGGATGAAGTACAACAATGGTAGAAAGAGCTTGATTTTGTGAACATGGTTATGAAATATTTGCCCCCAAGGAAAAGGATATAGAAGTTCACAGAGACAAAAGAACTGCAGAAGGAATTGAAAGCATTAAGGATGAAGGAGGTTGACACTTCGTCGAATTTATAGCCCATGCAGGAAGAAGCGCTAGATCTTTCCGAGGAGATTGAGGAGAAGCTACATGAACTCTGCACTACAGAGAATACAGTGAAGGAGCAAGCTCAAGAGGTTGTCTCAGAGGAGATGTTGGAAACGATTAAGGAGTTTGAGAAAGAGACTAAGGAAACAGTTGCGAATTTGAGCATGACTTTTCAGGTATTTACTGCGAAGTTAAACATACCATGGGTTACGTAGTTGAAGTAACCCAGTGGAAGTGGATTGGGGATGAGCCACATGTAAGTGTTAGGGGCTTTTTTGGCGTGGCCCAAGTGCAACAGTTTTGATGGAAAAAGTACAAGTTTGGTGAGTCCTAACATTGTCCAGTTTTGGGAGAAGCAACTCCACAATTCTCGGGAGCAGGGTATGGAGCAATGTGATATTGGCAAGAAAGGACCTGTCTGTTAGAAAAACAGGATCGCAGAGCAATAATAATAAACATAAATGCAAATATAATCACACATACACATTACAAGAGAGACATAGATATATCGTGGTTCACCTAACTTGGGCTACGTCCACACTGAAGTTTCCAGTCCTTATTATTACACCGTCTAGCAAAGTGAATGGATACAACCTGCAGCACAATCGTTGCACTTCCTCTTCACTATCTCACAGTCTCTCTTCTGATCTCAGAGATCTTTACAATGCATAAAACCTAATACATCAACCCTAGCCGTATTACAATGTATTTCTTTTATAGGGGAAATACAATGGGAAAATACCACGGGATACCCAAAACCATGGGATTGAAAACAACTGACGAAAATAGCCCCAAAATTTTTTCTCAGGGGCGCTGCCCCCGAACCCCTAAAACTTGGGAATGAGTGTATAGTCGTCTGGGGTGCACGGCTGAGACAATATCATCTATGAGACTAGAAGATTTGGCTCCACAACCAACACTATCTCCTTAGTAAAGATGAATTACTAAGGACGGTCAAGGTAGTTGGAGAAGTTATGAATGAAGCAGTGGATTGAAAGCTACAGGAACATAATTAAAGAAGAGGAATGGTGTAAAGGATGCACCATATTACAGTCAGATCCGCGTGGTCAGAACTGCGATTGTTTGAAGAAGCATCAGAGCCATAGAAGTAGCGCAAAAGGACGGCCGAGTAAAGCGAAGTAAAGACAAAGCGTGGTTAGCAGGAGAACCAAGACATTTTGGGTTTAAGGGTACTATGGGGGTTGTCCCATATTTATTGTAAATATTTGACCTTCAGGCACAATCTATAAAAAGGGAGATTTTGTATAGGGAAGGGTTGGTTGTTGTTGGCCTTTGTTAGGTTTTGGTTGGTTGTTAGAGAGACTTAAGAGTGGAAAATTCTTTGCAACTGAGTGCGCAGAGATCTCTTGTAGAGGAGAGTCTGTAGCTTTGTGCGTAGACTGGAACCGTTAGACCCTTCCTTTTAATATAAAGAACAGTTCTTGTGGACGTAGCTCCCATCTAGGGAGTGAACCACGTAAATCACCATGTTAATTTTATGAATGCATGATGTGTTTTATGCTTGTATTATGAGATGTTCATGTATTTTCTTTCATATGACTATCGATGATAATGTTATGTTAAGTAAGCTGAATTCATGTGTATAAATATGCGAAGTGTTAATGAACATGATGAATGCGTAGTTACATAGGTAAGAGTAACATTGATTCAACGGAGTTTGTACTGTCGGTAACTACAGAGTGCGCAATCACATATTGGCGTTGTTATATTCGAATTATATGCGAAGTAAGAGTAACTTCACTAGAGGCCGGTTCCATATCCGTGCATCGCCAAGGTTACAGAAACCTGCTTCTGTAATCACCCCATAACTTTGCCTCGGGTGAGACCTCAGCTTCTTTGCAGGTTGTTTCCGAAAGGGCTAGTAAAAAGGGGTTTGTTGGGTCTTTGAGTCACTAGGAGTTTGATAACATAGTTAAATAAAAAACAAATTAAATTCTTAGATACAATCTGATTTATCTCTACTTGGTTGTCCAAGATCAGAGATATGAACATAGTCTACTAAAATAGATGATTGGCCCTCCTCTAATTGGATTGTTTCAACAACTACACATGGGTCTACCACATGTGATACATGATCCCATTCATCAACCAAGTTAGTTGATTCACAATTATCCCATTCGCCACTGCTATAATGCCCACAAAAGAAAGCCATTTTTCAAGTCCATACTTCAAATAAAGGATTGCTTAAGCTTCAAACCAAATCAAAGCCATGAGTTCCTTGTACTATGTTGCAATGATATAATCATGACCAATCTATTCAAGAAGTATCTTCAGGTGATGAGGTGGTAGGATAAGTACAAGCCCCACCCCTCACATTACAATACAATGATACCAAAAGTATCATGGGACCTGAGCCTGAATATTGATGTTGCGAAATACATCATTTGTTTAAGGAAGAAGAATAATGTATGTTCGGGCATAAAACTAAGAATAAATACCAATTTATCATAATATCAAGAGGTTAGGATTGCACAAGGCAGTAGCCAAATCAGAAGTATTTCCCTGTGCATAAGTAATAGGATGGTTTCTTTCCCACATAGATTCTAAAAGACATGCTATCAAAGATTCCACTAGCGGGGCCATTGCCTCATTTCAACCATCCACCATGAATGATTATTACAAGTTCCCATCACTAGAGATCGACATGACAATTGAGTGGATTGGGTCACTCAAAATTGACTACATAGTGTTCATCAAACTAGATTGGGGTCTAATAAAGAAGTTCTGCAACAAAGAGACGGTGTATATGAAACTAAATGGCTAAAGAATCCATACCAGATAGCAACCACCATCTTATGTAGATTTTATAGGGAACCATACACTTCTCACCTCAAGATAGGTTGGATCCCCTTATTCTATCATGTCACCTTACTCAACGAAAGATTCAACTGGGAAGAAAACCTCTCCTCCAATATGGAGGATGTAGCCCTTACTACACAAGTAAGTCTACTCATACAACAATCTAGCTTCCACATGTCCTCATTCTTGTTAGATGAGTTCTACATTCTGAATAATTTTCCTGGCATGGGATGGAGCTAGAATCCCTTGGAGCAGCCCATGCATGTTTAATATCAAGCTTTATGGTCACAAAAGCACGCTAGTAATTACAAACAAATATGTGAGGATTTCATCATGCCTCTTTACACCGTTATACATGGGAAAATAGCCAAATGCATGATGGACCATGCTATTGATGAGGTGAAAAAGCTAGGGTATTGGTTCCTAACAGAAGGAGGAACATACATGTGGATCTATGGAGGGTAACAAAAACCTTACATTCTTCCCACATATGTCATAGAGCATATGGTCCTAAGGGAAATTGTAAGGAAAACATTCATGAACGGGATTGCATCTGTTCTGGACAAAGCCAAGAAACCATCATGGCCACCTCTACCAATAGTTGTTGGGGCATACCAAACAATAAGGGGAGGCTCAAAGGAAATTTGAGGAGGAACTAATAGAATAGGAAGAAGCCCGAAAGAAATCAAAGGAAGAGAAAAGGATGCATGAGGAAGAACAATATAGTGGTCCTCAAGCTATGGAAATAGAATTTCCCACCATGGGTTCCACCATTCCACTCATTAGAGGGAACTTCCAAGAAAAAGAGATTGGCGTAGGATTATATATTCCTTCCAAACAAACTCCTACTCTTATAATAATTTGAATCAGAGTAGCTATGATACCATGTAAATTTCCAGGCCCTAGGTGACTGTTGTCCTATGTTTCTATTAATTAAATAAATCGGATTTGAACTTATTTAACAATAGAAATAAATATTTTTGAACATGCAACAATCACACATATAGCTGAAAATGAACAACATAAGCATAAACATGACACACAATATTTTTCTCCTTCAAATAATCTTATCATTTAATAATCAAAACTAACAAGGAAACCTCAACCTGAGGTTTACACCTTGTTGAAAAGAAACAATACACCTCACATAAATTTGAGGAACTGTTATACCATGCACAACATTGTACAATACTATACTAGAAGTCTTCCACCTTGCTGGTCAATCCTCTTCCTGATATATCCATTCTCCCTTCTTGGATTCACTTGTGTCTATTCCTCACACAACTTCCTTGGTGTTTTCTCTACTCCCCCCCCATCTTTTCCTATTTATTCTTTGAGAGAGATACCTAATCTCCTCAATTCTAGCAACCAACTCCTTGATTTTGGGAACAAACTTCCTTGATTTGGGCAACTGAATTCCTTGATTCTAACAACTAATATCAACTAATCTCATTAATCCTAGCAACCATCTTATCTCAACAATTAGGTGTACGGATAAGATTAAATATCAATTCTAACTCACTAGTATTCTAGAATCTCTAGAATATTTCATTTAGATTTCTAATACTAGGAGATCAAAGGGAATTAGACCTTCACTTTTATTTCTTAAGTAATATTACAATATGGTATTATTTACCACTTTTACTAAGTGGTCACTAAGAAGTTGTCTCAAACTACTACTCACACGTTCACACCTAACTTGAAATAATTGTTTATAATTGTTTTCTTTTAACCGGAAGCTGTGTTTTCTAGCACTATAAATGATATTAGAGAGCAGATTTATGCTACAGTTAAATTTCTGATATATATGTAAATAGATATTATATACAATTTAAGACCAAGTCCAGTCGATTTAATTTCAGTTCAACCTATTTTTACCTTATGATAAAGGAAAATCTGTAGCATATGAGTAAACACATGATAGTTATAAACTAGGTCGAATCGATCAAATATAACCTACAGGAGTTTTACATTCCTTTAATATGGTATTTTAATTCTATTTGATTACAAAGATAAACAGAGTTAGTTTGTCTTTTAATTACTATTTATCTATTGATACCAATTATAGTAAACTTATGAAAATTGTATCATTATTTGTAAGCTTTAGTTATAGTCAGATTGGATCAAGAATAAATTGAAACAATTCGATAAAGTGAAAAATTTTAGGGACGAAATTTAGGCCATGGGCTAATTTTTGAGGTTTTTTTTCCAAAAGAATATTCGTCATTTTCCTTTTTTTCTAATATGACTTGCCCAAATTCCGTAAGATTAATTTTTTTAACTCTAAAAATCGCCAAAGTTGGCCAAAAACTATACAAAACCCTTAAGAATTTGAATATTTTTTTAAGAATATCACCAAACATTTTATGGTTAGAAATTTGATAATTAATAAGATTTGTCAAGGTTTCTACACTTAAAAAAAAATTACGGATCCTTAAAATTTCCCCTGACCCTAAGGATGGGAGTACATAACTAATCAATTTTATATGTATAATAGTATCAGTAGTCAATTTTATGAGGGTATGTCACTAATAAATCCTTGGGAAAGAGGGTGTCCTCATGTTCCTTATCTTCTGAAACCCATGGTAACTTAGCGTGTAGCCTAAAAATGAGGAATTTGACTTAGTGTAAATGTGCAATGTCCTTTATTATTTCAGTTCATTAAGTGGGTTTTTCTTGGTTGTTCAAGATGGTGGGTTTTTCCTAATTGTTTAGGATGGTGGTTCCACCTATTATCTAATGAATTTCTTTCAATACATATCTAATGCTTTGAAGGTTATCAAGGAATAAGAGTTTGTCTAGGAGAATATTGGGTATGTATTCATTTTTAATAAATCCTTTTTTTATTGAACCTATTTTAGAGAATTAGTTGTGATGGAATTACTTGATTATGAGAAGTTGTCGAGGTCAATCAATGTTGGATTCCATAAATAAGCTAATCCATCAGAAGATCATGTAGCTCCAATTGTTGTAGAGCCACATCCTTTCTAGAACTTGCCTACAATCTTTTATGTTCTTTCTTTGTTGCAGTTTGTTTCTTGTATCAGTACTATGGAGGTATTCTCCTTTAATTATGTTTCTCATTAATCATTGCTTACCTTTGTTATTTAGGCCTCTAATATTCCACAAAATCATTTTCAACTGCATTGTTAAACAATAGGAGGCTTAAGCAAATATTTGTCTCTTAAAGAGACTATCTAACTAGAGTCCCTCAGTTGATCCCTTTCCTCTTGGATCTTTTTTTCTTGTTTTCTTCCCCTTTTGTTTTATTTAGTTCCCATTTCCATGGATGGTTTTAAGGAAACAACTCTTATGCCCAATACCAAGGGTTATCGTTGGTTTGTTCATGGGGAAACTGCTTTACTTTTGGTCTTGATTTATTCCATTTGAAGCACTTGAAGTTCTTATGAGATGTTCATTAAAAGCTTTTTTCCATAAATTTCTATAAGAGCTAGCAGATATACTTTATTCATTATCATATCTTCACTTGGGTATGTTTCCTCCTCCTCATAGATAGAATGATCTCGCATTCCAAATCCATTTCTAGGTCCTTTGTTTCAATTATTTTCTTATTCTTGAATGGATTTACTTTCCTTGATCCTACAAGGGATTCTTACTTCTTTCTTCTCTTTTGTTTGTCCTGTTGAGTAGATTCCTAACAGTAGTTTCTACATTATCTTTCTAGAATTTGGGGTCCTATTTTTCTCCCCTGTAATCAATGCTTGAAAGTTGTTGTTGGTGGGGGTTTAGGATGTGCCCTAAGGTGTCTATTTTTTTCCATATTTTTGTTTTGATGGCACTTTGACAAAGACTTCCTTATCCATAGTTTCTTCATGTTTCTTATTTTCCTAAGGGATATTCATAGGAAATTCTTTGAAAAGATGGCCATGCTTGTGGAATTTCCTACATCTAAACACTATATCCTTGTAGTTGAGCATTTGATTCCATTATGTATGCTGAAAGTGTAATATCCCGATTTTGATCCCATTGCATTAAAAATGTAAATGATGTAATATTGTTATAAAATCGTGGTGAGGAGCTCAAGGCCAAGGCCCCACCATCGATTTAGTGATGCATATGATTTGCGTGCTATCCAAGCACAATGGAATTGCAAATATCATGTAAATATACATTTTAATAAAATACCCACAACTAGCTATGCAATGCAATGCAACAAGAGATGGGGGCATGATTTTTACAAGAAATTGGGAGGGAAATATTCAAACCCTTGGAGCCAATCAAGTCAAGCCAAGTGTCAATGAGAGAACTCATAAACCCTCAACTATCCATGTTGACTTTTGTGCCCAATCATTCATTTCTTCCAAGAGTTGGTTGAGGTAGTTAATGCCTTGGGGAATGGGGAGGTATGGCTGTCCAAATTCGAGTATGGGCAAGCCACCCTTCATGGGAATTCGTGTTTGGCTTCTTGGGCAAGAAATGAGCCACGAAATTGCCCCCCCCATGCCATTATCCATAAACCAGATTTTCTCTCACGAGTTGGGAGCTTGCTGGGTGTCCCCCCCCCACGTTTTTATGGTTTTTCCTTGTTTTCTAGCTGGGAAGAGGGCGTTTTTGTGTTGTAGAGCTACTGGGAGGAAGGTATCTTGATTTGCGGGTCTCATTGAGGCCGTTTTGGCCATTTGGAATTCTCATAACCTGTGGGAGAAATTGTTTTTTCTCCCTGTGGTTGAATTCCCCTTTCCATAGTTCGTTTTGGGTCAGCCATGAATTGGGAGAGGCAATGGGAGCCATGTTTTGCAAATCCCTTTGTTGAAATTGTTTATCCATCCCCAACCATTGAGCTTGCTGTGTGTAGATAGAGTATGTTGGGGTATGGGTTATGGGTATCCATTGTATTGGCTTGAGCTTGAGTGCAAGCATCCAGAAATGAAGAGGGTTCAAATTTATCCTGATAAACCCAGCTGTGGTCTGGCTTGGCTTAGATGTGATTTTTGCTTGGGTTGTGCTAATCTTGAGAGTCCCCTTTTCCTTGTAGAAATCATGCCCAGCTTGGGGGTGGCAGTTGTGTTGAGAGATTGATGAACACAACTTGCCTATGGTTGGGTGGAACGTTGCAGCGACATAGCTAGTTGCTTGGGACAACTTCATAATCAAGATAAGTATTTGTTTATGTGCTTTACTTCTACAAGGTTTTAATTATTTGATGATTTTTATTGAAATGCTAGATGCATGTGAAATATGTGTGGATGGTTTAATTCCGCTGTGCATGTTTATTTTGAACGACATCTGCACATATGTGTTTTATTTGTATGCATCTGATGAATGGGGCTAAATGAGTTTTTGTTAAAATGCCCAAGATATGTAGTCATGTTCCCTTCCTTGTCTTGGACCCACGGGAGGGGACATGACAGAAATATTATGCCAATACAGTCTAGGTTAGGTATTGATACATTCATATAAATGTATATTTCGGCATAAGACATGTATCTACTTCTTCTTGTGATTTCTGACCTTTTGAAGAAGTTTCCTAATGTGTTTCCTTTACCTATTAGGGTTTCTTATTCCTAGATTTCCTATAGTAGGGAGCACATTATTATCCAAACTAGAGCATTGAAGAAGTCTTCCTTCGATGGTGTGAATTTTTCCATCTAGAATTGGAGATGTAGACCCACTAAGTTGAATAAATATGGACCATTTTCAAATACCATGTCTTTTTTCCTCAATGCTTTTGAAGATTGCAGTGAAGAATCCTTTCAAATCCATCTCTAGGTCAACTTAACCCTTTGATTTTTAATGAGAATCCACCAATTTAGGGCTTTACTAGAGGGATATATACCGATGAATTTTCCAATAATTATGTTATATTACATGTACTTAATGTACTCACCTACTCTCATTGAGGTAACTTCATATTTTGGAGTGGAAATTGCTTTTGGTAAATATCCCCATTTGTCTCACCCTCTTGTTTACTGATATTCTCATCTATTGTCTCTAGGTTATAGTCTGTGTGGTCAGACTACACTATCTCTCCTTTCCCTATAGTTGTGAAATATCTATACTTCCATGTGCCCCCCATCTCCATCGGGTGATCAATATCCCCTCACAAGGTGGCTTTAAAGGAAACTCTGATTTTCCTACTGCTCTCTACTCAACCACCTCGATCCTCCATGATTGTGTGGATTGCAGGGAATTACCCCCCCTTTGAGAACCAGTAACAAAATCCTAAGCTTTGTTAATTAAACCCTATGATCTCAAATTGTTGCACCATTCCCTCCATTAATTGCCTTTTTTAGCTTTTCATAGAGGTGAAATACCAGTTTTTCCAAGTTTACAATTGAAGCAACAAATTGTAATATACCTAAAACCTTTTCCCATGGATTTTGGCCCCAGTATTAGAACTCTAGGTGGAGGAGTTCCATTACTATAGATCCTATAAAACTACAACAAGTGTGAGAAGTTGTGGTAAATTGATTTAAAATTTTAAATGCATCATTTTTGTCTTATGTGTCATCTATGTCTCGATAGAGACAAAATTAAAGGTATTAATTAATTTGATGGATCCACTTGTGCATGTTATGTGGAGGCTTATGCATTGGAAATATTTTAATGTAAATTGAGCTAAAATATGTGCAAAGGATTAGAGAACATATACATGTCATGAGAACTTTAGGTGCAATGGAGTATATGGAGGTTGAGTCAATTTGGAAACGTTTATTCACATTTATTCTCTATGTTTTATTTTTCCTACTTTCTATTTTCGGTGCCTTGCATATCATATCTAGTTCCAAGGTTTAAAAGGGTTCAGTTTACAAGGAGATTATTTTCTATTCTCATATTTGAGGCTCCATTAGGACATACGAGCTTCAAGGGTTCATTTTACAAGGAGATTATTGTCTATTCTCATATTTGAGGCTCCACTAGGACATACGAGCATCACGTTGCTGACAAGCACTCTTTATTAATAGTCATCACTTACTTCATTATGGGGAAAGGAATTTCTATTTTCTCTCAACTCTTTGGGACATGTATTTCGTTTTTCGTTTAGTTTTTTCTTCACTAGAAGAAATCCAGATTCCAAGGGGCCCACTCGAAAGGACCTCACCCTGTCAGCACCTATACCCCGAGGAATCTTCTACCCGAGCGGAGGAACCTGACCCCAACAGACCCATGAATTGAACCCTCGACTGTGAAAATCCTCACAGTGGATCCAAAGAGATGATGTAAACCTCACAATGAAAGAATTTAGGAAAATAGAAGAAGAATAGTGTAGGAGAACATAGATACAATGGAACTCAGATAGGAACAGAATATTCACACATGTTTCATTAATCAAAATAGTAAAACAGTAATGATACAATGCACAGGATTCGAATACCAAGGGTGTAATTCAAATTAGCTTGCATGTAGAGATCAAAAGATCACTGGAGTGTCATCAAAGCACAACTAGAATTCTATCTCATCATCAGTGGAGTCATTAATGCACAAGTAACTGTCATCCATCAGTCAAACTGAGTCTAACTGAGTGTGGTAGGTGTAATTGAGTGTAACTCGCACTAATTGAATTAAGGAGGCTCAGTGTAGGGCGCATGAGGATCTAACTGGAGTCAGAATGGGAAATCTAGTCTCACTGGAGGTCCATCGGAGTGATACAGTTAGTTGAGAGTCAGTCTAGCCTTAAATCAAGGAAAGAACTGAAGATAACTCAACTAACTGAAGTACAACTGAATGGTATGTGAGAGAGGGTGCCTTTGCTTCCTTAAATCAAGGAGAAGCGACGCACTAAGATCTAGGAGGGATAAAACTAATCTAATAGAAGCTCCGGGGCTAGCTAGATGAGGGCTAGGTGCTGGGACTGATGACTGGGATGCATGCAGAATGCATGCAAGACTGAAAATGCAAATAATGAAAATGCTGGTAGGACTAGGATGGAGTATAGGAATATCCTAACACCCCCCCTTAATCCATCCTGGGCCCTGGTAACTAGGACCAAAGGTCACCCATACAATCAAAGGAATGGTAAAAAGGGAAATGTCCATAAACCGAGGAAATGGGGAAAACCTCATGGGAAAAATACCCCCCCTCAAAAGAACAGTAAAATAACTCAAAGAACCATCATACTAAGCAGAAAAGGAAGAAGCTTTCCTTAGTGAAATATTTTGCAAAAAACTTGGCAAGCCGATCCTCTGTAGGATGCCAATGCAGGTTCTAGATATGGATTTGGTCTTCTAATGTGCCTCCCACTGTGTAGAGAATGTATTGGACGAACCAAGTCCTTCAGGAAATCTTTTTGCCTATGGAACGAATGGATCATGATGAGTCTTCCCAAGGGATGGAAGAGTGAACCCCACCGGCATGCTGCATTTATCATGGAGAGGTAGATGGAATAATGCAAGGTTGGCATGGTGCTGAAATCTGGTAGTTCTATGAGCAGATGGATCCTCAACTGTGTTCTCAGTAGCTGCAAGGACTGTGTGAGCCCATGTTGGCCTTGTCTCTGGATTGAGAACATGTGTTGGTTCTGGATCTGAATCTAAATGTTCTTGAACTTTGATCTCAACATAGAGATCTTCATCTTCATCTTCATTAGAAGAAGAGTCACTTGAATCTTCATCAGATTCGGAAGGAGTAGGAAGAGAAAAGGGCAGAAAATGAGAGAACTCATATGCCTTGGAGGCTTGATTTGCAAACCCTTTTGCTATAGTCTTCCCATTAGAGATTTATGTGATCTCAACTGTGTTGGGGCCAAAAGTCACCTTCTTAGGTGATCCAGTGTGAGTCATCTGATATACAGACAACAAATTTGCTGTCAAGGAGGGAACGAATAGAACATTCTTGAACTTGCCATGCTCCATATTTACTGTACCTGTCCTTTGGCAGATATTTGAGAGTTGTCTCCCATGTGAATAGTAGGCCCATCTTTGAGATCTAAAGAATAAAATGATTCTTCAGAGGAAACCATGTAGTTGGAGGCTCCAGAATCTATGAGGAGGGCCTTTGATTTTGAAAAACCAGCCATCAATGCATGGCAATCCTCATGACCATCATATCCACTTCCAGAATTAGACATATTTGCATCTTTTGGAATAGCAATTTTGTTCTGTTCAAGAAGCTTGGTTAGTAGGTCTATTTTCTTATGCATGCAAGCTTTCTCAGGATGGTATCCTCTCTTGTAGTAGGGACATTCAGATCTCTTATGTTTGTCCTTCTTGGAGCTGGAGGCTCCTTTTGATGGACTTGACTTATCATTCAACTTGGATTTTGATGGCTTCTTATCCTTGTCTTTTTTCCTCCCTTTCACATTCACCTTACTTGCTTCTCCAGCTAGAAGAGCTAGATCTTTGGAGGCCTTGATGGCACCCATTTGAATCAATTTGTCCTCTTCTTGAATGAGAGCTTCAGTGAAGACTTCTAAGGTTGGAAACTTCCATCCAGGGATTGAAATTCGTCCAGAATCGAAGGTAGATACAAAGACTGAAAACTGAGATCCTAGTTTGCTCAAAATGGAGAGCACCAATTGTTCATCAGTTTTAGTGATGCCACAATGCTTGCATTGCAAAACCAATTTCTGAAATTTTGAGAAGAATTCTTGAATGGTCTTGAAATTGCTAGGTTGTAGGGCAACCAATTCATTTTCAAGAATATGGCCTCTTAGCCCATCTTGTTTGCCAAAAAGACTCTCCAACTTTGTCCATAACTCATTTGGAGTCTTCAATCCTTCAATATGAAACAATAGATCTCTAGACATATGAAGGCATATGAAACCAAAGGCTTCATCCATTTTATTTAGATGCTTGGTTTTCTCCACAGCTGAATGTGGTTCGGTTTCTTTTCCCATTACCAATATGGATAGCTGTCTATTCTACAAGTGTAATTTCATCTCACTCTTCCAATCAAAGTAATTGAAGGGAGTGAGGATCATAGGAGAGGAAGGAGCATTTGAATTGCTCATCTTGACTGCTGGAGTGAATGCAAAGTGAAAACTGCTACTACTGCTGCTGGAACTTCGAAATACCTGCAAAAAACTCCCAAGAATGGAGGTAGAATATACTCTCAAATGGATCTGATACCATGTGAAAATCCTCACAGTGGATCCAAAGAGATGATGTAAACCTCACAATGAAAGAATTTAGGAAAATAGAAGAAGAATAGTGCAGCATAACATAGATCCAATGGAACTCAGATAGGAGCAGAATATTCACACATGTTTCATTAATCAGAATAGTAAAACAATAATGATACAATGCACAAGATTCGAATACCAAGGGTGTAATTCGAATTAGCCTGCATGTAGAGGTCAAAAGATCACTGGAGTGTCATCAGAGCACAACTAGAAGTCTATCTCATCATCAGTTGAGTCATTAATGCACAAGTAACTGCCAACCATCAGTCAAACTGAGTCTAACTGAGTGTGGTAGGTGTAGCTGAGTGTAACTAGCACTAATTAAATGAAGGAGGCTCAGTAGAGGGCGCATGAGGAGCTAACTAGAGTCAGAATGGGAAATCTAGTCTCATTGGAGGTCCATCAGAGTGATACAGTTAGTTGAGAGTCAGTCTAGCCTTAAATCAAGGAAAGAACTGAAGATCACTCGACTAACTGAAGTACAACTGAATGGTATGTGAGAGAGGGCACCTTTGCTTCCTTAAATCAAGGAGAAGGGGCGCACTAAGCTCTAGGAGGGCTAAAACTGATCTGAGAGAAGCTCCCGGGGCTAGCTAGCTGAGGGCTAGGTGCTGGGATTGATGACTGGGATGCATGCAGAATGCATGCATGCATGCTGAAATGCATGCAAGACTGAAAATGCAAATAATGAAAATGTTGGTAGGACTAGGATGGAGTATAGGAATATCCTAACATCGACCTCTGACCTGGAAACGACTTGTCAACTGGGGCCCAACGAACTGAGCATCTATTTACATTAATTATTGATTAGTTTTTATTATTTGATAGTGTTTTGTTTAGTTTCTAATATGGTGTTCATATTGTAAACCTTTCTTGCTAACATCCATGAAAATTTGAAAATTAAGTTTGCTAATAATGTCTAGAAAACATGCATCATTACTTTTATAATTACAATTATAATCACTATATTAATTTGCTAACATCCATGGTAATTTGAAAATTAAGTTTGCTAATAATGTCTAGAAAACACGCATCATTACTTTTATAATTACACGCATCATTTTGATTGGAACCCACAACCACTATACACAACCTTCCAATACTTATTGGAAAACTGGTCCCAAGTAATTAATATATTATGTATGAAATGGTATGGCAAGTAAAGGATTTTTTAATTTTATGGATTAATATTTGAAAAGTGTAGTCAATATGAACACCATTAGAATCCAATACCAATTTGATGGGTAAAACCAATGTCTATCTTTTATGCAGTTGCTTTATTTTCTCGTATATTTATTTCATTGAGGACATGTCTTTTTGTGTTTATATCATTTATAAAAAAACCATATTATTATTATTCAAAATATACCATAACCTCATGCATAATATATTAGTATGTTAGTGACCTATATTTAGGACTCCTATAAATTTTCTTGAAGCATCCTTCACAAATACAATGGGTGAATGAGTAGTATTGCCAAGCCATTTTAATCATGCTTTTTAAATTATATTGAAATATGCACCAAAAATTGAATACTGAGCTAATAGACATAAGTTTTTTTTTTCCAAGGAAAAATATAGCTTACTATTAATAACGCGAAATAGTAAATAAGTCCAATTACATCATAGCATCAAAGCATCAAGGTATGTGTGTCATACCAAACCCGGGCAAGTAATAAGCCCAAGTCTCAAACACAATAGAACCAAGTTCTAAACAAGGACCCAATACAAAAGTGTCATATAAGATGCCAAAACCAGAGCATCTATCACCCAGCAGCATATCAGCCCAACATATACGGTCCCCATGAGTCATAGTATCAAAAGACCACAAATGTCATACATAAACCAGAAAATAAGACATAAATACAATAGATATAAGTCCAAAACAGCCTAAAGCCTAGACATCAATGTCATATAGATAGCAGATGTATAAAACCACAAAACCAATGGATCAAAAATCCAACAAGTAGTTGGAGAAGAGTGACTATGAGCCTGCAAAAAATAAAGCCGCATATATAATCATAAGAGCACATATAGATAAGATAATACCGCAAAAATACCAAACCATGAGTATCAAGTCCAATGCAAATCAATCGAGCCCCGGGAGAAAAAAAGGTCCCCGTGCCATTCCTCCCACATGATGATTCCAGTCAAAGAGTTCATGGCCAACTTGGAAAGTAGGTCCGCCTCCACATTTACCTCACGATAAACATGGGAAAAATGAATATGCTCAAAATCACTGATGTATTTTCTGACTGCATCCAACCAATATGTAAGGAGCATCACATTGATAGGGGAGATTCCCGACGCCCATGATATTATGGAGGAGAGTCACTCATAATTAAGAGAGATGAAACTTGCTTGAACCGAGCAAAATGTAAGAGGAGCCAGAGTGCACATAATTCACTACCTGTGTTAGTACCAAATCCCAAATTTAACTGGATTCGAAAGAAGATAGTGTTGGTAAGGTGTAACACCACACCAGCCCCACTAACACCCCTTCCCCCAGCCGCAGCCCCATTAAAGAACCCACATGGATACACCAAAACCAGAGGAGCAAGCTGATAACCAGGGTGATCAACCAATATAACATTCTTACCACCCGGAGGATCGATTATAGAAATGAACTCCTTATAAGTAGCAATAGATCGGCTGCATAACCAATCCAGATTTGGAATGGTTCCATAAAAAACGCAATGATTACGGGCCTTCCATAATTCCCACAGCATAAAACATGGAAGTTCTATCCATGGTAAAGACAGTGAATCCCTGAACCATAGGCCAAAACAGTTAATCAGTGTGGACGATCGCCAGGAAACATGAATTCCAAGGGTAGAGGCAATTAATAACCAGAGATCTTGAACAACCGAGAACGTGGAGAAAAGATGATCGACAGATTCCAATTGGGAGCAGCATAATGGACACCAACCAGGGCCGTTGAATCCACGATAGCAAAGGTTATCCCATGTAAGGATATTATTACCCAAATCCAACCAAACAAAACATCTGATCCTCGGAGGAAGATCAAGTTTACAGATCGTGTTGTGCCACCAAACATTCACAGGCCGACTATCAACAAACAACGAATCATATGCAAGCTTAGAAGTGACCGCGCCGTGAGCAACATCCCACGACCAAACTAATCTGTCCGGGGACTCAGATAGGTGAATATTGGCTTGACGGAGGTGAATAATATAATCTGACCATTCCTTTCCCATAATACCTCGGATGCCAAGTTGACTAGCAGTGATCCATCCACCATTATTAAAAGAAACCGCATGAGCAAGGTTACAGATCCCCTTGACTCAAAGATGTGTTAAAAGTTCAGGAGACAAAAGATATGAGGGAGATCCCCCCAGAACAGGATCAGTACCGAGTTTGATATCCCGGCCATTGCCAGGTTTCCAAGTTAGCCATTGTGCAATGATAGTGAATGAGCTCATGAGCCCATTCCATATATTTGAGGTACCAATAACAGAAGGCCTACCATTCTGAAACCAGTTCGCAACCGAAACATGCTTAAGATATTTAGCCCGAATGATCTTGCCCCACATAGAGTTGACAAATAAAGCCCGCCACAGGCTCTTAGCATGAAGAGCCATCACGAAAAGGTCCAAATTATTTACATTCCAACCCCCGAGAGCATAAGGTTGAGCTACAGATTTCCAATTAAGCAGGTGAAATTTGTTCTTCTCCCCCACACCAGACCATATAAATCTAAAGAATTTCCTACGATTAATGCGCATAATGGACATTGGAATTTTGCAAAGGGAGAACTAGTATACTCCCAGGTTCTGTAAAATAGCTTTAGCCAATGTAAATCTACCACCCAGTGATAGATACCTCAGACTCCAATGTCCAATACGCGAATCAAATCGCTTGACAAGCCAATGCCAGTCATTTATCCTGTAGTTTGATGGTTTGACAAAATAACCAAGATACTTCGAGCCATTTGATAACTCCTTGAATTCCAAAGGAAAAATCATCCTGATCGATCGTTCCATATTCTCCTCCAATGAGTGCTTTAAGAAAAATGATTTTACCATACTAATGAGCATACCAGTTACCGAGCAGAAGAAATCAAGAATTTTCTTATACTATAACCATTATGCCAGTATATCCAGACCAAAAAGCATTACATCATCCACAAAGAGAGTGTGAGTAACAGAAACACCAGCCGAAACCTTGATGCCCACAATAGTGCCCTCGCATTTAGCTTTGTGAATGGATAGGATTAGACCTTCAATGACCAGTAGGAACAGAAGGGGCGAAAGTGGGAAGCCTTGACGAAGGCCCCTAGATGCCTTGAAAAAATCAGTCGACTGACCATTGATAAGAACAACAAAGTTAATAGAGGTGACATAGGCCATAATCCACTTCATCACCTTCCAAGGCAGGCCAATTTGGATAAGGATCAATCTGAGAAGAGTCCAATTTACCCGGTCATAAGCTTTCACTAAGTCAAGTTGGAGGATGAGTGCAGTAAGTTTCTTTTGATTAATGCTGTGAAAAAACTCCTGAGCCACACCAACCGCATCATGAATCTGCCTACCATCCAAAAAACCATATTTTTCCATAGAAATGAACTTTGACAGGATCGGCTTGATGCGTTTAGCAATAATCTTGGATATGATCTTGTAAACTAAATTGCACAAGGCAATAGGATGGAAATCATTAAAGTTCTCAGGATGTGATGATTTAGGGATTAGTGCCAAATAGGTAGTATTTAGCGCCCCAGATACCAGTCCCATAGTCCTAGATTCATCCACAGCATCCCGGAGGTCATTTCCCATGATATCAAAAAAGTGAGAGAACAGTTCCACTATCCACCCATCCGGGCCAGGAGATTTATCCTTAGAAAACCCCCAAAGTGTATTTTGTAATTCCAGAATAGAAATAGCCTAAAAAATATTGTCCCCCTCCATGTCATTGAACATCCGAGGATATTCCTTGATTATCATGAATTGTTCAGGCAAGGATGTATCTTTTGGATCAGTAAAGTAATCTTGAAAATGTAGAGGTGCCTCAGACATCAGATCCTTATCACCAGGAATCCGCCGCCCAGCATGATCATTAAGATCCCACATGTTATTTTGTATCTTGCGGGAATCTGCATAGCGATGAAAGAACTTTGTGTTTAAATCACCAGCTTTGAGCCAAATTGCCCGACTCTTTAAATGCCAGGATTCTTCATGAATGAGGAGAATTTTGAGTTTCCTTTCCTCCAAGACTGTAAGTCTGGCACGACCTATGTGAGATATCCCCAACCTCAAAGATTGGTCCATTAAATCGCCAATTTCGTTTTCCAACTCGATGAGTTCTATAGCCAGCTCAGCTTTTTTGGATCTTTCCCACTTTATAGTAAAATCTTTTAAAGAATTTAATTTCACAACCAGCTTGTCCATAGCCGACCTCTCCCCCGAAACATCAGTGTTCACCTAGTGGGAATGCACACCCACATCAAAATCCAGATCATTTAACCAAACAGAATTGAATTTAAAGGGATACACATGATGAGTTACATCGGTTTCAAATTGCAGAATAATGGGAAGATGATCACTGATATGAGTCTGTTGAATCCATGTTCTATAAGATTGGAAGGAGTTTATAAGAGACTCAGATATCAAGTAACGGTCAATACATTTGGATATCAAATCATCATCTTTTCTACCATTAGACCACGTTGGAGCCAATGGCCATGGCTCCACATCAATCAAAGAGTATGTAGAAAAAAGATTCCTGAAAAAAGTCCCAAGAGGGTCCCTTCTGGCCGCACGACCCCAGATTTCCTCAGCCCCCCAAGAAAAATTCAAACCACCTACAAGTATTAAATTTTCCAATTCCAATAAGTGCCCCGAACATGCTAGATTCCAGAAAGCTTCCCTGTTACAGTATGGGCCATAGCAATTCACAATATTTATATCTTTCTCTGAGCCTCTAATATTGCTAGACAGAAGAATGCCCATTGATATAATGAAAGGATTTAACCTAAGAACCCCTAGGTTCCATGCCACCAGGAGACCACCAGAAAGACCCACTGCATCAACAGAACACATGCACCACCCTGGCTTAATTTTGTTGAAAAATGAACGAGCCTTTTCCCCACAAACCATAGTTTCTTGTAAGAAGACCAAATCATGATTAATAATATGTAGGACTCTTTTGAGGGCCAATTGTTTTGGCAGACCCCCCACACACCTTATGTTTAAAGAGATAAAAATCATTAACGACCCCTGGCTAGGGCTTTGATTCCTCTAAGAGCCCTGGTATCAAGAGAGACGGAGTTAACCAAAATATTTTTGTCCTTTCCCCCCTATGAGTTGACCTTCTTGTTTTTCCTAGCACTTCTCGTTTTTAATGGAGAAAAATCTAGGGCCAGCCCGCCCTGCCGAGCCCCCTTCACGATACATTGATCCCCCAGAGTAGCCATATTAACAGTAAGAGGGTGATTATCCATATCCCCCATACCCGGAACCAGAGCCGTGGGACCCGAGGAATAACGCCCACCATAGAATTGACCAGGCTGCAATCGTCAACAACTCGATTCTTGTAGAATGTGGGGAGGGAAGACTTTTTAACCATTTCAGAGTAAGATGGAATGAGTAACACCCGTTCCCATGGCAATGACTCACAATTTATCATAGTATGTGGGGGAAAGGAGTCAGACGGAGGTTCTGACCAACTCGCTATCAACGCCCCATCCCCAATAAGAACGGATTCGTGCAATGGAACCTCATAATCCGAGGATAGTATAATAGTGGGACTGTTTATGATGGTCGATGCATCAGGAGAAATAGGAATGTCGGAAGAGGTCATAAGGGAGGAATTCACCACAGGTAGTGGATCATCAAATGTGGGAGACACATTATCGGACGAGACATGGGGATCTTTTTCAGACTCAGAGATAATAGACAACATTGGATAAACCCAACTCAAATAATTCCCATTGTTACCATTATTTAACTCCATAACATTTATAAATTTGATATCCAAATCATTCAAAGAATGATAAAGGGAAGGGTCATTTGATTCCAACTTACCAAATAAGCCCGCGGCTGGAGTATTCGGAATCGATACCCTGTTGGAAAAGCCATCAAGACCGCCATTTTTATCCAGTTCTTTGTGGTTGCCATCATCCGAAGACCAAAAGGGATCCGTCCCCACCGGGCGCTTAGGAGAAAACTGCTCATTGCACTGCCGCCAAAGATGACCCACCTATTTGCAGTTAGAGCAATGGAAAGGGATGCCCCAATAATCAATGATTAGGTCCAACTTGCGGCCATGCCAATTGATGTGGAGGACATCAATAAGCCCTAACGAGATGTCCACTTCGACCAAAAGCCTCCCCATACGACGGTCGAAACCAACCAAGTGCTCCTCCTCCACATGAAGAAACCATCCTAGACTGTTTCCAATGGCTTCAAAAGCCCCCCGGTTCCAGAGAGCAAGCAGAAGGCCAGGGATGAGAACCCACAAATGGCGCAAATGCACAGTAGCCGAATCAGGGTCGAAATCCATATGCCATTTCTGTAACATGAGGCTGCTCACACCGTAAAGCCAAAGCTAATTTAAAATGGTAATGCAGTGAGCTTCCTGCTCAAATTTGAACCCATACCAGCCACGGGCCATAGCAAAGACCTGGGGTGTGTATCCCACAATGGGTTTCCATTTTTCCGTGACCCAACCCACAATATCCTTACGATTCATTGCATAATAGGAGAAATTACCCACCAAAACAGTGAGATTGAAATCCACGAGCTCTTCTAAGCCGAGGTCCCTACCCATTGTAATCCAGACCTCCCCAGGATGGCAGCTAAACTTCTCACTCAAGCGGCGAGCAGCTTGGGAAGCATACTGAGGCTTCTTCCCCTGCGCATGACACGGTAAGGCCCGAACGCTGTCGACCAAGGGATCAGAGCCCGATGTGGACCTTGGAACCCCCAACAATGGCAAGTGGCCTTTTTTGGACGCCTGTTTGGCACGTGGAGCTTTTTTCCTACTGCCCGAGGGAAAGTGGACGTTTTCCATGAAGCATATCCTTGAAGTATGAGTCGGGTTTAAATAACCCAGCCTCCTCAATTCTAAAATCCGAGACTGTCATGGGGTTATCAGCCAAGGGTTGTGAGGCCGCCACATTATCCCCCATTTGTCAGGAGATAGCAACACAATTGAAACACAAAATCCGTGGAGCCGTGGGATCCCAAACCCCGGGTAGCACAAATTCATGGAAATCCAATCCCCAGATAGCACAAGACCGTGTCAAACCTCCACAACAGTTCCGGTAGCAAGTAACCGGTCGGTAAATGACGAACCCAGTATTGTTAACCTTTTAGCAAAAAAGGGGAAGAAACCACACATCCATCAAGTGTATATACCGGAGGTCGGCACCACAGCAAGAAGACGGAAAGGAGATGATGAAACCGGAGACAGAAACCATAGTTAAAAAGGGGTCAGAACCAAACCTGTCAGTTAGTGAGAAAATGCCACCCCCACCAAGGAGATCCTGTCGCTTTCCACTGCAGTTATAAAAGAATCTGAGGAGCATGCGTTCCACAACAGACCTGGCCGGTAGAGAAACAGGACCAATTCTTGGGCTCACAGCCTTATCTAAAACTGAAAGCCCAAGGTAATGCGTGAAAAAATGAGCAGTATGTTAACCAGCACCCATGGGAAACCACCCCTATCTATCTGAGCAGGAAATGCCGTGCTAAAACTGTAATTCTGTGGAGTCCCTATCTAGCCACCGATGCCCCAACCATTCAAACCCTAACATCTCCATCGCCGCCACACCCTACAGTGACCATCACTTTACCTAATAGACATAAGTTATACAGTTGGATTTGATCATGTGAAGCATACATATAATGGAAAAAGGGTAAAGAAATTGTCACGAGTTACTGGATATAATGTAATATGCAGGCTTGACAACTTTAAATTTTTATAGTAAAAAGTCAAACTCCAACAACTTTAAATTTTTATAGTAAAAATCAAACTCAATTTTTTATGTGCTACTTCTTGACAACTTCAAATTTTTATAATAAAAGTCAAACTCAATTTTTTATTTGCTACTCTCTATGGTTGTTAATTTTGCAGATATTTTTTGCACTTGAATAAGGACATGTAGAAGCACAAAAATTAGTTGAAGATCTTGTTCATAACTATCCAAACTATGTTGAGCACATGCTGCTTTAGCTACTATCCCTTGGAGTGAGGAACGTCTTATTAGTACTGAGTATCAATTCACAGAGGCTACCATAAGGGAACCACTTTGTTGCCAAAGCTTTTGTTTGATGGGAACCTTTTAATTTCATATTAACCTTTAAGGGAAGGGTTTTTCTCACTGGAGGTACATTCATTCTCAATATTTTTGTTTTAACCCCTGAATTTGTTTGTGGGGTTATTTACATATAGTTGAATATTGCACTTCAATGGCTACCTAGTATTGTTCAAGCAATGGAGAAATTCCTTTCCATTAAGTAATGGTTCTGGTTAAAAGCTGTCTCTACAAGATGCAAGGAAATCTCTTTATGTATATTTTTCTTCTAAATATTTCACTATGCTTATAGTGATTTTTGTTAGTTATGGGAGAAAAATATTAAGTTGGATTTGTGTTTCGTGAAAATAACAATTTGTTGGTTAAACTTTTTTTTTCAAATATCACTCTTAGAATTTCCAATTTTAGATGTTAAAAGCATCCTCACTCCAAGAATGGAACCTAGGCTAGTAATTGAAAACCACCCCCACCACCATCACCACTTAATGGAACCTTGGAATTGTGGCATCTAATTTAAGTGAGAAAAATGTTTGACAATCGAAATACCCTTTCTCCAAAACCTTTTTTCAATTGAAAAATACCTTTGGCAGAAAAATACTTTTGTTCAAAAAATGTTTAGGCTCTGTCCGTTGGCTTTGTGGTTCGTCGTCTACTGGTTTGTCCACTCCCTGTTTTGTTGGCTCCTTGGTCTGTCAGCTCCCTGGTTTGTTGTCTCCCTCGTTCGTTGGATCCTTGATTCGTTGGCTTACCTACTCATCAGTTGGTTTGTTGGCTCCCCGGTTCGTGGACTCACGGGTTCATTTGCAAAGTTATGGGCATAATTAAACTATACTGTCTCTCTTTCACTTGGCATAATTAAAAATATTTATAAGATGTGTTGTGATATCTGGTTCGTGCATGTTATTTATCCAATATATGTATCAGTATGATTATCAATTTTTTAATCTGTGGCACTATTTAAAAATATCAATTACATAGATAGTGAATTGCATAAAAATAACATAGAATATCTGAGGTCTTTACTCGGGCCTTTCAATCACTTGAATTTTATGATTGGTTAGGTTTATAATCGAGTTCTCGCAATACCCTTCCTAAGCCGCTTTTACCAAGCCAGACTAGTCTGAAGTTCTCATAATACCCTTCATGTGCCGATTTTACCGAGCCAGACTAGTTTGTGAGGTGGGTAGATGGTTTTTTCCATTATCCAACTTGACTGAGTCAGTTTTGTCCAATGGGCTTGGTTGCTAGGTTTGGTTTTATGCAAAGCAATGGCCCACTTCCCAGTTTCATGAGTGTATTGCACATATTTTATAAATGAATTGGAATTTGTTGCATATGAATTTTTACATCAATATGTGTTTATATCTTAGAATTTGGGATGGACTACTGTCTATGTTTTTCGTAGATTGAAGAAAAATGAGACAAGTGTATTGTCCAAATTGACTTTATGGACATCTTTCAAAATTCAAAATAAACAATTATAAAATAAAAAGAAAAAAATAACTGCTAGATGTAGTGACACACAACCCATTTAACTAAAGAAGGTAACAAGTAGCTAAGGCATACATAACAAGTGATTACAAGTAAGTGTGAAGAACAAGTAACAGATAACTTAATCATGACACTTAACTCATCACACTTAACTTGTAACCTATGCCACAAGTTATGTGGCTGTGCTAGTTTTTAAATAGGATGGGATATCTAATGATGTGTGAAAAAAAATATTTCATCCATTATAAATTTGTTCACAAATGTTTTACGAAGAAAGAATAATACCAATATTATTACTTGGAAAGTGGATATATGAGTGGTGATATGCATTTTATATTTTAAAATTAGTAACCAGTGTATTATGACTACGCTTCTATAAACCTTTAAACCCTATTGCAATCTGTTGCATTGTTTGAGATCTCCAATCCAAGCTCCGCTTTGAATTGAATAGTTGTTAGACAAAGTCTGCAGGCTTATCAAATTGCCCGACTTATGCTTTGGAGCTCCAATTTAACTAGTATCAGCCAACCCTACCCTACAAATAGGCACGGATAGGCAGGATAGAGACGTGGGGAACTATGAGACAATGCTATATCTTCAACCCAACTAGAAGCAGATAAGTATGAATGTGTCTCTTCTATAAACCTTTGAACCCTATTGTGATCATGAAAGTATTGATTTATATGTTTTTTTTCTAATCATTATAATCTTCTATAAACCTTTGAACCCTATTGCGATCATGAGAGTATTGATATAATTTTTTTTTTTTTTTCTAATCATTATGATTTTATTATAGATAATTATTATGCATTTTATTATATTGTTTTAAAGATCATACATACATTATATGTTGATTTAATTTTAACATTTGGTAAACATCACTTAATATTGATTAACTTTTATCTAATAATTAAAAATAGAAAGAAAGTGCCATAATTACAAAACACAATTGAAGAAAACATATTAACAATCTAAACTCTAATATTGTGAAAAGAAATGTTTTGACTAAAACCAAACAAAATCTCCACCTTATTTATTATTATTATAGAATTTCTACCTTTGACAGAGTTTCTACCTTATCTAAGTCTTCACCTTCCTAGGCTAAAATTTTCCATTCTTCAACTAATTGTCGAAAAGGCTTTTGCACTCTTGAACTCCTTTCCAAAAGGGTGAGCCCCTTGGGAGTAACTATTATGAAACTTCACGTGAAGTATTTTGCTAAGTTTTTTTTTTTCATCCATACAATTCCTCCCGGTGAGTTTTGTTGAGGTGTTTATTATTTCTAATTTAATTAAACCCCATACCTCCAAGGAAGTTGGAAGAGTTGTGTTGAGGTGTTTAATATTCCAAGGTTCCTAGGCATGCATACTCTCTTTCACGCCACCAAATTGATGCATCCCTTTTCTTCCATCCATGGCCATCAAAAAACTATCGCTTCGTCTATCATTTTAGATATCATGCCCAGTGTTTGAAAGATCGAATAGTATATTGGGAGGCTCTATAATGTGGTCTTAATGAGTTGAGTGTAGCCCCTTTTCAGCTTTGGTAGTGTGATATTTTTAAAAAAAATTATAAACTCATTTCTATTTTTTTTTTAAATAATAATTTAATATGTTTGATTTATAATAATAAAAATATGGGTGTGATCATATCAGTGTTAACGCACCGGATTCTATTAGAACTCTGCAGTTAAGCGTGCTCGGGTTAGAGTAGTACTGGGATGGGTGACCTCTCGAGAAATCATAGTGTTGCACCCTCCACCCCATTTAAAAACTTATATCTTTTCCGCTAGAAAAAATAAGGAAAAATATATTTAAATCTAACATACTTCAAGTAAAACTTTGTGTGGGGTCTCCTATCTTTAATATTTGCATTTACCGTCATTGTTGAAACTATGCACTTTCTTACACTAATAAAAATCTTGTGAAGTTGTTATACTATTTTTCCTATTTGAAGCTATGGTATCTATTACATAAATCTATATGTACCTTCTCCTTTCAATATTTTTGTGGTCCATATAAGATTTAACTATATGAGTTGTTATTATTATTAATATTATCATTATTATTTTTATTTCAAATGATGAAAATAATAGATTTAATTAAAATTAAAAATCTATGTTAAAAAATTATTGTAACAAAAGATAATAAATATTATTTAACATATAAATATTATTATTAAAAGAATTAAATTAATATTATTTGTTATTTTCTTAGAAATGAAATTTTGAGAAAGAAAAATAACTATGCTTAATAAATACTAAAACTTAAGAAAATATTTATTTTCTAAGTTAACTTTGTTATTAAGTTAAAGAAACTTCAAAATACAACTACTAAATGTTCAAAATGGAGTATTTTCCCTATCACACTTTCTTGAACCCTAAAACAATTTCAAATAGAAAACAAGCTAAATTTTTTATTAAATGTTGAAAATGAAACAACCACGTGAACAAGTATTCAATACTAGAAACTCCTGAATTTTTGTTGCCCTACCTTCAATGTTTTACTTAACTCAACAATCAACAACAAATAGTCAACAAAACTAGGAGAAATAACATGAAATAACATAACATTTTAAAAAATGTAGAACATTAGAAGATGATGGAAAAAATGAAGAACTTTACAATTGCATAGTAAATGCCTTGAAAATTTTGCACATAGGTTTTTGAGTAAAAATTGCATGCTACACAGAATGAAAAATACAAGTGCATGTAGGTCTAGGTTAAAAAATTAGGGCTTTCAATTGAGATGACCCAAACTAGGCAACTGTAACAAGAACAAAAAATGAAAGGAAATGAACACTACTAACTACACGATGTGTGACTGAAACACACACATGACTAGGGGGGAGATTAAGGATCAAACTCCATATTGGAGTCACCAATTTGTTCTTGGTTTTCTATATGACATGCACACAAAAATACCTAACCTAGTTGATTGTGAAACTATGCACATACAAAGATGAAAATGAAAGTAAAAACTAAGACAAAAAGGGCACATGCTTGTAAAAAATATATTGTAAATGAAAGAGAGACAAGAAATAAATAACAAATGTCTTACCAAGATCTAACATTCAACACACATGGCATAATGGGAAAATAATGATGTTTTCTTAGTGCAATAGAAAACCATAAAATTATATGCAACACATGGAGATTCGACCTTGTTATATAGTAAGTGGGTTCCATAGCCTCTCCTTAGGACGATCCTTTGTCTCATTGTGTGCTCCAACTCCACATTTTGGGAGGAAATGTTGGAAATCTCAAAGGTGGAGGGACAGGAACAATGGTTTCAAGTCTTTGTAGAATAATTTTGGTAGTGTAACCTTACTTTTGTCGTGTTGTGAAATGAAACTCCAAGTCCTTTACTTATAGGTGGAAATTGAAACCCCTTCTTGGATCTAGTTTCTATATGAACTCTTTTAATGTGTTGAGGACAATCCATAACCTAATGGACATTATGGAAGACTAGATTTTGTTTTTAATGAAATTAGGGGTTTGACAAGGTCGTCATGTACACACTATGTCATCTAAACAAGTACAAGTGCATTAATGAGTCACTAGGTAGAATTTTATGTAGTTATGAAGGGTCACACATAATTTAAGGGATTTATTGCACTATATGCATATAAAAAGTAGGATAATATGTGTGCCCTAGATACAAGTCAAATGATGAGATGACTTGGTTAAGTAGGGTACTGTAAGGTCATATCATGATAGAATGCACTGCAAAATGTATCTGATGACTACAATAGTAATGTATTTGTGAAAAATTAGGTTAATAAAAAAAATAATAGGCATGGACTTTGAGTTAGAATTAAGGTAGTTAATAGTTCATGTGGTAGGATGGGGAGGTAAGAAGCACTATTAAATGAGAGTGAGTTGACGAAATGATCCTCATTGGGACAAAATTGAAGCAGTTGGTGGAAGGATGGGAACATGTAGTAAAAGAAATAATGAGAATGATGATGAAGGCCAACTAGAAAAAGTAGGTGGCAAAGATAAATTTTGGTATGAGAAAGGGTCTACTAAAAAATGTAGCAGTGTTAGGAGATAGAAAGAGGAATAAGAATGTTGAAAGGAGAAGAAAGAAGAAAGAGTGGTTCATATTATGGAAGAGGTGAAATAAGAAAAATAAAAGACATTTATTGAAAATTCCATGAGCAAGATGATCTCATTTTTCAACTAAGAAAGTCTATGACAGAAGCATCCTTAGCATCCTAGATATCCTTATCATTTCTTACTTTCAATGTTGTTTCATTAGTTTATTTCTCAATTGGGTGTGTAGAGCTGAAACTTGTATATAAATATCAATTATGATATGTGTTAATTTGTAACTATTTTTCATTAGTGATTAAGGCCTTGGAAGTTATAATAGGTCATAGTAATTGTGTCTATAAGTGCATGCGATGATAGAGGTTAAAGTCCCTAGAGTTTGAAGGAGTCTTCAAGCTATGCTTGGAGTGATGGATTTTGTAGAGCATTAAGGATATATTAGATGGCATTGATGGATTGCATGCAATTGAATTTTTTTAATTCAAAGGTGTTCCATATGTTTAATAAAACTACACTAGATTTCACTCTTTAGTTATATGCATCCTACATTAGCTATATCAGTGGATAATGAATAACTTTAAATATTATCATTTCCATTCATATTACCATTTGATTTATGTGATTGCTTTAATATTATTGAATACAAAGAATACGTCTTACAAAGTAATTTTAAAACTATATGGAGATTGTTGGTGAACACACTCAAATGGATTGAGTGATTGAAAACTCTTTTTTACACTTCCATTTTTTAATATCATGTTAGTGATATTGAAAGGTACAATATATTTCTAGGGAAGTTGTGGTCATGAGGCATTCATATAGGAGCACCTCAGACCAATAAACAATTACACATGATATGGCTAAGAGGATTTGAAAGGATCGTAGAATTATTACCTATGGGCTATGAAATGAGACATGTCCCGTAGGGGATTTGTGTCTATATTTCACATGTAAGACATAGATACCCTAGGACACATGTTGGACATGTGCCCTAGATGTGCCTTGAAATAGTACATGTGCCAAACATGCTTCAACATGTGCCATAAACATGTCTCACTATAAAAAATAAAAATCATTTTGTTTTCTAACTTTTAGTTGTAGAGAAAGAGCTATCACAATCTCTCATTGTGCAAATAAATGGTAAAATCAAGATTTGAAAGGCTTTTAAGTGCTTTTTAAATGTTATAGTTTCTAAAAGAATTGGATCTTTATATATATTTTTTTTTTTCCGGAGAAAAAAGCATAATTTCATTAGTTAAAATCAAATTACATAGTGTCGAAAGGCTTCAGTTGAGCCCTTTCCAGTAAATGCTTTTCAACGTCGAGTATCCAAAAAGTTATGTTTTCTGAGTAGTTCCCATCAAAAAATGAAAATCGATTTTTCCAGAATTAACTCAAAATCCTATAAATATATACATAAAAAAATCAAAAATATATTTTGTAGGTTAGAAAATATTCAAATGTTTTGTTGTGCCAGCCCTTCTATCTATAAAAGGCCTCTAATAATATTAATAGAAAGTGTCGTTTATCTATTCCATGATTTTCCACTGACCCAAATGTAAATTCAATCTTAGCTTTGAAAGGTGATCTACCTCTCTGTTTCTTTCTCCGTAGACATGATGACGAGAAACTGTCAAAATCCTCTAACAGCCTCAATGTTTCTATCAATATTGATTTTAATAACAGAATACTGGAGCTTTCATGAGCAGGAGTAGGTTGGGCTTGCACCTACTGTCCTAGTCTCGTGAGTGTGACACTACACTCTGAATCTCGTTCACATAATTTTCTCCGCCCGACACGGGTATCTGTGGCACTTCCATACTTTTAGAATGACAATTAAAGGCGAGACCATTTAGTTTTTACTCTCCTCCGACTAAAACCTGAATATATGTAGCCACATCTCAACCGTCTTTCCCCGTTCGTCTATCACTATGAACCTATAAAATATTTATGGTGAATCAGACACCCTACACATGCAGCCTGTGGCTTCCAACAAAAGATGTACCATACAAGACTTACATTGCTGCCTTTTACTCATAACATAGAACCAAGGCAGTTTCACCCGAAACGAGCTTCTTGCACGGCCTGGTTTGAAATTACTGGCCCTGGCTACAGGGAGAAGGGCGATGGAGCATCGATGTTTCTATCAACATTGAGTTTAATAACAGAATTGGATCTCTTTATATATATATATAAACCATGTCCTCATGTCAGATACTCATATTTTAGTGTCCTTATGTTAGGTGACTTAGCTTATGTGGTTACAATTACGAGAGTTGAATGGTTACTAAGATATGAATTTCCTACAATCAAACTTCCAAATGTATAAAAGGTGGATTCTATGATAGAGAAGAGGCCTTTGGGATCTCCATTGTCCAACTTTTTGTAGTTGAGATTAAGAATGTAGAGAAAGACAAAGACCATGAATGTTTTTACAAATGTAATGTGCAACATGAAATTTTGGCCATTAATATGACTAAAGAGATGGAAAATTTTGTGTTTTTCAACATGTTGTATATACTTAAATTATTTCATAGTTTATGCATTTGATGGTTTTATTTATAGAACCATGTGCTAGGTTGTAACTTTATTTATGTTCTTACTTTGATATTTTTAAGGGTTTTGACCACTACATTAAAAAGTTTCTAGATATTTGATTTGATATCATCTAGGTGTTAAATTCCAATCTCCATAGAACTTGAGGATATTAACAATAACTACATGATGGATTACCAACTAGGGGACAAACTCAATATGGAATGCAACATCACCAATTTATTGAACCACACAATGATTGTTTAGGAAAGACCTAGGTTGTAGTCTTCTATTTTCATCAACCTATTATACAACAAATTTCATCTTGATTAGAGTTTTTTTGGCTTTAAACCTTCTCACTTAAGATTCATAATCTCAAGCATTCATACAAAAGCCTCCATATTTGAACTTTCATCTCATAGCCGAGTGAAAACAAGAAGTAGGGAAACACATTTTGAAGTGTGCTTTTTAAAACTTTTGATTGAGAGTTTTATTCAATTAGAGCTATATATTTAAACAAAATAATCTTAGTTGAGAGGTTAAAACTCTCATCCAAGAGTTGGTAGAAAACTATCGGTGTATACATTTTCTTGGACTAGAGTTTCTACTAAATTGTTTAAAAAAAATCTCCCCCATTTTTCTCTAAATTGCAACTTCGAAGAGGCTAAACCCTTGTAAATTTTAAAGATTATTTTTCGGACCTTGTACAAATGGATTCATCTTTGAATATAGTTTCTAATTATATAAGAATTGTTTCTTTCCATCAATAAGTCCTATTTATTAATAATTTTATTCTTAACTCTATCACTTCAAAATTTTACGATTCTCAAAATTGTTTGCAATGAAAATTCAATATCTTCAAAATGACAACAACAAAAAAAAGGAAAAATCATAGTGCACTTCCTTTCCCTACCCTCTTCACGAAAGTTTTTTTTGTTTTACTAATCACAAAATGTGTTGAATGAAAACCACAATTCCCCAACAATAGTTCATACACTAGTGCAATCTTTGTATATTGTAACAACATATATTTTTCCCACAAAATGAATAACCATCTTTAACAAACATAACATCAATAAGTCACTATTACACTTATGTAAAATTTTAAATTATATATAATTAGTAAACACTTAATTTATTCATAAACAAAACTTTGATTTCCTCACTCAAATCTCTATTTCGTGTCGGCAAACATTTACATAACAATTTGTGCCTCCAAATATTTATGGAGTGAATTTTCATATACATATCACTTGGATTTTACACGGTTACCAAGAAAGTTTCCACCAGGTGACTCGATGTGACTGCATTCTTATTCCTTCATATTTTCTAGTCAATTTCAAACTATAGGTTTTAACTTTAACTTTTCTTTTCCTAATTCCTTTATCTTTGAATTTTCTTTATTTTTTTATCATTTTGTTTTTCGTATTTTTTATTTTTGAATTATCCCTTTCTCTTTCTCTTTTCTATGTCTATTTCCAAAATGTGATTGCATTCTCTTATTCCTTTATCTTTTAACTTTTTCTTTTATTGTCCACTTCAAGTTACAGTTTTAACTTTCTCTTTTTGTCCATTTCAAGTTACAGGTTTTAACTTTCTCTTATTCTTATTCCTTATTTTTGTATTTTTTTTTCAATTTTCATTAAATAGTTATCACGCAAACTTAATAACAAAGTTTCACCTAATTAGTTGTTTTACTTTAAAAAAACTTGTTTTTCATTTTTTTTTTTAAAGTATATTGTAAATAATAAAAAATATAAATAATCTTTTCAAAACATAGTAGTTATAATTTCAAATTATATTTTTATGTTTATTTACCTATTATATGTTTATCATTATTTTTATTAATCCCTTAGACAATATGATGTGTATTTGATATTAATTTAAACCGTACATAATTAACAAACTGAATTTTATTTTGAAATTTTTATTTAATTGATGTTTTTAAATAAAATTGTATAATGATAATTTGACATTGTAAAAGAATATCACTAATAAAATGTTTTACTAATGTTTTAAAGATTTTAGTTTTGAGATAAATAGAGATAAAGAAATTATAAATCGTATGTAAATGAGTATTTAGTAGCAATTTGGTTACTATATTCTTTTTTAAGTATATTATTGAATCATAATTCATGAATGTTATTTTGAAGTTTTCTCAATATCAAACATTTTTTGGTTGAATAATGTTGGAGTTTAAATTGAAATAATTTTATTGAGAAAACATTAATTCTACATGGTTTAATGCACTTGACTCAATTAACTTTATTGTTTAATTATTATTGCTTAAACATATTGATATGGACGTCTATGGAAAGTGAGAAACATAGATGCTTCCCCTGTTATTTCCATTCTGAATTCTTTTTTTTTTTGTATTTGCACTTGTTAAGAGAATAGAAATCCAAGTTTTTTGGAAAGTTCTATCATACATTTTGAATATGAGTTTAATGTAAGAATTCATAATTTATACATTGGTTATTGCAAGAGGTTTTATGCTATTTACATGATTAGTAGGTTTTAATAATGCTTGTGACTATTTAGAAATGTCCTTGTGTTCAATCCTCTTTAATATATGTTCTTAGAGCTTAAACTAGAAAAAAAATTAATTAATAAAACATGAGATATTATTCATAACTCTCAAAAATGCAAAGATGAAGGGGTATCCTTTTTCATGAAAATAAAATATAAATGATGTCCTTATAACGCTCAAAAAATTCAAATGCCTAAAGCTGCTATTAGCTTTTATGAAAAAGAGTTAACAACAAACAAAAAAAATATTCTCATTTTTAATCAATGAATCAACAAATATGATGTAGACTTTGTCAAAGTCAAAAGTATTTAACGTTCTCTTTTAAGGATTGATAACAATTTTATTATATCATTTGGCAAGAAGCTACATTGGTATAGACGCTACCTATAGCCTTCAAGAATTTATTCTTTTCTTTGCACAATTTTCATTGCTTTACTTTACATATTGTTATCTTTCAATTTTTGTTTGTTTTCTAAATAAATATCAATTAACAGATATTTTATATTTTGATTTATAAGTATATTATTATTGATTTTATGTTATAAGACATTAATTAACTAAAGAGCTCTTATTTATATTATTTTCCAAAGAAAAAAATCTGTAATTTTATTTATAAAACAAAATTACATATGTAGATATGCCATCAAGGCATATTACCCATGAGAGACTTATAATGTATATCATCATCTTCCCGAGAGAAACCAAAACAGTTTGATATTAACATATAGTAATTTGAATTAAAAGCAAAAAGACAGTGTGTTTTGTTGTTGTATCTAATCACCAAAAAGGAAACTAAGCATAGACTATTAAGTCTATCTTATAGCTGAGTGAGGAGAGTCTATTCAAGAAAGATATTACTAGCAACTTCAAAATGCTCACTATGCTTGCATTTGGGGCCCTTCGATGAAGGGTCTATGATAATATTCAAAAAATTCATCATTGAGATTTTCTTTTATATGCCATTGCCAGAATTCTAGTTGAATACCTTCTTTAGAAATCTCATCAGCATGATGGTTCCTTTCCCTATAAATATGCCGACAAGAAAAAGTTGTAAAAACTGCTCTTATAAGTTGAATTTCAACTAACAAAGGAGCTAAATGTGTGTTATGGCACCGTTAAGTCTCATTTACCCAGTTTATAACCAACATTGACTCCCTGTAAATATGCAACTCCCTACATCGTTTTTCTAAAGCAAAAAGACGAAAAAGCTTGATGTCCATGAGCTCAACATAATTGTTTGTACCGAAACCCAAATCGGCGTTAATGTTGTAGTAGTGTATATCAGAAAGATGCAAAATGCATCCCCCTCCACATTTTGAAGGAGATCCATGAGCGGCTCCATTGAAAAATACTCACAACATATTTTTGTTAATGACTTCTTCTATGATTATATTGAGGGAATCCCAATCTTTTTCCTGGGGAAAATGGGCCAATATTCTGAGACTTCGACTGGTGACGGCCTTAGGAATGATGGAGTGATCTTGGAAAAGGATATTGTTCCTGGATAACCATATTCCCCAGTATATGAGTACCAGAAGGGATTTGAACCGGGAATTCATTCTATTATGCATCCACCTCTTAAAAATATCTTCTAAACAATCTCCTTTCTAATGAAATTTTTTCCCACTCACGGAATTACACCCTTGCCAGACATTCTGAGAGAAGGCGAATTTTACAAAGAGATGGAGAGTGTTTTCAGAGTCATTCTTGCATAAAGGGAACCAACCTAGTCCCTCAAAAATTCTTTTTTGTATCCTGCCCCAAGTTGGTGCTCTTTTTTCTAAAATGCACCACATGAATAATTTTGTTTTTTTTGGACATTCTAGTTTCCAAATTCGCTTCCACCACCATTTAAGGTCCCCGTGAATATCGTTGGAGATGAGTTGCAAGTAACCCTACTTTGGAGAGTAGGACCCATAGGGATCTACATCCCAAGACAACTGATCATCTTAGTCATTGATTCTGATGTGTGCCTTCCTCAAAGAAAACAAGAACATATTCCAATCTTTGGTGTCCACACAGTCAATATCGAATTGATCTCCCGTAAGCCAACCTTGATGCCATAAGGTGGTAGAAGTGGGACCCGCGGTCTGAGACAAATTGGAAAGGCCTTTATCTCTCAACAATTGAATGAGCTCTTGAGAGAGTTGATGGTTTCCTTCACAACCTGACTAGGGGTCCAATCCCAATATGAAATTCCGGCCATTACTAATTTTCCAGACCAAGTGATTTTCTATGAGATTGAAATCCTTCATAGCAGCCTTTCATATATTTCAGATATTATTTTGTTTCTGGTTGGGCCTTCGGATCCAGTCCACTAACAAATCTGGTGCAATATATTTATGAATTATAACTTCTGACCATAACGAATGGGTGGAAATTATCCTCCATATGCTTTTTGCAGCTAGTGATTTTGAGAAAAGAATATGTTTTAGCCCCCGCCCCACCTGCAGCCTTTGGGAGAGCCAGTCTATCGCATTTATCCCAGGAAAAGGATATTTGTGGGTCTCTCTAGAGGAAAGAAAAATAGATCTTTCATATTTTCTCTAAAATACCTTTAGGAACCCAAGCAAGAGAAATCCAATACACCATAATGGCTTCTAAAATATATTTGACTAGAACTAGTCTACTATCCCTCGACAACCATCTCAAATTCCACACTTTGAGCTACTTTTCAATTTTTGCAATCAGTCACAACCAATCTTCTTTGCAATAGTTGTTAGGTTTCAGATGGAACTCAAGGTATTTATGCCCCAAGTTGAAGTTGATATTCGAAAATGGAAGTTTGGTGGCAATATAATTCTCCTCCTCCTAATTAATGTTATAATAAGAAAAAGTGAACTTTCTCTCGTTAATAACATACCTATTGCACAACTGAAGATTGTAAATATTTCATCAAGTTTATCCATGTCCCTTCTATTACCATCACTGAAAATAATAATGCTGTCGACGAACAAAAGATGGGTAAGAATGAGATGCTGGGAGATGTTGATTCCCCTATAATTCCTAGAATGATGAGCCTCCTCAAGATATATGCTAAGAGCTTATGCCACCAATTGGAACAACAAAGGGGAAAGGGGGCATCCTTGGCAAAGGCCCCTTTCATATTTGAAAAAAGGAGATGCATCTCCATTGATTAAAAGAACAAAAGAAACTGACTGCATACGATCCATAACCCAATTGATGAAATCTACTTCAAACCCAATGTGATTTAAGATCATTTAAAGATAAATCCAATTAACTTGATCATAAGCTTTGGAGAGATCGATTTTTAAAACTACCCCTTTTAAGTTCATGGTTTTGATACTATGAATACCTTCCCGAGTAACACCAATTGCCTCATGAATCCGCCTACGTCTCAAAAAAACAAATTTCTCCTTAGAGACTACATCAGATAAGATCCCCTTGATCTGTTTAGCAATGATCTTTGCTACGATCTTGTAAATCCCATTGCACAAAGAGATCGGTCTAAACTCATCCAGATAAATAGGGTTATATTTTATTTGGCAATTAGGGAAATGGAAGTGGTGTTAAAACGGGGATGTATACGACCATTCACTCTATATTCTTCAACCACTCTAAGCAAGTCCCGCCCTATAAGATAAAAAAAATCTAGATAGAACTCCATAGGGAGATTGTTTGGGCCTAGTATCTTATCCCTTTGAAAAATTTGGAGAGTATCTTTGAGTTCCTCTTCTAATATTGCCGCCATTAGATTTTCATTATCTTCTTCATTAACAAAATGGGGGGGAAATTGTGCAATTCTAACAATTTTTTCTATAGATGTGCCCTCTTGAACTTTGAACAGATCACTGAAATGTTTTTTTGCCACTCTAGCCATACTGGAAAAGGAGGATTCTTCAATTCCTTCTTCATTTTTATGACTCCAAATAGTGTTTTACATTTTCTTTCCCTGGGAAAAGGCATGGAAAAATTTTGTATTTTCATCACCATAGTTGAGCCATGGAGCTCTGCTTTTAAGATGTCATTCTGCTTCCTTGCAAGACATGATATTCTTTCGCCTACTTTCTAACTGAACTAAGTTTTCTTTTTCCTCTTTTGAGGAAAGCCACCCCCTTCTGAGTCATAGAATCTTCGGAGACTCTCCTCAATTTCATTGAGCTCACAATCTTATTCTTCCTTTTTATTCTTTCTCCAATCTTGAATATTTTTCTTAATCATTTTTATATTCTCTACAAATTTTATTGCATCCCTCCTCTTACATCCCGACTCAGTTCCTTCCAAATTATTGTAGATGAAATCATGAAAAGAGTCATCCTTCATCCACTCTGAGTTGAGATTAAAAGGGATGTTGAGCTTGATCACCTGACCTTTAATTTCTAGGAGAATGTAACATCCCAAAATTTCGTAAAATTTAATTTTTTTTCTAAGCATTAGATTTAACATTTGATGATGTGCGGAAGTAATAAATGTCTATTAAATAACTAAACTGGATAATAATTAATTATAGCGTGTAATTAATTATCTTTTAAAGATTTTTAATTGTCTTATCGACAATTAAATGCATTAATACCCTTATGTCAGTTTTAACTATTGTAATTATTAATTTGAGTCGTCCCTTGCTGCCCATGCATACTATTTCATGAAACATCAGTATTACGATACTATAACTATAATTATGAAATTAACGTCTTTTAATATAATTGCGTGCTAGTAGTGTTATAAACCTACATACAATTGCGATCATGATATTATTTATTTATTGGTACACTATTAATTATAATTAAATTCTTGTTGGCAGTTGGATTCTGGTGTACAAATTTGAGGCTTACTTAGCTTAAAGCTAATGCGTCCTCTCTTGAACTGTCCAGGTTACAGATTGCATACTTTTGGTGTTTGATGAGATAGTGCGATGAATTCTATTAAGCCCTATGTTAGAATATTAAAAACCCTAGCCTTATTAAAGTGGTGACTTGTAAGTCTAGGCACCAAGGTTATAATTGCATAACATGTTCAGAATTAATGTGTGATGTTAAAAGCATGAGAAGTGTGGTGCTCAAAGTTACCCTTCATCATTCTAGTTTATTAAACTTACCTTAAAGTGGGAGTCTCCATACTTTGCAAAGAATGGTGAAAAGGTTCTTGTGTTGATAATTGCAATACTAACTTTATGGCAAAGGTAGGCTTTGGTGTTTTCATGTAATACTTCGGGGTATTAATATTTGTTATGGTTAAACTATGTAATAGTGGGTCGTGATTCCTCATCCGATGCCATATTAAAATATGTAATGGGAAACTATGTTGAAAACTATATCATAGTGGCTTCTTGTATATCCAACGACATGGTGGTAGATGGAACATTAAATGTGATCACGTGAAGATCGTAAATGCATCTCGATAGTGTAAAAACCCTACTGTGAGGTTTGGGGTTTTTGGTCTTTGGTTTATCGTTACTCTTCATTATGGAGGAGGAGGCTGGGCCTTCTCGGTCGCCATAGCTGTTAGCATTCATGCTCCACTCGCCGTGTTAGTTGGAAGTTGAAGAGTGCTGGTTCGTGGGGAGTTATGGTTTTGCATTGTGTACAGGGTTTCCAACATTTGGTTCTTTCCTCGGCTTCGAGTTCGTTATTAACCAGGTAAGCTATGTTACAATATACAAAACCTTACTTACTTACAATGCTGTGTTGAGATTTATGTTCGTATTTAACTTGGTTGTCCTTTTCATGGCAGGGAAAGATTTTTTAAACCCACGGTGAAGTTGTTATGACGAAGGGATGAGCCACCACAGTGTACATTCACCGGTAAGCCTCGGTCAGACTAGGGTTCCTCTATCAACAAGGATGTAATAATTTGTTTCTCTTCATCAATGCAAAACTCCATTTTTCAAATGGTTTTTGGGGCTACGTTACTGCAATAGTTGGTTTACTGGGTACTAACCCGTGTTGGATTTCGCCTGTAGTGTTGGTAGGAAGTTGTCTTTACAGGATTATCATTAGTCTTACTGACAGTTTGACTGAAATGTAATACTACATTATATGAATACGAAATGTTGTGTTATTTTCTTTTTGGCAATGAAATTTAATTTCTGCGTAACAATGGTTTGGTTTTCATTTTAGATGGAAGGGATAAACCCTAACTTCGATTTATGAAATGTATGAAGGAAGCTACAGGGTTTAATCCCTAGCCCATCAATGTAGTTTAAAATTTAACTTATAATTTTTTAAATGTTGATTGTTTTCAATGATGAAAACCCGGGCGAGTTGAGACTCGAGCCCATAACCTTCATTAATAGTTATTCTAAAAGATATTATTGTCGGCCTTATGAACCTGTTTACAAGATATTAGCACTGTGATTTGGTTCTGCAAAATAATAGTTAAAAGGTTTAAATCCGTGACTTACAGCTTGGGTGAGCTTGTATTGAGACTCAACCCTTTAGTTTCTTTAAAAGCTGGTTAACTTGTTTACTGAGCTCTGTTTCATCAATTACTTTGATAATTGTATTAAGTTTGGGGTTTGATTTTAATGTGTAATCCGATTGCTCTATAGGGTTTAGGATTCGGACTAACACTGCATGAACTTATGTTTTTGTAAATTTTATTGAACCTTGCGCTCAGCGTAAGGGTGAGCTCTCCAATGGAGACTCGAACCCTCATCTCTTTTTTGGATTCTGTATAATGGTTAAGTAGGAAACTAGAAGTTGTTTAAAGTTTTGTTATTGTTTTTAATGCATGGGTTAAACCCTCGGATGATCCTATACAGGTCTCGTTCCTGAAATGTCGCTTGTGTTAAATTATTCCTGTGTTATAATGGTTATAGGATTATACTCCTACTGTATGTTTATACGTTTTTACAACTTAATACTATGTAATGGTTCGATACTTGTATTACTTGTTTGACCAACGATATAGTTTATATGATATGGATATGAATGTTTCCCTAATGCATTTTTCCATACCTTGGTTTATAATACTACTGTATATTGTCTAATTCATTACATAGATATTATGTTATGTTTATTCGAGTAGTTTGTTTGAAAAAGAGACTATAAATTCTATATATGCAATGCTGCAATAGTTTATGAAAGTATTTAAATGGTAATCTACAGTTTAGGGTTTGCATTAATGTATAGTATAGATATATGATAAGTAAGTATGTAGAATATGTTCTTAAAACATTATTTGTATCTTATGAGGCGATTAGTAAATGTATAACTAGATATTTTAGTTTGCATTCTGAGATGAAACCCTATATCATTTTGCTAATTGTTTTATGGAAACTAACATAAAAATCTAAATACATTTACATTGATAACAAAAACCTAAAATTGCTATAGTATATAGTATGGATTTTCTATGCTGTAAGAGTAGTATATCATAAAAGGACTTATTCTATTTGAAGTATAAACCTACTGCTATTTTCCAATCTCATCTTCGAAGTTAATTATACACTTCCTATACTAGAGTACATTGTCTATGACGAAAGGAAAAATACATGAAGATATTTTATTCATTCACTTTTATCATCTCATTCATTCATTAAGTCTGTAGAAGCTAATTTAACTAAATCAGAAGATCATTCAATAGCTCAGCTAACTGATAACCAGAAAATAACATTTTTAAACAATCTAAACAACATAGTTTAACTAGTGCAGAAGGAAAACATAACAAGTAAAAACCTGATAGCTTGATAGGATGGACAAACACCCAAAGAGGCCTGTTCCTCCCAACCTTCTAGAGAAGAAGCAGCCAAATCACTTGTTCCCTTGGACCCTTGAGCCTGTTTACTGAACCACTAGGAAGAAGACTTTGTGTAGAAGCAAGGCACTCAGGTTGTACTTCGACAATCAATGGAGACTTGCATACACCTCACCTATGTACTTCAACAATCAATGGAGACTTACATACATATCAAAAACCTCTACACTCAGTAGAAATCAGACAGATTTACACTACAACTCAAAATATAGCTTCCCCTCATCGAATCTCTTGTGTGCATACAGCAGAACCACAAGGTAAATTTTCTTGTCAGAAAAAGTGTGAGCCTATGCTCAAATTCGATGGCTTATAAAAGAAGCCTAAGTATTTTAGTGGTCAGTTTCAATAAATGTGCCTCAAGCTCCAGTTCCACATTCCAGGGAACTTGACCACAATTTAAAGGAGTTGTCCCATAACAACATGTAGTTACTGAGTTCATGATGTTGCCACTTGTCCATTGCCTTCTACCCCAAATTCCATTCCTCCTAATGGGTCAATAAACACTCTTTCAACAGTCTCTTTGGGTGAGTGTCTCCTATTTTATTTTACTAAATAATAATATTATGCATTTACAGTCATCCTTGAACACTTGGTCAAATATAAAACTTTACAATAAAAATTAAGACAATGATTTTCCACAAACATAAAGTTTCTCAAGTATTGGGTATGTTACAGAGAATATGAAAATGATCTGATTCACCCCCCGAATCAATCCACTCTCTGATCAAGGAGGAATCATTCAACATATTTTCAAAGATTAAGAACTGATCCAACCTCTTCGTTATTCTATATTTTCTAGTCCTCCTATTGGTCCAGGTGGGTTTTAATTTGACAGGTTTAATGTCAAGGAGTCCTTTTGATTCAAAGAGATTAAGGAAGAAATACGACAGGGATTCTGGGTCACCAATAGAGCCCCAAATTTTAGCATCTCCAATTGAGAAATTTAGATCTCCTCCTATTACTAATGCATTATGGTTCATAAAATATTTGGAGAGAAGATTGTTCCATAATATTTCCCTATCACTATGCAGACCATAGATATCGATGACACAAAATTATTGATTGAGTTTAAAGGATAAAAAATCCATGCTAATCCCTAATGGAATGATCCAATAATTTACATCATTGATTACTTGGGAATGCCATCCAATAGTGAGCCCTCCTGAATTACCCCTTGCATCAACAGACACAAAGTGCCAGTTTTTTAACAAGGATTCTAAGGACAATTTAACAACTTCACATTCAACTAACATTTATTGAAGGATTATAATGTTCAGGCCATTAGATTCTACCAGATGCCTAAGTGATGATTTTTTGGATGAATTTTCCAACCCTCTGTAGTCAAAGGAGAGTATATTCATTTAATAACCATGGATAGGGATTTTGGTGCTCTAAGTGCCATGTCAATGGAGAACTATTTGTAAAATTAGTCACAACAGATCTATTGAACAAGAATATCAATCACAAAGATGTAAAACAATTTGGAGTAAAAACTGTGCAAGAGAGACACATCAGTGCTCTATAATCCAGAATGGTAGAATTACAATACAATATTGTCACAATGAGTGAGCAATTCTAATTAACCAAGGAGGCCATTCGAATTAACTACATGGCATAACTTGGCTCCAACTAGGATTCCTCATCATCAATCAATGGTGGTCATCAATGCACAACTAACTATCAGACATGTGTCAAACTGAGTCTAATTGAGTGTAATAAGTGTAATTGAAGGTAAGTGGCACTAATCTAGGGATGGAGGCTCAGTGGAGGGCACATGAGGGGTTAAATGCACTCAGAATAGGTATTCAAGGCTCATTGGAGGTCAATCGGAGTGGTAACAATAGTTAGGAGTCAGTCTAGCCTCAAATCAAGGAAAGACAACTAACTAACTGAAGTGAAACTGACTAGTAGGTGAGAAAAGGCACCCTTCTGTAGTGGAAGGTGAGAAGTGGGCGCCTCCCTGGCTAGGAGGGCTAAATTAGAGTGGAAAGTAGCTCTCGAGTGCTGGAAGACTAGGGACTAGGTGCTGGAGGCATAAAACTGGTGACTGGGAAGCATGCGGGTGCATGCAATGCGTGCAGAATGCATGCAAAGTACATACTAACTGATGAGATACCCTAACACTATTTTCCTGCTTCCAAATCTGTAATGGATCAATCTTGAGCTCTTAAGAGGTGAGTTTGTCTTCCCCTTCCCAGGCCATAAGGGAGGTGCTCTGTAATTCTACCAAGACCCGGCGACAAACCTGACACATTCTAAGAGGTTAGGATTTGTCGAGATCTAAGGTTATGAAGGATGGTCATGCTATCATATTTTGAGGAGGTTCCAGCCTCCGTTGAGACAAGAACCCAGGAGGAGTAAGCCCACACATGGCTAACGGGGCTCACGATCGAGGCAAGGGGAGAAATATAAGACATTATCAGGATTGAGGGGGGGTTAAAGAAAGATCAGCGGTGCCAATGTCTTCAATTAAGGAAAATTCTTGCAAAGGAATAGTAATTTGAGTGTCAATGGGCACACCCATTTCCACTGCCGAGACAATGTTTGTTGTACGAAATCCCTCAAAAGGATCACTAGACCAACTTACCTCATTCTCAATAATCATTTCTTCTAGAAAACCTTGAGAGGAGGCTGGTTGAATGTTCAAAGGAGGCTTCTACCGACCATATTCATGGAGAGGAGGAATTCCTTCCAAATCGAGTCCTGACCCCAAGCCATGATCCAACCCTCCACCATCGACATCCCTATGGACCTTCTTAAATATTTGGTGCCTTTCAAAAGAGTTGTGTGCGAATACGGAGAAATCGCTCGCAATATGACCAACTTCATGACATCATCGGCATTTGAAAGGGATACCTTCATAGTCTAGGGTTTGAACAAAAAAATTATCACCTCTTACCAACTTCATTTCTTTCAAAAATATACCCTGACTGTCTATTTTCACCAAGATTTGTGCTACTAACATTATGTCTGTCAGCTCAAAGGAAATATCAGCCTCCATAAAATAACCAAGGGAATTTCAAATATGTTTGAAGGCATTGAGGGACCAAAATTCTAATGGAAGGCCAGGGAGACGTACCCAAATTTGCAAGACATTCAACCTTTCACATTTGGTATCAAACATAGGATTCCATCTTTTCATATGAATGGGGATCGATTGAATGCTCCAGTTTTGACATAGGACCTAATTGGAGTCCTTAGGAGAATCTAGGAAGAAGACAAACCATCCCCTTTCCATGCCTTTTACCCTGGGGGTGTAGTTGATCATGTGCCCCCAGTTTTTCCTTGCCCAAGTCCTTATGTTTTCTGGTTCAAAATGCTTTCCCCGGGCTTTTCCAACCACAAAATATTCCACAATTTCTTCAATATTTTTCATCATGATTCCTTGCCTGAAAACCAACTCAAACTCTTCTTTTGTCTGCAAAGTGCATCTTGCTTTCTTCTTCCTACCACTTTTGGGAATTATCTGCCCTTGATATGATCAGGTTGTCTGCGTCCCCTGAGCCTGTTTAGTACCTTATTGAGATTCTCCCATAGCCAGATATGGCCCCTCTTGATGATGACAAATGCTCAAGAACTTCTCCCTAGGTCCGGGCCCTTCTTTTGACCAATATCTAGAGCCACTTGGAACAGATACATTAATATCCCTTAGAAAATATCTGAAGCTTGGAAGAATCTAGCTATAAATGGGGTTTAATGGTAAACCCCCTTGAAAACTAATACTGCTGAAAGCCACCCCCTCTTCTAGGAAGCCCGAAGTGGCTAGATCACCAGAAGCCCTAGACAGTAAAATCATGCGCCTTTTCATCAGAGAGAATGGCATTTACCTCGAGTAAAGTTTGATCAAAATGGAAAGCTTCATCCTCCACAAGACTCGTAAGGGGAGGAGACCCACCAAATAACAAGTTTTCGATCATCCTGCCTTCGGAAAACGGTGGAGGGTGACCAAATCCTCCATGCTTCCCGACACAAGGAGAAAACCAACCAATTTGTTGTCACCTTCACCTCTTAAGCCTAAGCAAACATTCACCAACTATCTACCCAGATCAACATCCTATATGTCAAAACCATCATAGGGGTATTCTGAAAAATCAACTAGCTCTTGTTCAAAATCCACATTCACTAAGAGGATCCCAACCATAGAACCCTTAGGAATATTATCATCTCTAAAAATTGATAGCGTCCCTAAGAAATCTATCCTTCTCAAGGCATCAGAGACCTCCCATCCATGTAGGTGTCATTGGGATCGACCTTGAGTGGGAACCGTACCAATTGATTTTAATTATATATTATGAATACATTTTAAACATTATAGATTATAAATATAATATATTATCTTGAATGTTAATTTGAAGATTAATATATAATTATATATAAAATGTTAAATTTAAAATTAATATATAATTATATATAAAATGTTAAATTTAAAATTAATATAATAAAATAATTAATAGTTTTAATTAAAAGAATGATTAGTTTTGAAAGAATTAAATATATCATTTTTCATATTTATATATTAATTTTTTAAAAGAAATATGAGTTATAAAAATAAAAATTATTAAAATATAATTTTATAGTATTTTTTCCTTTATGATTGCACCGAGTGAAACGAGGTGCTCTACAGCCCAGTATGGGGGAGATGTTCTAATGTGTATGTAGCGTTACATCTAATAAAACATAAAAAGTAATTTTTTTAATTAAAAAATAATTAAAAAAATTCATGTCGGCTAAAATATTATGAAAAGTAATTAAAAAATAGATATTCGTTTATAAAATAAAAACTTAAAATTTAAACCCGGATCTATAAATCAAGAGAGATCAAATTTCTCGAGTTTAAATTTAAAAAAAGAAATACACCTCAACAAATTGGATCCCTCTCAGTGCTTGATAGATACGGGTTTAAGATGGATCTATGCTGGTATATATACATATATGATATATTTTCATATTTACATACTTATTTATTTATTAAAAATATAAGAATTTTTTAAAATTTGTTATTATATATTGTAATATCCCTCTTGATCCTTACTTTGTTATTATTAAAATGTAATTGTAATTATGTACTAGTTCAAGGTGAGGAGCTCAAGGCCAAGGCCCTGCTAGTGAACGTTGTAGCATCATTATGATTTCATAAGTCAAACCATGCGTTAGTGAAAGCATGGTGATGTACGAAGTAAATTGTAATGGAAAAATAAAGAAAGTAGACCTAAGAGACTGAATGTGCGATGCAATGAAACGACAGGAGCAACTGAATCCTCTAGGGGGAGAGGTTAATGGTTGTGGAACTGTAAGAATCTAGTGAAGACAATAGGTTGACATCATATCCCCTTGGAGACTAGAACAAAACTGAATCATTAATGTTCACTTAAATGACTTAAAATCCTATGCGTATTCAATGCTAGTCTATAAATTGCCGATAAGAGTTGCAACCAAATGCATCATTCGTGAAGAATGGCGAATGAATTAGTAATTGCTTAAAGGTGAATAATAAGCTTCTATGATTATAATTCCTTCTTATTTAACATAAAACTAACTATTAATAATACCATTCTAAGCAAAGATTAAATATTATTAGCACCAAAGTAATTGTAAGAATGATCTTCTTGGCTTAGGAAAAAAACAGTCCCTCGTGGAAAGGTGAAACCAAATCCTATCCAAAGCATTTATCATATTTACACACACACATTAAATTACATGAAATAAAATTAATAAATATAATCATGAAATTGATTGTATAATTTTGAAGAGTTAATAACCGCTGGAAAAAAAGAATAATGCTCTTAAATTAAATTGATTTTAGAGTTATAGTTATGACAAGAACGAATTATATGGATCATGCCACATTCCTTTCAAGATATGAAATAAATATATTTAATAAAGTGGAATGATTAACTCCAATAAAGAGAGATAATTAAGGACTGTTAAGGCATTCACTTAGGGTTTGGCACAAAGAAGAAATAGATTTCCACCTTTCCGGGATTTGCTGGAGGGGAGTTGAATTTTGGGAGGAAAAGTGGAGAGCCGACGCTCATCCACAAAAATGATATAAGTCTGCGTTGATATTGGAGGACACACCTCTCATTTAATCACTATACAAGCATTTACGCAATGGAGAAGGAGATATTTGCGATTAGCATATGAAGGGGTTACGGATTACACCCTACTGCATTGAATAGTTTAAACTTACCTTAAATACTCCTATGTTCCTTAACAGAAGGAGGTCACGGTGGAGGTAAGCCGACCCTTTTGAATGCTATTTCCATCTCTCTGCAAAATATTCTCTATTGACTAACAACATGAGTAGTATTTACAGTAAAGACAAACTCCATTTATATAATACATATTTTATATTCCATTAAGGCATTGTAATATCCCTCTTTTACCTCTACCTTTTTGTAACTAAAAATACAAATGTAAAGTGTAACCATGTACCAGTTTTTGGCGAGAATCTCAAGACCAAGGCCCTGCCAGTAAAATTTGTAAGTATTGTTGTGATTTCCTTAATTGTAAATTGAATTTGTAGACTTAATAGACTGAAAGCATGATGCAACTAAATGATGGGGGCAACAAATCACTAGGGGGAGAGGTGAATGGCTATGAAACCATGAGGATCTAATTTATTGATAATAGGTGTCATCTTAGTGCTATAGGCACTTGAAGAAATGTGAACTGTGATGTTCACTTAATAACCTTAAGCTTATAAGTGTCCTCCTAAGTTGAGGACAGATGTTATTCACCACAAATGTTTAATAAATTTCTATGACCTATTTATTAGCATAAAAGTTAATTAATGCTAACATGATCCCAAGGTAAACTAAATGATCATCCTATTATTATTATTATTATTATTTTTGGCAAAGATTGCCAGAGAAATATCATCGGAAAGAAGTTAAGTCTTCCATTTTAAGGGACTACATTATCGTCACCTTAAATTAGAAGATGGAAGAAATGTAATTTTATATATATATATATATATATATATATGAAAATATTAAAAGGATTACTTAAATAGTGATTTCGCTAAATATGGTTATGCATTTATATTAGTAGTGTAAAAGATGTTGTTATATTAAAGGACTTATTTATTAAAAGAAAGGTTATAATCTATAAAATTAAAAGGATATAGCGTATTGATTCTAATTTTAAAACAACATTCAATTAGGGTTTTGAGCCTTAGAGTCTAAAAACCACTTGATATTGTTCGATAAGGGGAATGATTTTGAGGAGGGTGGGGTGATCTCCCAATTTTATTGTTTGTAATGATGACAATTTTAACAAGGAGATTATTTTCATTGTAACTATTTTATGAGGGCGGTTAAGGTTTTTGAAGGAGCAAATGGAATGGGTGTGGACGATTACCAAGTTAAGCGCACGCTCTCCAAGAAAACATGGGCCTGTATATCGTAGCTTTCATATAACTCTATAGGAGAAGCAAAGCCCTGCTCATTTTTAAGTTTGATCAATTACTGCTACTTTATGTTGCAAAAGTAATATCAATCCTTATTTTAAGTATTTTGAATTGATTCGGGAGTAAAAAAGTAGTATTGGTTAGGATTGCACCCGGTCTAATTAACAAGAACCGACCTTTGCATAGTTATTGATATTTATTCTCTCTGTTTAAGAACTTGAAGAACAATTCCATTTCTTTCACCAACTACATATATATATAAAGCAATTGTTGTTGCATCATGAAGTCGGAGAAAGGAGAGTTCAATATAGCCGCAACCCTTAAATATTTTGTGGTGCATAATCCTTTGATGTAGGAAGGTCATAATCATGTTGCCTAGAATTAAATCTTGATTGGTATTCATAAAATTGGAGTGGTTTGCGAGAACTGACAGAGAAAGAATCTATGGAGAGGATTGTCCCAACTATTTACCATTTTCCAATTTGGATTGAGCTCTTTCAAGGGAAAACTACGTAAACAAAGATTTCACTATGTAGCTTTTACAATTTACAATTTACTGGGAATTACTGCGCAGATTTATTGTTTACAATTTACTGCGTAGTTTGATGTTTACTACGCAGAATTTACATTTACAGACTTATGCACAGTTTGTAACCTTATTGAGAACAAAGGATTCAATTTGCGCAATAGCCAAAACTTTAATAAGTACTTTATAAAGTATTATTTCACCTTTTTGCAACTAAAATATATTTACTGCGCACATACAAAAGTAAATACTTTTTTCTTTGTAAACTTTTGTAAACCCAAAAACTAAGAACTCATGCGTGATATGTTAGGACAAGATCCTAAATTTGAGTGTGGTAATTTTGGAATCTTTACTTTTCACGTCGCAGTAAAATTAAACTTCAGCAAAAATATTTATCATTCTTTATAAAGGAGAAGATTAAGACATTCATTCTCCAAGAATTTATGTGTGACATGAAGAATGAAGATAACTTTTGCGGAATAAACAAGGTAAGTGAAAATATATATTACCTCGAAAAAATATCAATGATTGTTGTAGATATTTACAAAGAGATTTTTCTCTCATACTTCGACAACTTGACTTTCACGAGCTTGAACTCAAAGCTTACTTTGGCTTCTCTCATCTTCTTACATTCTTATATTACAAAATGACTCTGTTTTTCAATGTTAAATACAAAGACCAGGAAATGGATTCTCTCAAAAGCTACTAGAACATATTAAAGACAATAATAAATTTCTCAGTGACATCTACCAAAGAACTTGACTTCTGAACTACTATGCAGCCACTTAAATACGGTGAGACATGAACTCCATATCTTGACATATTGACTGACATTGCAGATTGACAAACTGACTAACTGAATGGCCGGGTGCGAGCTAGATACACAACGGCTCATAATTAATATTTCCAACACCCCCCCTTAATTATGAGCAGTTGAAATTACAAAATTACATAAAAATTGGAATTTAAATGACTGAAACAATATCAATCGTTTGCAAAATTATTAACACCTAAACAACTGCGCAAATATTGGAATTATTCTTTGGCTAATGGTTTTGTAAATATGTGTGCTAGCTAATCTTCGAACCTGCACAAATCTAAGCAAATTTCTTTTTTATTAACCAATTCTCTGATGAAATGATACCTGATGTCACTATGCTTGCTTCTTTTGTGATACACATGGTTCTTTGGCAACACAATGGCTGAATTATTGTCGGAGTAAATTGTTGTGGTTTCTTCCTAACATTATGACACATCCTTTAACATTATGCACATCCAAAGAGCTTGACATGTAGCATTTGTAGCTGCGATATACTCAGCTTCTGCTAATGAAAGAGTTACAATGGGTTGTTTCTTTAATGCCCATGACACTAATCCTATACCAAAATGAAATGCATATACAGATGTGATTTTTCTATCATCCATGCTACCTCCACAATCACTATTAGTGTACCCAACAAGTCTGAAATATTTTGAAGTTGAGTATGGAATGCCAAAATATTTTGTCTCGCTTACATATCTCAGAATTCTTTTACCTGCCTTCCAGTGTGAGTCTTTTGGAGACTCCATGAACCTTGAGATCAGACTTACTCCATACATTATATCAGGCCTCGTCGCAGTAAGATACATAAGGCTTCCAACCAACATTTTGAACAGTGTGGGATCAACATTTGATCCATCATATTCCTTGCTTAATTTCAGTCTTGTTATTACTGGTGTTGGGGCATATTTACAATTTACAATGTTGAATCTTTTCAAGATTTCATTTGCATATTTGGATTGTGAAATAAATATACCATATTTGGATTGATGGACTTCAATGCCCAGAAAATATCTCTTAAGCCCCAAATCAATCATTTCAAATTCATTCTCCATGACTGATTTGAAATCTTCTATGCCAAAATCACTTGTAAATATTAAATCATTAACATATAAGCACACAATTAACATGTTACCTTGTTTGTTGACTTTGGTGCACAACGTTGGTTCACATTCACTTCTGTGAAACCCATTTTGAATGAGGTAGGAATTAATGCGGCTGTACCAAGCTCTAAGAGCTTGCTTCAATCCATAAAGTGCCCTTTTCAACCTGTATACTTTGTCTTCATGTCTTCGGACCTCATATACTTGTGGTTGTTCTACATATACTTACTCTTCCAAATAACCATTTAAAAATGTAGATTTAACATCCATCCGATAAAGAGACCATTTGTTGTGCGCAACTATGGCCAAAATTGTTCTAACTATATCCATGCGTGCAACAGGCGGAAATGTTTCATTAGAACCTATTATGGAACCCTCTTGCAACTAATTTTTCCTTGTGCCTTTGCACATTACCATAAACATCTTGCTTGGTTTTATAAATCCATTTGACACTTATTACATCCTTGTCTTGAGGTACCTCTACCAATTCCCATGTCTAATTTTTTTCAATGCATTCAATTTCTTCATCCATGGATTGTGTCCATACATCATCTTTGATAGCTTCTTCAAAATTTAGTGGATCATCTATTTGAGAAAACAATGCAAAAAATGAAAATGAGTTTGTTGCATCAGCATCATATATTTTGCGCAAACTTCTTGTTCTTCGTGGAAGCAAGCTTGCTAAAGTTGGGTCTGTAGATGAAGAAATCCTTGGGTTGCTTGCTGCAGTCTCTTGCGCTCTTGGTGTAGTTATTGGTGTAGATTGTGCTGCGACTGGTGTTGTAGTAGCTTGAGGTGAGACATGTTGTGCAGTCCTTGGGGTGGATGGTACTGCAAAATTTTTAGTTGCTTGTGGTGTCTAAACCAATTCTTCTGTCATGTCATCATGTGCAACATGATTCAAAATTTTCACTGTCTTTTCTACACTTCCATCCCATGCTTCATTCTCCACAAATTGAACATCAAGATTGATTATGACCAGCCTTGTGACAGGATCATACAGTTTGTATGATTTTGTATCTTTTGAATAACCAACCAATATGTATTTATGTCTCTTATTATCTAATTTCTTTCTTAGCTCATCTGGAATATGTGCATATGTGACACAACCAAATTTTTTTAAATGAGAAACACTATGTTTCATACATGTCCATGCCTCTTGAGCAATTTTGTTCTTTACACTCTTCGTTGGGTACCTATTCATGATGTATACAATAGTTGCAATAGCCTCATCCCAATATTCATTTGGAAAATGCTTGGTTGTCATCATACTTTGTGCCATATCCGTGATGGTTCTATTCTTTCTTTCTACGACACCATTTTGCTAAGGTTTATACTATGTAGTGAATTTCTTATGTATGCCATGATATTTACAAAAAAATAGAAAATCATTTCAGACATATTCACCACCTTTGTCTGTCCTTAAAACTTTGATATAATAGCCACTTTGCTTCTCCACTAGTGCCTTGAATTGCTGAAAGCAACCAAATGCATCGGATTTGTGTCTTAGAAAATAAATCCATGCTTTTCTTGTGAAATCGTCAACGAATGTAAGAAAATAATTGCAGCTACCTATGGACGGTGTTTGCATAGGCCCACAAATATCAGAGTGCATGATTTCAAGTGGTGTGTGTGCTCTATATGAATTTCCCACTGGAAAGGATTCTCTATGCTACTTCCCAAAAATGAAACCTTCACATATTCTTTCTGGTTTTTCAATTAATGGAAAACCTTTCACCATATTCTTCATGTGTAATAGCTTCAACCCACCAAAATTCAGATGTCCAAATATGAAATGCCATAGCCAAGATTCATCCTAAACCTCTTATTGAAATTTTGCTTGAATCTCTGCACCATTGTCTTTTTATTCATCTTACTTTTTGCCTTGAAAGCAGCTCTTGAATATTCATTCTTTGCTTCATGAACAACTTGAGTTGTATTCCCTTTCATATTAGGCCTTATCCTCAAAGGAAATAAGTGATTTCTTGTCATTCGCACCTTAGGTATCAGTTGTTTGCTTGGATACTTGCCCAAAATCATACAATGATTCTTTTCCATGAAGACTTTGTAACCTTTTTGTAACAGTTGTCCAATACTCATTAAACTATGTTTCATACATTTGAGATAATAAACATTAGGCATAGTTTTCTACTCCCCCTGTTTGGTCAGAATACCAATAATGTGTTTACCAATTTGGCATAGTTTTACACTTGGATATTGTTTCCAAGTGTAACATCATTTTGAATTTATTTATCTAGACTGGAAAACAAATCTAAATTTCCATACATATAATTGTTGTAGCCTGAATATAAATACCATATGTCACATGGGATTTCTTGTGAAATATTACATTCAAGTGGGGATGCACATGCCAAAAACATTGTGCTGGTGGAAGTGCTAGTGTTACCTGATTGGCTTTGACCTTGATTGCTTTGGTCATGTTATTTCTTCCTACATTCATATGCAAAATGTCCAAATCTCTTACAATAAAGACATTGTATTTTTTATTTATCAAATATTTGGCTACTTGGTTGTCCATAATTATGATTTTGACTTCTACTAGCAACATTTGTAGGATTGCTACTGCGTCCTCCCCTAGAAGAAATTCTTCCTCTGCCTCTGAAATTTGATCTCCCCTTCATCTTCCATGACTTATGGATGATTGTGCTGCAAATGCACCTTCCAGTGATGTATTTGATCTATTTATTCTATGTTCATAGTTGATGAGAGAGGCTTGCAACTCATCAATGCTAAAATTTCTCAAGTATTTGTTTTCTTCCAAGGTCACAACTAAAGACTCAAACTTCGGGAGAAGGCTCAGAAGCACCTTTTCAACAACCTTTCTATCATCTCTAGCTTCTCCATGAGATTTGATTTGATTTATCAGGCCAATAACTTGAGTATAAAACGATTCTACTAAGTCTGTATATTTCGTTGACATAGATTCAAAATCTCTTCTAAGAATATGCAATTGAGTAGTCTTTACTTTGTCAAACCTTGATAAGCAGTTTGCAGTGTATTCCATGCTTCCTTGGTTGTCTTTGTTGCTGCTATTCTTGGGAGTATGCTTTCATGCATTGCTTGATGTATGTAAAACAAGGATTTTCCATCCTTCTTACTTTGTTCCTTCAAACTATCCTTCTCATCATGTGTGAGAGCATTGTATGTTTCCTGATTTGCTTGTTTAGTGTAGCCATTTTCGACTATATCCGATATATATTAACCTCTAAATAGATCCTTCATGGTAAGGGACCAATATTCATAATTATTTCTTGTAAAAATAGGAGTATGCAGACTTGACATTTTGTTGAGCCCAGAATTGGCCCTTTTTGACCATCATTTATCATCGTCCCTTCCTTTGTCTTACACCAATTACCTTGGCAATTCAACTTATTGTCCTTATCTATTCCCCAAATTACCAAGGTATGGCCGATTATTGTTTTATTGTGTTAATACTTATGATTGTGATGATTAAAGCTGTGCATCTCTTAATCTGTGCTAACATGATGCGATTTATGAAGGTAGTAAGACAATAGACTGCAGGAAGATCGGAGCTGAACAAGTCATGAAGGAGCGTTCATCGCTTGTGGAAGGTTCCTTGGGGCTTAAATCGTCAATCAAGGCACAGTCGTGGCAGGGCAGCTGTAACAGAAGAACTATCTTAAGTATGTAGCTGCTCAAATCCAGCTGTGAGCTGGAAGGACCGTCACTCTTGGGACAATTAATACTTCTCTCATATTTGGATATTTTAGTTCTGCCACGCATTGTAACAGCTAGATTATTTAGGGTGCCTGAAGATCAGAGATCTTCATGGCTGCCCAATTATAGGTTTAGATGTTGCAAATTGTATGTATAAATATGGGGAATTGCCTCGACTGAGGGGTTGGACAGCAACAATTAATTTATCTTATTAGCAGCCAAGCCAAAAATGTGTACTCATTCTTCTGTTAATATAAGGAGTTACTTCTGAGTTAAAGAGAGTGTTGTTCGACCAGCGTCTCTGTGTGAAGACTGGGCCCGTCTTCACAGAGATTGCTGCGTTAATTTAGGATTTCATCTTTCTCGTTGTGTGATGCTTTGTTCTTTCTTTTATATGCAGCAGCAATATTCATTGTGTGGATTTCTCAGTAATTGATTATATTTTCGTGAGATTGGTGAATGGTATCGAATAACAGTCGACTGAGTCAGGGTTGTTTTACATATTTCAATTTCTGTTCACACTGCTGTGTTCATCCTACAGCTGAGACGTAATCCCAGGAGTTCTTACAAATTAGCTTTCCTGTTATGTATTGATTGAATTATATTTTGCAATTCAGTTTCTTAGAACAGTTGCTTCAATCTCTTTTATCAAATTCTAGAGTAATGTTCAGGTCATGCTTTATGATTCCCAGCTTGATTAAATTAGACAGTTGATTATTTTAGAATGCAATTGAGATTTCTTTCCTGCAATCGTTGATTAGATCTGATATTAATTCTGCTTGATGCATAATAGTAAAGAATTGTAGTATAGCAGTTAGAAGGCAATTGGGATTGCATAGATTCTTGGGATGAACATGGATGATAGAAGATAAAAGTATTCACTTCTAATGGTTTTGTGTTTAAGCATATATTGTGCACTTGTCCTTGGAAATAAAAAGACTTTCTCGGGTTGACAATAATTTTCATACGCTCTGTGTGTTGATATTTAATTATCTGCAATTAGAGTGCTTGAAATTTTGGCGCCGTTGCCGGGGAAGGATGAAAATTAAACACTAGTCATTAGTCGTATTTGATATTTGCTTTTAGCCAGTCTTTTTGGGTTGTTTTTGAAATGATCTGCTTCGCATGAATACGAGGAGGGTAAAACGCGATCACCTCCCAACCCCCAAAACTCCACAAATTACTAACAGTGCAGGTGGTTCGGGTCGTGGTCGAGGTCCACCGCTGGGCAGAAGAACATTCATCGACGACCTTGTTGACAAAACGGATTCAGCTGTCAGATCTCGTCAACGGGAGACTCCTATCAAAAGAGGCCCTGCTGATCCTGGAGCGCCAACATCAGGATCTACAGTGGAGGATACAGGAGCAGCGGTGATTCCTGCATATACTCCTGTTAAAGAAGGAATCGCTGATTCAGCTGTTGCAATTGAAGAGTACGCAGCTGTTACAACTGAAGAATACGCAGCTGTTACAACTGAAGAATACGCAGCTGCTACAACCGAAGAGTACGCAGCTGTTACATCCGAAGAATACGCAGCTGTTACAACTGAGGTAAGGGATAAAGGAACAAACGAAGGAGAAGATACAGAAAAGATGAATAACAGACATGAGAATGAAGAGGAAGAAGCAGTGGTACAATACCATCATGAAGATGATTCCCCGCCAGAAACTATGGCTACATTGCAATTCCCAATACAGCAGCTAGAGGGGACAACTCCTATGAAAAACATCTCACCGTCGGTGTTACCCCGCTTCCATGGCAGGGCGGCAGAAGATCCAGATGAATTCCTGTTTGAATTCGATATCCTCTGTCGCAGCTATGATTATGTCACAGATGCTCAAAAGTTGAAGCTTTTTCCTGCCACCCTGAAGGACAATGCATTACGTTGGTTCATGAGCCTTGGGGGAGGAACTGTTGCTAATTGGAACAAGATGAAGCAAGTGTTCCTGGAAAAATATCAAGAATATTGCAACACCAGGGACAAAAGGGAGGAGTTATTCAAGATGGTACAGAAGGAGGATGAAAGCTTGGAGGACTTTGTAGAGAGGTTGCTGTACAATGTGCAGAGAGCTGGACAGACGAACATGGGACTAGATGTGCTTAAGATAATCCTGCTTCGAGGGATCAGGGACGATTGTTTAGACATGCTAAATTTATTAGGAAAGGGAGATATCTCTAAAGAACCCTTTGAGACAATTGTGGAATTATGTAAGAGATACTCCAGGGGATCTTCTAGGCATAACAAGCAGAATAAACGAGATAAGCTGGAACGTGATGTCTTCGACAGAAGTCAGAAGTCATCCAATGGGGGAGCTACACGGGCAGAGATAGGCAATCTTCTTGAAAATTTTAAAACAGAAATGATGAGCTCTATCTCTTCAGAGATTGACGTCTTGAAGGCCAAGCAAACACAGGCAGTGGAGGATCTCACACTAGGTGTGTTTTGTCCCCGATGTAGAAAGACTCATCCACTGAAAGAATTCCCTCTTGACAAAGTACAAGTGTGTCAGCTGTGCGAGCTGAACCATGATATGAAATAATGCCCCACGTTGCCCCAAGTGAAGGCTGTTCTGCAGGCATCAACTCCAGAGGTGGATTCAGCTTACTTTATTGCACAGAAGAAACCCTGGCAGCCCCGGAATCAAGGTATGTCTTCCGATTCATTTCCATTTTTGAATAATTTGAATAATTGGAATACTAATATGCAAAATGTGAATACACAATTCCCTTCAAATTATGCTCAGTGGAATTCCCCTCAACCTGCGATGCAAGGTTATAATTCATGGAGTCCTTGGACACAACCACCTCATCAACCTACTTCATGGTCTCCTGGGTGGAGGAACTTCCATCCTGGGAATCAGTTTCCTCAAACACCTCCACCTCAACAGTTACCGTATCCTCCATATCCTCAATTTCAGCAATATCCTCAATACCTACCTCAGCAGTCGCAGCTGCAGCTGCAAAATAATCCTGTGCCTAACATACCAATACGGCCTCAGCTGCCTGCCCAACCTAACCCTAACCCAAATAATAAAACAGTCCATCAATTGGAAGCTCTCAATATGCCATCCTACTCTCTCTCCCCTGTACCTTGTAATGACATTCGCTTACGGTCTGGAAAGATAGTAGAACGTGTAACTTCAGAAAATATTCCACCAACTGTTTATGACAAAGGAGAGAGTTCCCAGCACCCATTTGATCCGGTTCCTCAGCCATTACTAACAATAGGGAAGGCACTAACCTTCAAAAACGAAACAGAAGACGATGCCATTAATAATTTCATTAGCGAACCTGCTTCAGTAGACAAGGAAGTTTATCAACTCTTGACCAGTACCCTCGGTAAAGAAGAACAAGAACAGCTTACGGAGGAAGCACTAGCCAATGACACAAACATAATCCCAGTATTGAAAAACTCGAGAAGCATTCCTATTGAGGTAGAGCCTGGAAGAACTTTGAACATCAATCCTGGTCTCTCCTCAGAAGAACAAAAGCGCCTAACCAATCTCTTGAAGGAACGTAAGGGGGCATTCGCCTGGGAGTATACAGACATGAAGGGTATTCCTTCTAGTCTGTGCACTCATCATATTTATATTAAAAACGACTCCCGGCCTGTATGTCAACCCCAACGACGCATGAACCCCAATCTGAGGGATATAGTGAAGGAAGAAATCCAGAAACTCTTGGAAGCAGGATTCATCTATCCTATCTCAGACAGTGAGTGGGTTTCCCCACTTGTAATTGTACCCAAGAAAAATGGTAAATGGAGAGTCTGTGTCGATTATAGGGAGCTGAACAAGGCTACACAGAAGGATCACTTTCCTCTGCCCTTTATTGACCAGGTACTTGATAACCTATCTGGGAAGAAGTTCTTCTCCTTCCTGGATGGGTTCAGTGGGTACAATCAAATTCAGATTGCTCCAGAGGATCAGGATAAGACCACCTTCACCTGCCCTTAGGGAACGTTCGCCTACAGGGTGCTTCCCTTTGGATTGTGCACTGCACCTGCAACGTTCCAAAGAGCTGTGATTGGCATATTTTCTGAATTGGTAAATGATAGCATGGAAGTTTTTATGGATGATTTCACTCCTTATGGAAGGGATTTTGAGGAAGCACTGGAAAATTTGAAAAAGGTTTTAATTCGCTGTGAACAGGCTCGCCTCTCACTAAGCACTGAAAAATGCCACATGATGATGAGTGAGGGGGTGGTATTAGGACATTTCATCTCTACTGACGGTATTCAAGTGGATCCTTCAAAAATTAAGGTGATCAAGAATATACCAACCCCTTCAACTCAGAAAGAGGTGCGAAGTTTTCTGGGACATGCTGGGTATTACAGGAGATTCATAGAAAACTTCTCCAAACTTGCTTCTCCTTTGTTTTCATTGTTAATGAAGGATGTGCAGTTTGTATGGAGTACAGCATGCCAGACAGCATTTGATAAGCTTAAAGAGAAACTGTCCACAGCCCCTATTTTAAGGGGACCTAATTGGACCATACCTTTCCACATTTCTTCAGATGCTTCTGATACCGCCATTGGAGCAGTACTAGGACAGCAGGATGGTCAAGTACCTTATGCTATTTATTATGTTAGTAAAAACTTAGCCCCTGCTGAACTAAATTATACTGTTACTGAAAAAGAATTCCTTGCTATTGTTTATTCTATTAATAAGTTTCGGCATTACATTACTGGGTATCCTACATTTGTGCATACTGACCACTCTGCCATTAAGTATTTAATGAATAAACCTATCACTAATGCCAGAGTAACCAGGTGGCTTTTATTATTACAGGAATTTGATATTACTATTATAGATAAACCTGGAAAAGAAAATGTTGTTGCTGATTTTTTATCACGATTTACTAACAGTGATGACAGTTCACCTGTTGAGGATGCTTTCCCGGATGAACATTTATTCGCACTCTCAGCTCATTCACCCTGGTATGCAGACGTTGCTAATTATTTGGCTGCAGGGAAGCTTCCGCCACATATGTCTAAACGAGAGAAAAGAAAAATTATTCAGCAACGTGCCAGGTATTGTTGGCTCAAAGGCCATCTCTTTTACACAGGACCTGATCTTGAAATTAGAAGATGTGTAAGGGAAGATGAGATCTTTCATATACTGAAGGCCTGTCATGATGAACCTTGCGGAGGACACTTTGCAGATAAAAGAACAGGGCATAAGGCGTTGCGGATGGGCTATTATTGGCCGACACTGTTCAGAGATGCTAAAAGATATGTTCAGTCCTGTGACAGCTGCCAAAGGATGGGCCAACCTAATAAGACAGATCAGATGCCTTTACAGCCCCAAGTGGTACTAGAACCGTTTGATAGATGGGCATTGGACTTTGTTGGTCCTATCAACCCTCCTTCCAAACAGAAGGTTTACATCTTGGTGTGTACAGATTACATGACTAAGTGGGTAGAAGCTGTAGCTTTGGCTAAGGCAAATGACCAGGCGGTGATTGATTTCCTGTACAGTGAAGTTTTTACCCGTTTTGGAGTACCAAAGGAAGTAGTTACCGATGGGGGACCACAATTTATTTCACACCAATTTGAATCCTTGATCCGGAAGTATCATGTGCAGCACAAGATAGCTTCACCTTATCATCCCCAGGCCAATGGTCAGGTGGAAAGCACTAATAAAGTTATCGAAGCAATCCTTACTAAAACAGTTAAAAGCCATCGAAGGGATTGGGCTGACAGACTTCCAGAAGCACTGTGGGCATATCGCACGACTTGGCGCAACACCACGGGCTTTTTTCCCTATGATCTGGTGTATGGTAAGAGTGCCATCTTTCCAATTGAATTTGAGATCAAGACCCTGAAAACAGCCATTGAAATGAACCTGGATGTAACAGAAGCCCAGAAAAGAAGATTGAATCAATTGAATGAATTGGATGAGAAACGGTTAGCTGCGGTAGACCAGACTGTGCTGCTTCAGCAACAGAGATCTAATTGGCATGACCGATTCATCAAAAAGAAAATCTTCCATGAAGGAGATTGGGCACTATTATACGACTCCAGATTCAAGAAGGATTTCAAAGGGAAATTACGCACAAGATGGCTGGGTCCATATTTGGTTGACAGGGTATTTGACAACGGCACTGTTCGCCTGGTCACCATTGATGAAAACCGTATACCATTACTTGCTAATGGCCACAGACTGCGACTGTATCGAAAGCCCATTTCGAAAGATGCATTCATTTCACAGATTGCTGCTGATCCAAACTACCAATTGGCACCAGAGCAGGAACATTTCTCTACCTTTGCCAAATCTTAAAATGAAAATTATATTTGCTGTACATAAATAATTTCTTGCTGTAGCGTATAGTTGTCGTTTTCTTTCTCTTTGCATTTGATCTCTTTGCTTGTTGTTGTCTTTTTAAAAAAAAAAATTCAGGGAAGCGCCAGGAGAACGATCAGTTTGGGGCCCGTAATGAAAATCTCTCTGTGCTGTCCTTGTGTTAAAAAAAAAAAAAAAAAATTCGGCAGCTGCAACATATTTTCCGGCAGCCGTATATCCTTTTCCGGCAACCATATTCTCCATTTCCCGGTAGCCATAATGCCCTTTCCGTCAGCCGTCAATCTTTTTCGACTGCTGCAATTTCGGCAGCTGCAACATTTGCGGCTGCAACATCGGCGGCTGCAACATTTGCGGCTGCAACATCAGCGGCTGCAACATCGGCGGCTGCAACTCCAGTTTCCGCGGCTGCCACCTCATCGTCCCCGTGGTTGCCACCTCATTCATCAGCTATGGCCACCTCATCTCCCACGGCTGCCATCTCATTTTCCGCAGCTGCCACTCCATTTACCAGCCACGGCCATTTCACTTCCCGGTAGCCGTAATGTCCTTTTTTTTCCCGTCCGCCGTCAAATCTTTTTCCGACAGCTGCAACTCCGGCAGCTGCAATCCCGGCAGCTGCAATTTCGGCGGCTGTAACTTCGGCGGCTGCAACATCTGTTTCCCGCAGCCGCCACATCATTTCCCGGCTGCCACCTTATTTCTCGGCGGCTGCCACCTCATTGACCAAGTCACTTCCACATCATTTCCACATAGCTTCCATTTCTTTCCAGCGGCTGCGACATATTTCCCATAGTCGTAAAATATTTTCCCGCCAGCTGTAAGTTTCTTCCCGCCGCCGTAAAATTTTCCCGTGACAGCCGTAATTTTCCCTGATATCGTGAATCTTTTTCCGGCTGCCGCGAATTCTTTTCCGATGGCTGTAACTTCTTTCCTGCCAGCTGCAACAAGCTTTTTCATCGGCCGTGTGATCATTTCTTTGGCAACTTGCAGTGGTAACTCCCGTGTTAACAGAAGGATTGTTCAACCTGCTAATTATGATGCTGATTCATCCCAGTCCTGCCGGCGAACTCATCATTTTAACCCGGAGGATGCGACGCCTTGTGTTTTACCGGTGAAGGAAATCAGTGCCTTATCCGAGTCATCATGATTCCACGTCTGAATGTGCACGCATTCGGCTCCATGACGTCACCAACTCCATGCTCCACCAGTTTCCGCAGCCTTCCGACGCACAGTTTTATGAGGTATGGCTTTTATTTATCACGTGATTAAGTATTGATATCATGTAAATGAGATTGGCCGTACCTTCACTCGTACCACCATTTATATCTGATTAAACCTTTCCCTCGTACGACGTAATACTAATAACTGCCACCTTCCCCAATTCGGCATGAAAATTTTAAACTCTTCTCTGCGCTTAACTTTCCGAATTAGTTCATTCGCTCAACGTCTCCGCTCAACGATTCGTGCATTCTCCGTGCTGCAACTTCCATTCTGGGATCCTGTACTCTGTCGAACAGCAGTTTTATCTTGCAGCCAGGACCATGGGCATTCCAGTTCGCCATGAACCTTTCAATACCCGGGAACTTAGACGGAATTTGCAGGTTCTGGCCATTTTTCAAGCCGCTGGCTGGGTCGAGTTCTTTGAACGATTGGATGGATTCGATCGGGACGCAGCCCTGCAATTCGCATTGAATCTTACTAAAACACACTCCACGGTGTGGGGGATGTGTATAGATGTTTCGGAGGTCATTATATCCGAGGTTACAGCTATCCCGTTGGTGGGAAAACCTTGGTTTAACCGTCGAGTCCCTGCAACGGTTGCACGGGAAGAATTTTTACTTCCAGGGGAGCAAGTTGAAGCATCCAGGCGAGGGATTGCATTGAAGTCACTGCCGCAGACATGGGACCAAGTTTATATCTTCCTCAAGAAATACATAACTTGCGAAGGTAGATACCAAACTGTGTACAACTCTGAACTTCCTTTGCTTTCTCATCTCCGTCATGGCATTTTGTTAAATATTCCATTTTATCTATTGCATGATTTGCGCCATATGGCAACATTTGTTCAATCTGCAAAGCACCCATTATCCTCCCTCACCCACCATGGCCTTATTAAGTTAATTATTATAAGAAACCTGGCCCAACATAATATAACATGGGAGCAATTCATTACCCGACCACAGCAACCTGTTCCCTTGAGGGTCATCCCATTACAGCAATTACCGGTTCCGCCACAACAGGAGGACCGGAGTTCCTCCAGTGAAGTTGGGGGGAGGGATGAAATGGAAGAAGAACAACAGGGGGCACAGGCAGGACCGTCTGGGGTGGATAAACAGGGGGCACAGGCAGGACCATCCGGGATGGACAAAACCACAGAGGAAGAACAAACAGGGGCACAGGCAGAGCCATTTGAAGTGTATGAATCCCCAGCACAAGCAGAACCAGTGGGGGATGACACTGCATTTGAAGGAGAGCGAGGGGAAGCACAAACAGAGCTGTCAGGCGACAATGTAGATGAAACCCTCGCGGAAAACCTGGATAACAGGGCAGCTCCGACAACAGAAGGTGAAATTGGAGCAGCATCAAATGCTGCGACAATGGAACCTGAAGATGACGGAGCCAGAGCAATAGGAGAAGATATTGAGCTGGTCACAATCGAGTCTTCACCGGAATGGGCAGGAGGAGCAGCTGTGATTGAAGAAGAACAGCATGGGGGGCAGGGAAATATTCCTTTAACTTCAGTTTTGCCTCCCTATATTCCAGCTCCACGAGAAGAAACACTACAAAAAGGAAAGTCACAAAAGAAAACCCCACAGAAAAGGAAGAGGGCCACCAATGAGTTTGATTTAGTGGCACCAATCAGAAGGAAACGAACTCGGTCAATCACAGCAGCAGAGGCAGCTAGAACAAAATGGGCAACCTTAGAGACACAGGTTGAACCCCCAATCCTTACACCAAAACCGAGGGATGCTCCACAAAGGCCAGTGGAGGAAGAGCCTGGAGTTGAGGGACTCTTGTATGAAAATGCAATGCTGAAAGAGGACCTCCAAGCACTTAGAAAGGAGCTGGAAACCTGGAAGGAAATCTGCAGAAAGCAGGGTGGAAGAAAGATGTATACATTAATAGAGGCTGCAGACCAAGTGGAGGAATCAGCTTCTGCTGGAGCTGGAGAAAAGGATGAGCGAATACTCTGCCCCACCTGTGGGGAGATCTTTGAGGAAGCAGGCCATAAAATTTTACTTAGCACCTATTCAGCACAACAGCCTGTAGCCACAGAAGGGAAAGCAGTGGAGAAAGAAGGTGCTGTTACACAAGAACCAGCACCTTTAAACATCCTTGTTGCAGCTGCCACTTCCCATGATGCAAAAGTCATAGAACAGATGGGAGAAGAACAGGGAGTGGAGGATGCCCTGGAAATTTATGAGGAATGTATGGCAATTCCAAAATGCTCCCACAACATAGAAATCATAGAACAGATGGGAGAAGAACGGGAGATGAAGAATGCTCTGGAGCTTATAAAAGAATATAGTGAGACCCCAGAGTGTTCCCATGACACGGAGATCATGGAGCCAAGGGATACTCTGGAGGATGGTGAAGAATTTTGTGTTGTAACCCCAGAACGTTCCCAGGACACAATAATTTTAGAAGAAGAAACGGAAATGCAGGACAGTGATAAGTTGGGACAGGATGCTGCAACACAAGAACCAGCAATCCTGAATTTGACCGTCCAACCGACTGAGCAGACAGGAGAAGAAGCTGGGACAGAGGATATTCTGGCATTCAACAATGAACTCTGGGTGGTGACCCCAGAAAGCTCTCATGATACAGAACTCATAGAAGAGGAGCTGCAGCAAAAGAAGGATGAAGAGGTAAGCCAGGATGTTGTCACACAAGAACCAACATCCTTGGATACTGCAGCAAGAACCCCTGAATTGCAGTTGGGAGATAACCCGGGAGTAGATATCATTCCTGATACACAATGGAGTGATGATGAACAGGTACAGACACCCTGCTCAGGTGACACTGAAATCTTGGAGGAGGAGCTGCAAATTGAAAAGGATATCCAATCTCAGCAGCCAAATGACAAAGAAGACACTGTTACACAAGAACCAGTGTCTCCAAAAGCAATAAAGGCAGCTGCTGAAGAAGGTTTAAGGGATGTTGCTGTTACACAAGAACCAGCAACTCCCTTGTTAAGATTAGATGCGCTGGAAGACACTGTCCCACAAGAACCAGTGCTTCCACCTCCTACGGGTGTCATTGAGTTGGATTCAGATTGAGTGTGTCTTTTCAACTTCCCCAGGCATAGCATAAGAGAACTGCAGAAAGGTCCCCACCACATCAAGTGCATTCTCAGATATTAGCAAGTAGCAGTGGAAGGGGAACAGTGAAGTTGGAAGTTGCCGGGTTTCTCACAGAAGCTTTTCAAAAAGATAGAGGGGATGCCTGATTTATCTACATTCTTTCCTCTTGCCTGGACAAAGTTCAGTGCAATATTCAGATGCAGGTTGTTGCATGAGGACATGCAACAGGATAGTTGGGGGGAGATGTTGAGCCCAGAATTGGCCCTTTTTGACCATCATTTATCATCGTCCCTTCCTTTGTCTTACACCAATTACCTTGGCAATTCAACTTATTGTCCTTATCTATTCCCCAATTTACCAAGGTATGGCCGATTATTGTTTTATTGTGTTAATACTTATGATTGTGATGATTAAAGCTGTGCATCTCTTAATCTGTGCTAACATGATGCGATTTATGAAGGTAGTAAGACAATAGATTGCAGGAAGATCGGAGCTGAACAAGTCATGAAGGAGCGTTCATCGCTTGTGGAAGGTTCCTTGGGGCTTAAATCGTCAATCAAGGCACAGTCGTGGCAGGGCAGCTGTAACAGAAGAACTATCTTAAGTATGTCGCTGCTCAAATCCAGCTGTGAGCTGGAAGGACCGTCACTCTTGGGACAATTAATACTTCTCTCATATTTGGATATTTTAGTTCTGCCACGCATTGTAACAGCTAGATTATTTAGGGCGCCTGAAGATCAGAGATCTTCATGGCTGCCCAATTATAGGTTTAGATGTTGCAAATTGTATGTATAAATATGGGGAATTGCCTCGACTGAGGGGTTGGACAGCAACAATTAATTTATCTTATTAGCAGCCAAGCCAAAACTGTGTACTCATTCTTCTGTTAATATAAGGAGTTACTTCTGAGTTAAAGAGAGTGTTGTTCGACCAGCGTCTCTGTGTGAAGACTGGGCCCGTCTTCCACAGAGATTGCTGCGTTAATTTAGGATTTCATCTTTCTCGTTGTGTGATGCTTTGTTCTTTCTTTTATATGCAGCAGCAATATTCATTGTGTGGATTTCTCAGTAATTGATTATATTTTCGTGAGATTGGTGAATGGTATCGAATAACAGTCGACTGAGTCAGGGTTGTTTTACATATTTCAATTTCTGTTCACACTGCTGTGTTCATCCTACAGCTGAGACGTAATCCCAGGAGTTCTTACAAATTAGCTTTCCTGTTATGTATTGATTGAATTATATTTTGCAATTCAGTTTCTTAGAACAGTTGCTTCAATCTCTTTTATCAAATTCTAGAGTAATGTTCAGGTCATGCTTTATGATTCCCAGCTTGATTAAATTAGACAGTTGATTATTTTAGAATGCAATTGAGATTTCTTTCCTGCAATCGTTGATTAGATCTGATATTAATTCTGCTTGATGCATAATAGTAAAGAATTGTAGTATAGCAGTTAGAAGGCAATTGGGATTGCATAGATTCTTGGGATGAACATGGATGATAGAAGATAAAAGTATTCACTTCTAATGGTTTTGTGTTTAAGCATATATTGTGCACTTGTCCTTTGAAATAAAAAGACTTTCTCGGGTTGACAATAAATTTCATACGCTCTGTGTGTTGATATTTAATTATCTGCAATTAGAGTGCTTGACACATTTGTGCACCAAAAGTGGAGGCCATTTTTTAATTTTCCAATGTCACATTATTGTAAAACAAAGATGCTGCTCTTCTTAAAACGAATTTTGATAACCTTCTCTGATACCAGATCAAGGGAAAATTACACAAACAAAGATTTCACTGCACAATTTTTACAATTTACAATTTACCGGGAATTACTACGCAAATTTACTGACTTTATATTTATAGACTTATTCATAGTTTGTAACCTACTGTGCACAAATGATTCAATTTGCACAATAACCCAAAATTTAATAAGTACTTTATAAAGTATTATTTCACCTTTTTGCAACTAAAAGATATTTACTATGCACTTACAAAAGTAAATACTTTTTTCTTTGTAAACTTTCATAAACCCATAAACTTAGAACTTATGCGCGATATGTTAGGACAAGATCCTAAATTTGTGCATGGTGATTTTGCAATCTTCACTTTTCACATTGTAGTAAAATTAAACTTCAACAAAAAGGTTTCTCATTCTTTATAAAGGAGAATATTAAGACATTCACGCTCCAGGAATTTATGTGCAACATGAAGATAAATTTTGCGGAATAAACAAAGTAAGTGCAAATATATATTACTACGAAAAAATATCAATGATAGGAGCTTGTGCTCCCAGACTCCAACAACTTGACTTTCACGAGCTTGAGCTCTCAGACGTTTTGGCGCAAGGGCGGGTCTGGTCGGACCCTCTTGATTAACAATAACACACAAGCTCTCACAAAGACTATATGTGAATTGAAAATGCCAAGAAGTTGGATTCTATTACTTGAATATTATTATAATGTTACATACAAAGTAAATAAACAAGTCAGCCTTAGCTTGTTACAAACTACAGAAGTAAAACTCTATTATGTCGGTGTGTTTCTCCCCTCTGTGTGTGATCCTCCCTATCTTTCGATCCTCTGAACAATGAAAGAAAGATTGATTTCTCAATTTGCGGATCCCCCTTCTATGCCTCCACACCAGTCTTCTACCCGGCTCTGCTCCTGTTCCCGAGATCTACTCTGTTGATCTCCACGAGATGTCCTTACACTGTCCTCCACTCTTCCTCTGACCCGACGGATTCTACAGTTGTCAGCACCCCCTAGCCATGCTGCACAACCTCCTCCCGCATTGACACCTGGTCTGGTTTCAACCACCTTCTTAACTGCCATTAACTTACTCAACAACCTTCAACGACTATATGTACATTGCCTTTGAATTCTGTACCTCTCTGACTTGGCTACAGTAGTCGATCTCATCACTGCCCTCTTGACATGTCGACCATCCTGCGTTTTGTCAGTCCTCGACTTAACTTGTCGGCTTCACTTAACCCCATGCCTTCCAGTCTGCCCCATCCTCTATGGCTTTCCTATGCCACTTTTGTCGTTGTCGATGCTCAACCCCTTGTCGAAATCTCGACTCCTTTGACTTCCATTCCTGTCGATTTCAACCTTTACTTCTGTCGACCATACTTCGACAGCTTCTTGCTTGACTACTTGGATTCGATTGCCAATATTCCTCACACCAGTGGTCATCAACAATCCCCCTATCCAACCTTCTCCCATTGATCAACTTCGACTGTTTCGCATAGGCCCTGATGCTCCTGCATCGGACTCCCCGAGTGAAAAAGAACTCGACTGCTCCATTAGTCTCCTGTATTCCTCTTCAGAAATCCATGTCGTCTCCTTCAATTCATCATCTTTCCATTAGAATAAATATTCCTTCTTCCGTGAACTCCTCGTGCATCCAACTTTGTGTTCCTCCAATACTTTGGCGATTTGTTCTTCGTGTCGATCTAGAATTTTTCCTATCTAGTCAATCTTCGACACTTCCGCGCTATTGCTTGTTGAACCTTCTTCCTACTTGTACAGATATAAGACATTGAACGTAGGAGAAATGTTCAATTCCTTTGATAGCTCCAACACATAAGCATTGTCCGAAATATTCTTCAGGATCTTACATGGTTCAATCTTCTTTAGCTTAAGCTTGTTGTATGTTCCTGTCCGGAACCTCTCTTTCCTCAAGTGCACATAGATTAAGTCTCCCTCACTAAATGAATGTAGCCTCTTCTTCTTGTGGGCTCTCAACTTATATGCCGCGTTTCTCCTTTTAATGCGCTTGCATACATCTTCATGCACTTCTTTCATATGCTCTGCAAATGATTCTGCATTTGCGCTCTTTCAGACTTATGTTGGTATCGCGACCAAATCCACCACACCATGTGGGCTTCATCCCTAAACAATCTGGAATTGGCTCATACCTATCGATCGATTCACATAATTGTTGTATTCGAATTATGCTTGCGCCAACACGTTCTCCCACTGCTTGGGTCTGTCGGCCGTCAAACATCTCAGAAGATTTCCTAAAATTCTATTTACCACCTCGGTCTATCCATTAGTCTGTGGATGATACGCCAAGCTAAACTGTAACTTAGTGTCCAGTTTCTTCCACATGGTTCTCCAGAAATGACCCATAAACTTGGTATCCTTGTCCAATGTTATACTCTTCGGAAACCCATGCAATCTGACTATCTCTTTGAAGAATAGTACAACAATGCTTGTGGCATCACTTGTCTTCCGACACAGAATAAAGTGTGCCATTTTTTAAAATCAGTCAACTATCACAAAGATTGATTCGTTACCTTGTCGTGTCTTTGAAAATCCTAGCAAAAAATCCATGCTTAAGTGCTCCCATTGGGTATTCGACACTGGTAATGGTGCATACTTCCCCGTATTCTGACTCGTTCCTTTTCCAATTGGAAAACTCGACACTGTCGTACCCACTTACCGACATTTGTCGTCATTCTTGGCCAATAATACTTTTCTTCGACCAACGCCTTGGTCTTGTCGATGCAAAAATGACCTGCTAATCTGCCACTATGAAGTTCTCGGATTAGGTTCTCGCTTACGGATCCTCTGGGAATACACAACTGTTGTCCCTTGAATAGGTATCCTTCTTGGATAAAATAATCCAAATATGGAGTTCTGTCGACACTCCATGGTTCGCAACTAGCCTTCCATGCTTCCGCAAAATCCTTGTCAGTCTCATACTCTGTCTTCACCGACTCTATTCCTGTCTCCTGAATTGTTGTCGTGTTCAGTAACACAACTCTTCTACTCAGCGCGTCGACAACCTTGTCGACTTGCCTGACTTATGTCGCAACATGAAGGTATATCCCTGCAAGAATTCAACCCACTTCATGTGTCGTTGATTCAACTTCGACTGAGTAGTCAAATACCTCAGTGCTTGGTGATTTGTGTATAACACAAATTCCTTGGGAAACAAATAATGCCTTCACTTATTCAATGCTTGGAAAATGGCATAGAACTCCTGGTTGTAGACCAAATATTTCCGCTTCGCTTCATCCAAATTTTCGCTGAAGAATGCAATTGGTTGGCCCTCTTGACTCAACACTGCGCCAATTTCCATTCCACTCGCTTCACAATCGACTTGGACAAATTTATCGAAATATGGGAGAGCTAACACTGGGATCTCAGTCACCTTCTACTTCACTTTTCGAAGGCTTTCTGTGCAGCTTCTGTCCACTTGAAATCCCTTTTCTTCATGCACTCTATCAATGGTACACATATCCGACTGAATCCTCTGATGAACTTCCTCTAGAAACTAGCAAGTCCATGAAAACTCCGCACTCCTGTCATGCCTGTCGGTTATGTCCAATCCAATATAGGCTTCACCTTTTCTGGGTCCATCACTAACTATTTACCTGAGACTACGAATCCCAAGGACACCAGTTCTTCCTTCATGAAGAAGCACTTCTACAGGTTCACCATAAGCTTCTCTTCCTACAACTTTCACAACACTTGTCGAATATGCTCCAAATGTTCAACTTTGGTTCGACTAAATATGAGGATGTCGTCGAGATACACTACGACGAACTTTCCCAAGCATGGATTCAGTACTTCATTCATCAATCGCATGAACGTACTAGGTGCATTAGTCAATCCGGAGGGCATGACTAACCACTCATACAGTCCTTCCTTCATCTTGAAGGTTGTCTTCCATTCATCTCCTTCTCTGACCCTGATGTGGTGATATCCACTCTTTAGGTCGATCTTGGTGAAGTATCTGGCTCCACTCAAGTAATCCATCAAGTCGTCCATCCTCAGCAATGGAAACCTATACTTGATCGTGATCTTGTTGATATATATGGAGTCTGTACACATCCTCCATTCTCCACGTTTCTTCGGTACTAGTACAACTGGTACTGCACAAGGGATCAGAATTTATCTGATCAATCCTTTGTCCAACAACTCCTGGACTTGTCGATTGAGTTCATGACCCTCTCCTGGAGTCATTCTATGTGGTTCCTTGTTTGGAAAACTCGATCCTGGAATCAAGTCGATCTAATGGGATAGGCTTCTCGTCGGTGGAAATCCTGTCTATGCCTCGTCAACCATTATGCTCTTAAAATCATCGAGCATTTCTTTGACTTCTACCGGAACTCTCTCTGTTGTCGACCTTTCGACACAGAGTCCTTTCGAAATGATGGCAAAGAATCCCGAGTGTTTCTCTTCTTCTGCTAGGAATTCCTTTGCTGAGCACATCAACACTCGCTTCTCCCAATAGTTTCTTTCGCCCTGTTTGCAGTCAGCTTGATCCTCCTGCTTCGGCTTCAGCGTCCTCTACATGCCATTTTTCCACACTGTGACTGTGTTGGCTCAACCATAATAGATCATCTTTCGATCATATTTCCATGGTATCCCTAATAACAGATTACAAACATCCATTGGGATTACGTCGTACAGTACACTATCTTCAAGCTTCGCAACATTAAAGTTAATCAGGCACTGTCTGGTTACCTTCACATGGTGTCCCTTCTGTAACCAGGATATCTTGTATGGATTTGGGTTTTGCTAGCATCTCAACCCCAATTTGTCAATGACTTCTGTCAACATTAAATCTACTGCCACCATCGATAATGGTCTTGCAATACTTGTCTTCGATCAACACTTTGGTCCAAAAGATAGCCTTTCATTGTGCCAGCTCCTTCTCTTAGTGCTGGTTGTCCTGAACCAATGTTATCCCAGCTATCATGTTTTGACCTTTCCCTCTACCATACTCACCACTGTCGGATGTCAAACCATCTTCTTTTCCTCCTAGTCATCTCGTCGACATCTGGGCAACTCCTCTGCATGTGTAGATTCTCCGGGCATTCATAAGATTTGTGTCCCACTCCACGAAACTTATAATAGACTATAGCTAGTCTATCATCTCCCTACTTTTCTGCTAGACCATTTCGACCAAACACACCCCAACCGCAGGTCTCTCAACCTTCCCGTCGGTTTCCTTATGACTTCTCTCTGGTTGCTGTCCCTTCTACACGTCGATTATCTTCGACGGCTTCTCTCCTGATTCCGCTACTTTTTCCCTTCGCGGAAATAGTCTTGGCACCTCGACCAGTCATCCTCCTTCTAGTCGATGCGGTTATCCTTAACAGTTTTTATTATGCTTTCAGAGCTAACTAGTAGGCTTCAACGACCGCGTTGAACCTCGACAGGCTCAACTCGTCCTGTATAGCATACTTCAAGCCATTCACATATCTTGCGACAGCTTCTTCTCCTTCATCGATTTGACTGGATCTAATCCAAATTCTATAGAACTCTTTCGTGTATTACTTCACGGTCATCTCCTTCTATCAAAATTTTTGTAACTTAATAAACAAGGAAATCACATAGTCACTAGGCAGGAACTTCCCTTTTAGCTTGGCAACCATTCTATCCCAAGACTTGATATTCTCCTTGCCTTTCTTGACTCTGTCAGCCTGTACATTGTCCCACCACAATGAGACATGACCCTTCAACCTCAGACATGCAGTTTTAACCCTTTTAGGATCCTCTATCTGCTCTATGTTGATGTATTTCTCCATATCTCTGAACTAGTCTATCAAGTCTTGTGGATCAAGACTTCCTGACTAGGTACGTACATCCATCTTTGTTCTACCTCTCATCTCTGTCAGAATCTTGATGAGTTTATCTTTTGGTTCTTCTTCCACTGCTTCCCAAGCTTCCACTTCCTCGACTTCCTCATCGTTCTGGTCAAGTGCATCAGGAATGCATCCATGCCTCTGTCTTTCTTTGATCGCTGCAACCGCATTGGTCAATCTTCTCATTGTTCGCATGCACTTGTCAAACATTTCGCGATCAACTGTCACTCCTATGCCTTGCGCTTTTCGTCCTACACCACGGACATTTATGCCTCTTTAAGCCATTCTTTCAACTAAGGTTGAAATCTTCACTCGTCCAATCGCAACCGGGCTTTCACAACTTGCGCACAACTCTACACAACCGCAAGTGGAGCTATTCATGCAATCGCAGGCTCTTCCTATTCTTAGGATACTGCTGCTCTGATACCACTTGGTGCAAGGGCAGGTCTAGTCGGACCCTCTTGCTTAATAATAACACACATCAAACACACAAGCGTTCACAAAGACTATATGTGAATTGAAAATTCCAAGAAGTTGGCTTCTATTACTTGAATCTAATTACAATGTTACATACAAAGTAAGTAAACAAGTCGACCTTAGCTTGTTACAATCTACAGAAGTAAAACTCTATTATGTTGGTGTGTTTCTCCCCTTTGTGTGTGATCCTCCCTATATTTTGATCCTTCGAACAATGAAATAAATATTGATTTCTCAATTTGCAGATCCCCCTTCTTTTCCTCCGCACCAGTATTCTATGATTTCTCAATGTGCGGATCCCCCTTCTTTTCCTCCGCACCAGTATTCTACCCTGCTCTGCTGCTGTTCCTGAGGTCCACTCTGTTGATCTCCCCGAGACGTCCTTACTCTGTCTGTCACTCTGCCTCTTACCCGATGGATTTTGCAGTTGTCAGCACCCCTTGGCCATGCTACACAACCTCCTCCAGTGTTGACACCTGGACTAGTTTCAACCATCTTCTTAACTGCCATTAACTTCCTCAACAACCTTCAACGGTTGTAGGTACATTTCCTTTGAATTCTGCACCTCTCTGACTTGGCTACAGTAGTCAATCTCATCACTGTCCTCTTGACATGTCAACCATCCTGCGTTTTGTCAATCCTCGACTTAACTTGTCGACTTCACTTAACCCCACGGCTTCCAGTACACACCATCCTCCACGCTTGGCCTATGATGCTTTTGTCGGTGTCGATGTTCGAACCATTGTCGACATCTCGACTCCTTCAACTTCCATTCATGTCGATGTCGACCTTTACTCCCGTCGACCATACTTTGACAGCTTCCTGCTCAACTACTTGGCTTCGACTGCCAATATTTCTCGCACTAGTGGTTGTTGGCAATCCCCCTGGTCGACCATCTCTTGTTGATCAACTTCGACTGTTTCACCTGGGCCTTGATGCTCCTGCACCACATTTATAGACTACTATAAACTCAAAGTTTACTTTGGCTTCTTTCTTCTTCTTACATTCTTATATTACAAAATGACTATGTTTTTCAATGTTAATTACAAATACCAAGAAATGGCTTCTTTTGGAAGCTACCAGAACATATTAAAGGCAGTAATAAATTTTTGAATGACATTGTAATACCCCTATTTTTGACTTATAATGTATTTATCCAAAATTATGTAAATGATTTAAATATGCTAGTGGGATATCCTAGTGCGGAGCTCAAGGCCAAGGCTCGACTAGTTAATGTTTAGGCATGTATGATGTTTATATTTCATTTGGACTGTTTAGTTGGCTTTTATGCTAATTTGAAATATTATGTAAATATTATGTGCATAAATAATAAAATGGTCCAACAATGGCTATGCAAAGAGTACCAAAGGGGCTATGATTTCACCGGAGAGGAAGATAAAAAGGGGTCCATGGGTGACTAAATCCTTGCTGCCAATTGTCAACCTTAGAACTTACCAAAAATTCTGTCATGTGATGAGAATAAACCAAATATCTCCTTTTTGACCATTTTTTCGATCATTAATGCATGCGTGTGGTTGGTGGGAAAAGTTACCTCATGTAGTTATTAAAGCATGAGATTGATTGCACTTTTGTGACAGTTCTGTCATGACAGGAGTCAGTCTGCAACTGTCAGGAGTACTTTCTTCTACTTCCATAAGTCATGTCAGTTTTATTTTCACCATTTTCCCATATCCCTTGGAGTCAACCGTCATTTGTCTCATTCTTTCACGCAGATTTGGAGTATGCAGAGCTCTCCCTTGCTATCCATGAGCTTACCATGTTGTTTTGAACCCAGAAATTCGAATTTGGAGACCATTCTGTAGATTGGGAAGTGGGTATTGTTGGTTGTAGGTGAGCAGAGAGGTTGGGAAAGCTAGGAACCCTTACCCTTGAGTTTTGTTGCTCGTAGGTGCTTGAGAAGCCACAGATTAAGGCTGTAGGAGTTTTTATAGCAGCCAATACTAGGTTGGACTTCTTCTATGAACACGCTGGTGTTGGCACCCCAACAACTCCCCTTCATTTTGCAAATAAAGGGGGCCCTCATGTAAATTTTGTAAATATTTAGTTTTTGATTTCCTTTCATTTTGTATCTTGCTTGATTTGGTAGGCGATTTCATTTCTTTCTTCCTTTGATTCATACTCTCTACTTGTCCTTTGGCGATTATTTTCATGGCTTTAAGGATTTGGTCATTTTGCCTCTCTTGGATTCTTGGTTTTGCAACAACTCATGCATGCCTTTATTTGAATCTATTTGGTCCTATTTCATGACTCAGTTTCCTTTTATCTGATCAACAAATGTCTTTGACAGTCTTGTTAATTTCCTGTCTTCACATTACAATTGAATTAATGAGCATTTTTTACGGATCAATATAAAATAGTTAATCACTTACTAAAGTTGGACCGCATATACGCGTCAAAGAACAAAATTATGTCTTTGGTTTTGAGCAATCTATCAAATTCTTCAAGCTTTTAATCTTTAATTGAAAATTTTCCTTTTGACTATTTGCATAGTTTCAAGCAAATTTTATATTTTTATTAAGGCTTCTTAGAATATGATATGTTTCTTTCCTACAAGTTGAATATTCATTAAATCTATTACACATAAGAAAACATAAATAAGCTATTGTAATTGAGGATTTCCAATTAAATAAATATTTTTGGTTGATCACTAAAACCAACACTTTAAATCAAAAGTTGAAAATATTCTAAATTTATAATCAATATTTTTCATTAAGATTTATTTTTACATTATTCCTCATAATAAAAGCTTATTCCTTTTTCCTTTAATTTAATGTGCATTAGAATATTTAAAACATTTAAAATTCATATTATTATTTAATATTCATTAATGTGCAAAAAAAAATGAACATATGGATCATGATGAAAAGTTCAACTTTTATTTTGTCATCCTCATACACTAATCTCATTAAACTAAAACTACTTGGAGTTACATTATAATTACCTTAAAATTTATAATTCTGATGTAACTTTAAAAAATAATAAACATGGGTTAGTGATATTCTTTTGAATCGTTAATTCATATACACTTGGGAAGGGGACAAATGAAGGTGGTTATTCTTTCAAACTATAAACTAAGTTAAAAAGAATATTTAAATGATGCCAAATAATATCCAGCTCATAGTGGGTTCTTTTATCGTTATTATTTTGAATGATGCCATGCATTATCTTTTAAGCAAATGCTCTTTCGAAGGTTTTTTACATATGATTATTGCATGAGATATTAAATGGTTGCCACGTATTGTTTTAATGTAGTTATTGCGCCGAGAGGCACTCTATAACTCAGTATGAGGGAGATCTTGTAACATGTGTGAGTTTGTCGAGTGTTTGTTGAGTAACAAAATAATACAAAGTAAACAAAAAAGAAAAATACAAAGTAAAAAATAATAAATATTATGTCGGCCATAAACAAAAAAAATAATACAAAGTAAAAAGTAATATGATACTTAAACTAGAGACTTTAGAACTTAGGATTAGGTGGTAAATATTATGTCGATCATAAACAAAAAGAATAATACAAAGTAAACAGTAAATATGAGACTTAAACTAGAGACTTTACTTTTTACTTTTAATACAAAGTAAAAAGTAATTATGGAGACTTTAGAGTGTTTGTCGAGTTTGTTAAGTAACAAAATAATACAAAGTAAAAAAAAAAAAAAAAATACAAATGAAGGACAGATTTGCACCTCCAGAAATTTGATCCCTTTCAATACTTGACAAAGCCTAGGATTTGGATCTAGGCTAATATATATACACATAACTTTGAGATACCATATAACATGCATTTCAAAGCATATTTTTATAACTTGCATACTCACGTTAAGAGCTTTCATCATGGCTGATTAAATTGACGATATGATTTCCACCAAAAAGGTATCACGACATAGTGAATAGAATGTTACGAGTATTCGATCATCTCAAAAAGGATACTTCATTAAAATGAATGCCAGGAAGAAAGGCCATGTGTCTGCACATACGCCAAAATGTTTCACAGGAATCGGATCATTGGGGATAAAGCTTTTGCTTATTTTTATTTCATTTTTCTTTTCATAATGATTCTTCTGTTTATTTAATATTTAAATGTGCAGATTTGTCAACGCTTAGGAGATCTCTTTGATAAAATCAATGCGTGAAGGAAAATGTGAAAGATGATACGTAAGAAGAAGGAGAATCATACGTGTTTATGAAATGGTTGCCAAGAAATCATCTAGAATCTACCGCTAGAAACAGATTGCAACATTCAAGGAGTATTTGTCTCCAGAAAAGAAGCCGGCATTGTTGCATAAACATCGACGTGGACATCAGCATTCAATAAACGAATGTTATTAAGGCTATCACCACGTCAAACAGAAAATGCCGCAATCGCTTTCGCCAGTTCAAAATATTTCATGAAGCTGTTATCGCGAAAATGCTAGTTTCGGTTCCATGGAGTTAAAGACGAATTTAAGGTTTCTATGAGCTGTCACAAAGCAATGCAACAGTTTATTGGAATGCTGAGATATTATACAAGATAACGCTACCTCATCCAGGAAACTATTACACCAGCTAATGGAAAAGAAATCTACCACTAATTATCTGATAGCCACCCTATCATCATTATCCACTAGACTGTATGTAAATCACTTCCAAGACCAGCGCTCAAGAGATATTATATGAAGTAGAGAAGATAGCCACGATGCTACATCAATAAACTTCTTCCATATTCGCTGCGATTCAGAATGCTGCTCCGTTGGGGAAGGAAAATCGATCACGTCACCAAGTTTGCAGAGGGTAAATTACACTGAATTAACCAGCATATGAAGATCGGAATCATAGCAGTATGATCGACGAATAAAGTGAAAATGGAGTTTCCTTATCTCTTTTACTATTTAAAATAATTCTTCCATTCACGTTTCTTATTATTTACATTTGTTTTTGTTTTGCTATCTTTATTTAATCTTTCAGGAATGGTAATTCTATTTGTGCAGATGTAAAAGCCGAAAGTGAAAGTGTATAATGCAACGGTTTAAGCGAAATGGGGTTAACGGATACCATCAAAACTCATCGAAAAGATCGTTTTGCAGATTCGTAAGATCAAGGAAAAGGGTTTCACGCAGTTATTTTTTGGAAGACAGATCATTCCAATATTTAGACAGATCATTCCAATATTTCTGGGAAGAAGTTGGAGCACTTAAACAAACTCTCGTCAAAGGAGAGGAGGCTGCCTCACGAAGCCACGGGGGATGAATGTTCCAGGAAACTGGACGAACTTGTTTTTTTTCATTTTTCTGTATGTTTCTCTCCTAGAGGGGAGGGTCTGGACAGAATAAGTTAAACTGAGTTTTCATTATTTTGTTTCTATTTTGTAAAATCTCTGTTTGCAGAGTGGAGGAGACACTGCCCGGAGGGGGAAAGACTCTGTAAAGAGTGCAGAGAACTGTTTTTCTAACAAACTTTACTGTTTTCTCCTAAGGATTTGATTTTCTGAGACATTTGAGAGGACATATTATACAACATTATACTTTATTCTGTTTACATTGATGTTTTTTGAGCTTCTTCTGAGGATTATTGATTGTTGCAGAATACTAAAGACCCTAGCTAAGTCTTTAGAACATATATACTGTGTTATTGATCACTCTTTTTTGTTATCTTTGCTTTTGTATATATATCTTGCTATTATACTGAAATACTTTTGATGAATTTCGAATGATAAATTGTTTATTTTCATATTGAGATTAATGAAGTGTTTCATGATTTCAATTGTTTGTAAATCAGTTCTAATATTTTACTAACTTGCAGGTTGACCTTGTTTCATTTACAAGTTAGTACATGATTATATATTTATATGTTTTAGAATAGTGTATCTGGTTAATATTATTGATATTGGGTATTATTGATATTGGGGTTTAATTTCGATCTCAATTATTTTACAATAGATTGTTATCTTACTCTGAGATAATTAAGATTTACTTTCTGTAATTGGGGATTTCTTTACCAATCTAGAATTGTAGATCATCTTTTTGTTTTGAAACCTTATGTCAATTCAACAATTCATGCTCTCCGCGGACATAGGTAGCAAGCATTTAGGTTATCTTAGAACAGAATTATGAGCTGCTAATTTTCTGTATTTAGCTTTAGATAGTCTTTAGCATTAGTTAGTCATTAGCGTAAATTTCTCTCTTTTGTTAGCCGATTGATTCAAACAAACTTGGCACACACCTACCCTAGAGAGTCTCTCTATTTTGAGAGCACATCACGCAGGCAGCAGGGCCTTGATCCTGCGAAGGACAGACATTTTAAACACATACAAGACTGCATTAAGTCGAGTGTGTGGGCTGTCTTTCCGTTAGTTGGCCTAGGACAGTTTTTCAGGCCAACAGCTGGAAGCACCCAGCAAGATGGATCGCCCAAGAGAACCATGGATCGGTGAAGGGGATCCCTGAGCTAAATGGGTGTTGTGTGAGGCAGGTATTGTGGAAGCCAAGGCTGTGAGGGCTGAGTGAGACCCCTGTAGAGATGTGTATGAGAATTTGGCTAAGCATAGAGAACATAATGGGTTGTGGGCTGAGAGATAGAATCCTGTAGGTGTTTCCTTCGCCCTGGTGGCCTCATAGCCAAGCTTGGGGGTGGCCTCTCAGTAGTATAAAGAGTATATGCTAGATAGAGTGCCTATAGTTGGGTAGAAAAGTGCTCTTATAGAGCCATTTGCTTGGATCTGCATTTCTTAAAGATATATGTATTCTCATGTATTTGAATGTGAAATGTTTTATTTTATGCCTGTAATGTTTATGCTTGTATTTGCATATTAGATGTGTGTGGATAAATTTGAAATCCATTGTGCATGTTTATTTATGTTCTGCACACATTGCATATGTTGAAAGTCGTATTATGGACTTGGGGCGAAATTTTAGAGCCTAGGTTTGGCTAGCTTCCCCTCCCGATGGTTGGATTGGGTGAAGGGGATGTTACAAACATCTACCTAAGAACTTGACTTCTCAACTACTATGCACCCGCTTAAATATGGTGAGACGTGAACTCCATATCCTAACATACTAACTGATAGTGCATCTGACAAACTAATTGACCAAATGATTGACTGAGCCGATGTGAGCTAAATATGCAACATCTCATAATTAATATTTCCAACATTCTTTTGATTGCTAATATCTATATCTGATCCCATCCTTACATCAATGCTCTTTTATATTTGTTATTGCTTCTTGGAAGGAGGAACAAATTCTAACTTGGTCCACTGAACATGATCTCATGTTGGGGAAATTTGAACCCACATTCCAACTAAGAATGTAATGTTCATTATGGAACCATCGAATGCGATTACTTTAGAAGGACGTTCTCCCTCTAGGGACTCTTCGTTGAATATCAGTCTTCCTTGGACATGGGGACTCAACCCTTGCTTAGATTATTTGCAAAAGGGTATATGCTTTTTGAAAAGAATAACTAAGTGATCTTTACCAACCAATATCTTGATTCTTCGTAGTAAATAATTTCTCTTCTAGAGCATTGCCGAATGAGATTATGTTATAATTTTCGTAAGCTAACGAAGAGAGGGGGCGTGAAGCCTCTTTTCTGTTGATTGATTTCTTTACTTACGAAGAGAATGCTTTTGAATTATGCATGAGAAAGGTTGGGCCATGGAGGCTTGGGTCCGAGTTTTCCTTACATATTCCCATACGCTAATTTGCCAATGAAAGGAGGTCTATCCCTTGAGGCTTCTGCGCAGAATATAAGAGAGCACAACGTTGGTGTATTTCTTTGTTTAGTTTGGCAGTATGTGGATCTATTTTATTTATGTTGGAATGAGCCAAGAAAGGTGCAACTCTTGGATGGCATTCTCCCTTTTATATTTTAAGTACACTTTATATTTACCAATATCTAACATTATTTTTTCATAAATGGATATGCGCCTGAGTTGTATGCTTGATTGAGTGAATAGGCCAGCCCTAGTTTGAGGCCCTTCTACAATTTAACACAACCTTTCGTATTAAGTATACATATATAATTATATGTTATTTAAATGGAGAAAATCCCTTGAACCAAGTCGTTCACTATATTGAGTAGTAATGGACTGAGTGGAGGAAGGGCATAGCCCTCACATTTATGGGACAAGAAATAGGAGATTATAGATACTAAGCAAGACATATATGTTTGTTTACTGGTAAGAATGTAGTCTTGGTTTATTGGGATATAAGAGAGCAAGAAGGCTTTGGGTAAATCCAAATTTTTATCGAGTGGATTCATTTTCCAACTTGGGGGTGGTCTTTCGACGGAAGGAATATATGCCGGAAAGAGAGCCAAAAGGTTGGGTGGAACGTTGCAGTCAAACATCCAATCACACAAGTTTACCTATTCAGTTAAGTAAATTTAGCTATTCAAATAAGAGTTTACATTCATTAAGTCATTATTGTTCAATAAACTTTGTAAAGGTCTATTTATAAATTGTAAGATTTATTCATGAAATAATATAATTGCTTTGTTATCCAATTGATTACAATTATGAAGTATGTATTCAATGGTTTGTGCATAACTTCTTAAGGGTGTTTACATTCATTAAGTCCTTATTGTTCAATAAGCTTTGTAAACATCTATTGAAATTTATTCATAAAAGAATATAATTTCTTTGTTATATCCAATTGATTACAATTATGAAGTATGTGTTCAATGGTTTGTTCATAACTTCTTAAGGACATCAAGTAGTTTCATATTGTGAGCATGTAACTTTAACTATGAATAAACGATAGAGTGAGTATTAGTAATGGCAATGTGTAAACTAAATGTTTTACTCAAAAGGGATTTATATGGTCTTATAAACTAGGGGAAGTTTAGTGGTTATGTGCATAAGTTGATGGACAATACACTTGATATTCGAACATACTAATGCAGACATTTGTTTTTAAGAATTCTAGTAGTTATGCTTAAAATTCTAATAAAAAAAAGACATGATGTGATTATGCCATTAACTATAATAGTTATATCTAAGTAATAAAGGTATTTGTTTGAATGTAAAGGAATTCTATCAACATGGATTGAGCATGCTTCTTTTGTTTTATTAGTTAGGCATAAATAATAACTTCATAATAGAAATCAATGTTTAATAAAGTGACAATCCTATAGAATCCTTGATGAATGGTAAATTATGGCTAAAGTTTAAGGATTCATTTGATAAGTTGACGAAGTAGTTTTATGAGTTATGATTTCAATTAAACTTTTACATATCAATATAATGGAATTTTAAGCGGTTTTATATATAGGAATAAAAACATGGTGGAATTGTATTTGATTGTAATGTGATGTAATTATTGAAATTAATATATTTTATTTGGAGAAAGAATTCTATATACATAATAAGATTAACTAATTAGCTTGTTAGGTTGGGTTACTGATATAGGAAAAATTTTATACTCATTTCCTCTTAAATGTATTGAGGATTTTGGATACATTACACACATTAGATAGATAGCTGAAGAAAAGCAGTCTCTCAATGGAAAAGGTATTTATTTAGGTATATGCTTATAGATATCTTTAGGTAATGCAGTCATTGTATCTGCTTGAAAGAGATAGCCTAGGAGAAAGAGAAACTCCTCTTTTGTTTATTCGTTATTTGTTTAAAAATGGCAGAGTTGAAGAGCCGCGGCCTCATGTTTGTGAACTAGCTCACTCTATGTCATTTAAAACTACGCACTTGTTAATATTTTTATTTTCTTTTCCTTGTATACCTGTTAATCGATTTTGGGTTGATCAAGTATGATGGTTATTATTATTACTTGGGAAACGAATTCTTTGTATAATGTAGTAAGAGCCGACTTTACTCTTCGTCTCTATTTGTTGTTTAAGTTATTGAGCGAAGCGACCTATGAAAAGAGGAATGACTCCACCATGTTTCTATTGTTCTATTGTTTTTAGTAGAAAGAGGACCGTCTCTATAAGAGAGTGCATCCATGGTTAATCAAATAGGTGTGATACTTGTAAAAGATTTGACTATATTTTGTTGCATTTTATTTGCCCTACTTAACACGGTAAGCCCTAAAGCCGTCTCTTGCAAGTCGAGTTTTATGATATTGGCTAGTAATCACCTTCGAATCACTCTATGGTTAATGGTGTAAGTCTAGTTTATTATTTAAGAAATAAAACTCTTTAAGTATGAAGCCAAATGGATACTTTGTGGAACCATGCTTACTGTTGTGAAGTCAATCTTTTATTGAAGGTTGACTTTAATTGTCAAGTCAAGAACCATGTTCTATTAGCTTTGTAATTGGAGAGCCGAACTTTACAGTTTATAGAGATAAAGAGCGAGCCTTGTGAAGAGACTTGGTTATGAATGGTATGCTGTCTGTATTATTTATTTATTTATTGTGTGTTTGCATTAATGTCCCATAATACGTACATAGTGCAGACAGAGGAACGACCTCTCTACAGAGAGGGCCGGTCCCATTTCGATTTTTACATAACCTACAGCTGTAGTTATCTCTGCGCATGAAGAAAGAAGGGTGGTCGACTTTTTTTAACCATAATTATATTAATCAAAATATAATTATATATGTCCATCAATTTCAATCACTTAAGAGCTTATATCATGTTCTATCTTTTCATTAAAGGAATGATATTAACAATCATCCCATCCTTGTTACACAATTAACATAAATATATACTAATCCTTTGATGTGACCATTATCCTTTATTGAAGACCAATCCCATTCTATATTTCAATGTTTTTAATCGAAATATCTATGAAACCCTAACATTGAAATTATAAAACTATCTTTTAATTAAAAGAGCGCGGGGCTCTATTATATATTCTACAACTTATTGAATATGCTAGTCATATTATATGTTTAACTAATCGAAACAGCAAATACGCTAGTCATATTATATGTTTAACTAATTGAAAGAGCAAAGATAATACTATTATCATCGTTAGTATTGATTAAACTCTATCTATTTATTTGTTTAACTATATTGATGGGTGTTTATATCTTAGAATTTGGGGTGCATTATTATCTATGTTTTTCCTAGATTGAAAAAAGGATGAGACAAATGTACTATCTAGATTGATATTATGGGCTTTATTCAAAATTTGAAATAAACAATTATATATATATATATATAATAATACCTGGTAGTGATGCATGGATAACTCATAACTCATGCATGGATAAGATATAGTGACAAATAACCCATTTAACTAAAGCAGGTAAGAGGTAGCTCAAGCATCTCAACTAAGCACGGAGAACAAGTAACACATAACTTGTTCATGGCACTTAACTTGTCCATTGGTGTTCACCGATGTTAGGAACCCATGTCAACCGTTCTCTTTACTTTGTTAGTATATTGTTGTTGGACGCATATGCTTTGTAAGTCGTCCCGTACTATTTGTTGATCCATAGTTTGTATTGGCCCATGGTATTGGCCCATAGTATTGGCACCTAGACTTAGTATATAAGTTTGTGTTGAGGCCAATGAAGGCATGGTGAAGTTATTTTGTATTGAGCTTGCTCAAATGAGGTTTCCCCCTCGAAGTGGCCCGCGATCAATAAAAATATTATGTGATCTGATATATCGTGTATTTCATCAATTAATTGTTGCACGTTCTTTTCATCTGGGTATCAGAGCACTTTCTTGGGCTCGTTGGGTGAAATTTCTGCCAATTTTTTTTTTCCGCATCTGTTGCACGTTCGGATCTGGGAATAATCCCTATCCTCTTAACTGTGGGAACTACTTGGGCATAAGCGTTAAAACTCATCGTGACGAGTACCACACGAACCCCGAAGTAGCTGGCCCATTGAGAGGACCTTCCAGCAAAAAAGGGAAACGAACCCTACCTGATTGACTAGTTCCCACCCATGAGGTAAACCAAGATCCATCGTTTGTGGCAAAGCGGTTATCAGTTTTACCTGAGCCGTGGAGTGAGGGGTATTGCCCCAATATGCACACAACAAGAAAATCCATCTTTTAGCACCACAAGTTAGCACCACTTATAGTTTTTGGTGTAAATGTGGTGGTATTGGCACCACTTACATTTATGTGGTGTTAAAGTGGTGTTATTAGCACCATTTACATTTTGTGGTGTTAAAGTGGTGGTATTAGCACCACTTATATTTTGTGGTGTTAATATGGTGTTTTACCTTTATGAGAAATGTCATGTTGGCAAGTACCATAGGTGGTGTTAAGCTATTATTTTCCACATGGACATGTACACATAGGATTTAATTATGTGGATTTTCGCCATTAACAATTTCACAAATAATTATTTTGAAAATAACTCAATTCAATATTTATTTAATTTTTCATCAATTAAAATAAATGATCAAAGTTTAATTTATGAGTTTTTGCACCATACTAACAAGAAGTTCAAATATTTATATTTAGAATATTTAAGCAAATAAATTCACGTGGAAAAATAAATTCATGTGATTCATTTATGAGGTTTACACCACAAGCACAACAAGTTCAAAGAAAATATTTGAAAATAGCTCAATTCATTTATTCATTTTTTATATTATTTAAACATATAAATACAATTGACAAATAAATAAAAACAATTATTTTTAATTTATTACTATTATAAAGTAGTATTAAAATTATTTGAATTTAAATTTGATTATTCATTTGAGATATTTTTATCTAGTTAAATTTTTTTGATAGAAATTAGTATTATTACTAGGTTTTTAACACAAGACATGGGTCTTAGATCCATCTATATGATCAATGGAGAAAACCTATAGCTAAGGCCTTAAAAAAAGCTTTTAGGAATCTAGGACCAACAAAGACACCACAAAGGTCCCCACACATATTCCTAAAAGTATTCATAGCCTTTAAGTATGGGCATTCACACTATTATAAGTTTTTAATCACTAGGGATAGGACCAATGGCCCTCAACATTGTTTAACGAACAATCATAGGCCTTAGCCTAAAGGAATCCTAAGCATAAAGAAATGTCATGTTGTCAAGTACCATATAGTGGGGCTAAGATCATATTTGTCACATGGACATGTACAAACATGATTTAATTATGATGATTTGCACCATAAACACAACAACATCACAAATAATTATTTTGTAATAACTTAATTCAATTTTTTTCATTCAAATAAATGCCCATGATTAATTTATGAGGTTTTAAACCACAATCACAACATATTCAATGTTTCTTTATCACTATTTAAACCAACAAGCTCACATGATTCATTTATGAGGTGTTAGACCACAAACACAACAAGTTCACAAATAATTATTTTCTAAATACCTGAAGTCGACTATTCATTTTCAATATTATTCAAGCAAATAAATACCCACGATTCTTAAATTTGATAAATAATTAAATACAACCATTTTTAATTTATTACTATTATAAAATATTAATAAAAATGATTTGAATTGAGATTTCATTATTTGATAGGGCATATTTTTATTGATATTATCAAATTTTCTAATGGATATTAATATCATCAATAAGCTTTGTGCACAAGGCATGGGTCTCAAATCCTTAGAGATGTTCAAGGGAGGAAACCTCTTCCTTGGGCCCTAAATGAATATTTTAGGAATCTAGGACCAAGAAATATGTTCAACACACATATATTCCTAAGAATATTCTTAACATCTATGTGTGGATATTAATTGCATTATAAGGTTTTGATCACTAGTGATAGGTCTATTGGCCCCCAACCTAGTTAAGAGAAGAAACCTAGGCCTTGGCCTAAATTAAACTTCTAGGCATGTAGGAATAATAATGATTTGTCACACTAACACAAATGACTTTTTGAGAATATCTATGGCCTTATAATAGGCATAATGGGGGGAGTTGGAGGAACTAAAACTAGGTATAAGTCTTTATGGCATAGAGATGATTAAGGAAGGAACCCCATGCCTTGGACCTTAGAGGAAACCTCTAGGCATATAAGATTAACAAGTATACCTTGAAACACCACATAAGGCCTCCTAAAGGTATCCTTGGCTTGATATTGGGGGTATTAATGTAAGTAAAAGGTTGTTTTTAAGCATTATATATGGGTGTTTAGGCCCTTAACATGTTTGAGAGAGGAAACCTAGGCCTTATTCCCCAGTAAAATATTTTTTGCATCCAAGGCAAAATACAACAGCTCAAAGCACTACACATGACATATTGGGGTTATTATTTACCTCTAAGTAAGTAAATCAACACCATTATGAGTTTTTTCCTACTATACACGGGGTTTAGGTTTTTGTATAATGTCATAGGAAGAAACTTGGGCCTTAAACCCTAAGGGAAGCTTTGAACCGCACCCATAAACTCCAAACACTATCCTTGGGATCTGAGCATTCATATAAGTACACTAGGTATGCAAACCTTAGACATAGTCATGAGAGGAATTACAAGAACTAGGCCCTAAAGGACGATTTTAGGCATATCAAACTAATAAAAATGACTCAAACTATCACTTAGCAGATCATGCAATGTATACGGTATCATTATTCTCAAAGTGGGATATGGGTGGAAATATGTGGTTTTGCATACTAGTAATGGGTCTGAGTAAATAGTTGGGGAAGAAATTGAAAGAATTATACCCTAACATAATATTATTGAGGTAATGGGCAATGATCAAGACCATGAACCATAACATACACCATTTAAAGTTGATATTTGACATAATAGTTGGATATGAGCATAATCAAGAGTTTTTGCATAGAGGGATGGATCTGAAGTCCTTTATTAGAGTCATAAAAGTAAAGCAAGAGCATTATGTAGGTGTCCCAAGGCCTTCTTAATTGTATTACATAGAAGATGACCATGACTTTATCCCTAAAGAAACCATTAAGGCATCCAAATCCATCGAGACACTATGTATCTAGGTACTATGGCCTTTTATCCTTAGATAAGATCAATGGAGGAGACCTAAATATCGACCACTAAAGGAATCTTCTAGCCATCCTGGGCTAAGAAGGTTTCCTCCACCAAGAAGGTTTCCTCTAACAACAACACATGGTTAGTGGAGGATACCTTAACCTTTTCCCCTAAAGGAAGCTTGTAACTATCTAGGGGTAATAAGTTTGCCTCCACCAACCATACACAACCTCCTAGTTGTATAATTGGCCTATGATTGAGGATGTTGTTATAGTTAGGTGGTGTTAAGTAGCATGCACATGTCTTAAGCCCTTGGGAATTATGTTCCATGGATGAGACCATGTTTTTGGCCCTAAAGAAATCATTGACGGATCTAGATCCATGAATACTACCTAAAAGAAACATCAATTACTTCAGAGGGGTATCTATGCAACTATGTATCTATGAAGGTTTCCTCCACCAATCAAACATGGCCTCCTGAGGTTATCATTGGCCTATGATTAAGGATGACAATTCCAGTAGGCGATTTTTAAAATATGTATTTGTCTCAATGCCTTAGGAATGACATTCTAGGGGAAAGACCATTCATTTGGCCCTAAAGAAACCATTAAGGCATCCAAAACCATGAAAAATGCCTTAAAGCACCATGCGTGACTTTGCAAGGGTATCCATGGCACTATGTATCCAAGTCTTTGGGACTTGGGGGATTGGAAATGGTCATGGGAGGAGGCATGAAGCTCAACCTCTAATGGAATCTTCTATCCATCTAGAGATAAGAAGGTTCTATCCACCAACAACACATCGCCTTTCAAGGATCATTGGCCTATGATTGAGGATGTTAGTGACATTAGGGTGTTTTTAGGAGTATGCACATGTATCAAGGTGTTGGGAATGAATTTCTAGGGAGGAATAGCATGCTTTTATCCCTAAATAAATCATTGAGGATTCCATAGCCATGAACAATGCCTCGAAGACCACAGATGGCCTCTTGAGGGTATCATTGGTCTATGATTAGTGAATTTTAATGCCAATAGTTGGTTTTGAGCATTAAACACATGTCTTGGGGCCTTGGGAATGACACTCTATAGAAGAGGACCATGTCTTTGGATCTAAAGAAACCATTTAGGCATACAAATCCATAAATGTATGTGTCTTAAGGCCTTCAAAATGGTGCTATAGGGAAAAATACCATGCCTTTAGCCCTAAATAAATCATTTAGGCATCTAGAGTCATGAACAATTCCATAAATGAATTCGTAGGGGTATCCAAGGCACTATGTATCTAGGTCTTGTGGCCTTGGAAACTTAAATACGGTCAATGGAGGAAACCTGAACTTAGGGACCTAAAGAAAGAACATGGTCAGCAAAGAACACCTAAACCTTGATCCCTAAAGGAATATTCTAGCCATCCAAGGATACAAAAGTTGCTTCCACTAACCACACATGGCATTCTGATTGTATCATTGGCCTATGATTGAGGATGTCAGTGACATTAGGTGCTTTTGAGAAGTATGTAGGTGTCTCAAGGCCTTGGGAATGGTCTTCCAAGGAATAAGACCATGCCTTTGGCCCTAAAGAAATTGTTGAGGCATCCAGAGCCATGAACACTTCCTTGTAGCACTATCCATGACTTTGTAGTAGAATCTATGGCACTATGTACTTAGGTCTTGTGGCCCTTGGGCCTTGGACATAGTCATTGGAGGAGACTTGAACCTCTGGCTCTAAAAGAATCTTATATCCATCTACGGTTAAGTAGGTTGCCTCCACCAACCACACATGGAGTCAGGGTATCATTGGCCAATGATACAGAATATTGGCACCATTAGGTGGCTTTTAGAATTATGTAGGTGTCTTGGGACCTTGGTAATGACATTATACAAGAGAATACCATGCCTTTGGCCCTAGAGAAACCATTGAGGCATCCTGATCCTTGAACAATGCCTCAAAGAACCATGCATGGTATCCATGGTTATATATATCTAGGTCTTATGGTCTTGAGGCCTTGATCAAGGTCAGTGGAGGAGAACTAAACCTCAAGCCCTAAATGAATCTTCCAACCAACCATCCAAGGCTAAGAAGGTCTCCACCAACAACTATTGTAGATATTTCTCCCTACGGACAAAGAGAAACTCTCTTAGGATAAAGTAGATTAAGCTAACTCTATGCTAAGACAAAAATAAAACAAATACAATCTTGAATCCTGGATAAACGAGTATTTCAGAGCTTTTATACCAGAGCGAAAGAGAGGGAATAGCTTACCTCCATTTTTGACACTTGTCCTATGTGTAGCTTTGATCTTGAAGTTCTCGCGATGAACCTGTTAAGACAAAGCAATATACAAGCACATGCAATCTCCCAATATCTCTAAATTACAAGTTAAAGTCCAAATCTACACAGATATAATCTATGAAACTGAAACATAATCAATACACACAGATTAGGAAACAAGGCAAGTTATGCTTTTATTGAGAAGCTTGAAAAGTGCTTACAAAGGTTGCTTGATGCCCAAGCCAGTCTTCCAGCTCCAAGTTCTCCCACCTCTAACTATCTCCACAAAAGGTTTATGATCATAGGTTTGATGCCCCCAAAGGTCCTCCCTTTGGCTCATGGAAGGCCTCTCTCTTATAGCGTGTGGGAAGGTTAACCAACAAGAGAGAAGCATGTATCTATGGATTGTTTAGTGGATCAGGCCAGCTAAACAAAGGGGGGGTTAGGATCGAACCAAAGGTAGCAATCCCAACAAATCTCTTCGAAGGTTGAGATACCAAAGTCCAAGGTAAAAAGGATATAAGTGGACTACCGCGCCCGTAAGCCTGAGCATAAGGCGGTAGTACCGCATCTAAGAGGAGGAGCATCACGTGGTAGTCCTGACTAACGTGCCCCTGTAGATGTGCAAGGAGCGGTAGTGCTTGCAAACAGGACTCAGTTGGGTGACAAATGGCAGAAAAAAAGGGTTTGTCTTCAGTCTTTAGTCAATGATCTTCTTTTCTGGTTTTCAATCAATAGGGGGGAAGTGTCATCTATGTTATTTGGTACAAAGATGCGACACTAGGTTGTCAGGTGTAATATTGAGGTATAACGTTCAAATTTGAACCCTTCCCGACCCTTCCAAAGGGTTCTAGCCCTTCCTAGAAGTGTAAAGTTAAAATTGCCCTTAAAAAAAAATTAAAATCTGAATTGTACCCTTCCAATAGGAAGGACATAATTTATATCAACATTTCAAAAGAAGGGAAACATTTGAAATTACGCATCCATATAAATTTCAATTTCTATGTTGAAATTCCTATGCTATAAAATTCGACTCGTCATTCAAAATATTGGAAATATCATAAATTATAATCATTCACTCACTCATGTCATGCAATCACTGCTTAGCTTTGCAAGCTGACGAGTGATGACTGAGGACTACGAGGTACTAGGCACTGGGATTTGACTCTGAATCCTGAGTCACTTCGGGCTGAGATCTAAGGTGTGACAATGCATCAATGACTATGTCTGTAACAATAGACAACCACTACAAGGCCCAAAACAAGGCCGAAACATTGTGCCTACTACCTATGTGGACTTGGCTACCAATGTCCACTTGTTTTTCATCAAAATGAAATTCAAATTGCCGCTTTGATGAGTCCTCTTCTACAAGAATTCATTTATTGCATGAATGTCACAGACTCATGACAACTCTAAACAGCACTCAATGGAATGCACTACAAATAATGACATGCAACTAGAACCACAAACCAAGGAAAGGTTGATTTATGCATTGATATAAAGAGGTGGCACTAGGCACACAATATGGAGAAACAATGAGTTAGAAAAAAAAATTGGACCAAAGTACCACAATGGTTATTAATAAAATTTTAAAAAACAATTTTTGGCTCAGGAACCGTCTTCAATTTGATGGGTGGCATGATCATGATCATGTAATCTCCCTCTGTCCTTCCAAACATATGTGATTTCTCACCATGTTTCTCTTCGACACTCGTCACCAAAATACGTATAAAAATAACATGTCTTTACATCCTCTTCCATTTAAATCCTCATCGCATAGTCATAAATACAGATTATTATGCATGCACATCCTCAACTTATAATATCAATTGGGTCAAGGCGCGAAGACAACCATAAATTATCAAATGTGTCAAGACGCAAAGAGTAAGAGACAACTATAAGTAAGTCTTATATTAAATTTTACCATTTAAGTATTTAATTGACACTATCATCTAAGATTTGACACGTTGGATTGTTGTGATCTTCTTATCACTCCTTACCAATGTGATTGTAAGGCTTCTTTGATGTTTCAAAGTCCATAATTTTAAGTCTTCTTCCTCATTCTCATTCCTTTTGGTAAGACAATAAGGAGGGAAGTGGCCCGCATCAACATGGAAAACAGTTTCGACATAGAGGTAGATACATTAATTCTTTCATTAAATAACTTAAATTTCATGCCAATGACTATGAATTCACTGAATCATTGATTGGTAAAAAAACACATGAAATTTTAGAGCCTCGATCTCTTAATTACTCATGTATCTAGAATTTTCGCAAATCGAGCCATTAACAAACTTATTTTGTTGTTTTGGTTCAATTTAAAAGTTAGATTGTCGATACTCAAACATGCAGCGAGTCGCAAGGCTCCAGTTGACTTAGGCTTGATTCCATTTCCCTTCCATCCCATACCTGTATGTTGTCGCGACAAGTGTTGAACAACAAAATTTGATGCCCAAACCCCTATGATGCTAGCATTGCTAACTTGCTTGGTATGGAGGATTTTTTTTAAAAAAAATTTTTGAGATGTGTATTATTTTTTCTTAGGCGCCTAATGTCCATCATTCTTACACCTCTCAAGATTGGATGATTTCCCTCTCTCCGGTTTGAATTAAGGTTTTGGTTGGTTTTATATGTATATTTTGGTTGTAGGTTTATTATAGCCTCATTTTGCTTAGTGGATTCTTTTTGTACATAGTTAATAGTAAGTAATTTTATCATGGTCCTAGTTTTATTTTAAGACTATATCAAGTTACAATGTCTTGCACTATGCATAAGATCATGCAGATGCCCCAATATGGTTATTGCATAGTCTAAGTAGTTTTTTGTATAATGAAGTGTGGTTTAACCCAGAAAAATACAACAAAATAGTTGTTATTTTAATGAACTGTAAAATTAATGTTACATTTATGTCAAATTAATGTGTTCAAATTCATTTTTATTAAAAATATACCATTTTATCATGTAGATATTAAGGAGTGTTCAATTGTTTAAGATTGTAAAAATTTGGATATGCAATATTTGTTTTTTACATTTTTTGGGGAAGGATTTGATTAATTTATACTTGTCAATTGAAATACAATTATTTAAATTGCCCTTCATTTTTGAAAGGATCCAAGAACAAATGCCCTTCCAATAAAAATTAATACCCACCCTTCAAATTTGATCACTTCCCGCCACCACCACCACAGGTATTATCACGAGGACTTGTAGCAGGAAAATCCATATGGGCACAATACACCATTCCTGTTGGGCTCCCTCTCGACCCAAAAGGCCATAACTAGGGAAATCTTGTGGTTTTCAATTTGGATGCAGATATCCACATTAACATGCTCATATCAATATTCGAGGGAGTTGGTATGTGAGGGACTTTGTCTTTTGCAGATTGGCCGATCCGAGCATGTACTAAGTTAGTTTCTTTCATTAATACGCATGGATAGTTTCGTTCAAACACTTTTTTTCCATTCAGTAGTTTTATGTCTTTGTTTATTGTTTTACAGGCTTGAAAAATGCCTCAAATTCAATATTCTGAGAAATACTACGACGATACCTATGGGTACAAGTTTGATACATTTCCTATTTGAAGAATTTTGAATGGTTTGTACTTTGGATTTTTGCGTTTAGAGTTTAAAGATTTAGAATTTTAGCTCAAATTCGAAGGAAAAAAAACTCATTTGAAGATTTCGTTTTTAGGGTTTGAAAGCCGAAATCGATTAAAAAAAAGTTCCTTTGAGACTTAGTGGGGAAAGTGATTTGATACCTCATGTTTGTTTCTGCGTGCAGGCATGTTGTGCTTCCACTTGATGTTGCTCGACTTCTTCCCAGGAATCACCTTTTGGCCGAGGTAAGCCACGAGTTTTCTTATTGGAGGTTGCGAGGTCGATTCTAATGTCTTTATTTTCAAGTATGCTATGCAATGCATCCCCTTACTTTATGGGTGCAATTTATTTCGTTTCATGGTTAGGTCCAGAGATGTGGGTTTTAGGAAATGGGAAGAAAAACGTTCACGATGTTGACCTGTTGGGCATTTAAGGTTTGGGGTTCCGGTTTAGGGCTGCACTGGATCCAGGGTTTAGGATTTACAGTTTTTTCCATTCCGTTGTTGGAGCAATAGATTATTAATAGCGTGGGATTATGTAATTTTACACCGAAATTAAGCTTACCTTATTTGTATCTGGAGTAAATATTTTGTTTTCTTGATAGTGGTTCTATTTCCATGGGTTTTTTTCATATTAGGGACCCTGTCTTGGATGCACACTCGGTTTTGTGTCAAGCGTTGCCAAGTTGTTGGATGAGTAACCTTCTGAGGCCCGTAACCCCTTTCTTCCTTGCACTTTAGGTCCTATGCCCACTGGGGCACAATAGTTTATCATTTAGTTTTAGATCCTGTAGTGCTTTGTAATATTGTGTGAAGAGGAAATTAAATCTTGGCCTCCTTAAGTTGGTAAGATCCGGTTGAAATGCAAGCTCTGTAAACGATTTTTTGTTGTGGGTAGGCAAGCTTTTTCCCTATGGGATGACATGGGTTTCCTTTAAATCATCTTGAAAAATAGTTGCAATTATTTTGCAATGCACTTAAAACTGGTGTCTGAAGATGATTTGAAGGATACCAATGTCCAAATTGGTTTTTCTCTTTCATTGTGGGGTAGGGGAATGATCGATAAGTACCTCTTAGTAAGGAACCTTAAAAGAGAAATTGTTGGGCAGGGAGACATAGAGTATTCTTCCAGTGTTTGGCTTGGCATTTTATATACATTGTAAGAAAGAGGTCTCTTGTTTTCCAGCTAATCTATTGCCAAGCGCTTGCCTTGTTGATATTTGGATGCAGATCAATAAATATAAGTCACTATTAATCCTACTCTACCCCTTTTTACCCCTTGTTAGAGAATATGCAACAAGTAACTCGACGGAAAACGTCTCCATGGGTTTTGTTCTTTTTCCTATTCCTTCCAGGTAAAGCCCAAAGTATTGTTATACCACGTTCACTACTTTCATTTTAAAGTGTTTACATCCATTGTATAGAAGATCCCTCTGTAAGATATTGGCTTTATAATATATCTTAACTCTGCTATGATTCACTCTCTGTTTGAGCCCGTGATTGGATGAAAATATGAATGTATGCTTTCTTGGATGGTATGTTTTTCTTTTTATCTTTTGAGATTAAATTTGTTTTTTCCGGTTCATAAGGAATTTAATATATGATAGTTCCAACAAACAAGGTGTCGGGATCAATTTGTATAGATTGTACTTTTTATATTCAAAATGTTGCCAAATCTCAGGGAAGCCCTAGACAGGTAGTGGTGATCGCATCAGGAACATAGAGAATTTCCATTGGATCCAAGTCAACTAGAAAATGAATCTTCATTTCATTAATTCCTTAAATGCATTGGATACTTGAAAATTCTAAAATGTGTAATTGGAGATATCTCAAAGAGAAAATCTACATCTTCATTGGAGATATCTCAAACTGAAAATCCACTTCTTTAAATACTGTAGGTCTATGACTTGAAAGATATTGAAATGTTTACTCTGTTATTAGCTGTCAATTCTGAGAGCTGCCTATTATTTTATTGATTTTGATTTTCATCCATTTTTCCATCCTAAATTCATTGGTCCAACTCTGTTTTTATTTTTTATTTGACTGCCAATTCTAAGAAGCGCCATTTATTATGTCTTGCACAACAAGGACTAATAATGAGTACCCTTGACAACTGTCTGAGGAGAGCTAGCTTAGGAAAAACCTTTCTGTCATGAATTTTGAACAACCCTTGTAACATGACCTCTTCTCCTCCTAGAGTAATTCCATCCTAGTCTCTTACCTCCAGCCACACTATAACTCTTGATACAAATCAACTCAATGACAAATTCAGCAAATTCAATTTCCTCTCATGCACATTGTGCATTTGATGAGATTCTACATTTATTTTCAATTATCTTATGATGGGGAAACCATGAACCATGATAATATGCCGCCCAATATACTAAAATTTTAAACTCTAAATTGCCAAAGATGTTCTGAGAGTTGTGCACTGTTCTATCAAAAAACAATTAGGGTTTACGATAGTGCATCTGAAAGCTTCTTCAAGGGATATGAATTTATATTTATATGTTGGAGTTTTTCTTAGGGATTGGTTTAATAGTCCCATGTCCTTATGGCTCCTTTGAGCTATTCGAAAGAAAATTAGTTTGTCCTTATGGCTACCTCTTCTGAATTGTCACTTTGTAAGCTACAAATTTTCTAAAATGTGTATTCATAACAATAGGCTAAAAAGGAATGTTGAACACAAGAAATGGTTTAAGTTTCACCGTGATCAATTTGTGGTATTTGACATTATAAATTTGCCATCTATCAATGCACTTGCATTTATCTTGTTTTTAGTAAAAGACACATTGCTGTGGCAATTCTCTGGCTTTGTAGCCTTGGATGAGAAAAATATATGATGTTCCATGCATACAATATTATTGACCTCATGTATCTTTTCCAAACAAAAATGAACCTAAACTAAAGTTGGGTCCAGGGTTATTAAACTCTTTGAGTTGGAGTGATTGACTTGCATGTCTCACAAGCCGGATGACCTTCTGATTCTTGCTTCGAAACAATATTGAATCTTGGCTTCTACTGATTACCTATTGATTACCTATTGTTCAATTGAGTCTTGGTGCCGAGTTATTCCAAGTTATTTCCCAATTATCCTAGATTCTGATGCCAAGTTTTCCAAGTTGCCCCTAGTGGCATCTTTCCAAGTCATTCCCATGTCCAAATTTAACAACATTGGTTGGGGGGGATGCGCACGATAATTAGAAGTTTTTAATCTTTATTGCACCCAAATGATAGATTCTCCTAGATGTTCGACTTTTTTTAAATTTAGTGATCTAGGCATGAAAGCAAAATAATTAGACATTTTCAAATGTTGGCCTGTAAAAACTCAGAGGCGAGTACGGGATCCAAGAATTGTTGTTGGCCACTTGAGTGACTTGATATTGGAATACATGTCCATACCCCATGTTCTTGCAGTATTGGAGTTACTTTGTTCTTTAACCCATCGGTACTTCCTATATAGGTTTGGTTATGATGAGATGAAATATGTTTCATGCTTTATTATTCATGTTGCATTCTATTTTGTCCTTGATTTTTTTCTTTTTATTATTCATTCTATTTGATGCATTTAAAGTTTCATCTTCAATTGAAATTCTACCACTATCTTCTATTAAATGCTTGGTTCAATAATCTACATGATATCTTGAACTATTTTCCATGGTTACCCACTTTTAGCAATCTCAACAATTTAAAAAATTTGGGATATTTACATATACTGAATTTCATAATATTAGGCAGCACTATTCAACTCTTCCTAAGTCCTCCCTTGTGCAATACTTCAAGGAACAATTTTCCTATGCATTTTCTTGGAATTATATAATGGCAAGTATTTGGGTGTCCTTTTTATGCATCTAGGAATGGGAAGTGCTCTAGAAACACTTTGCGGACAAGGTTTTGGACCAAGAAAACTCCCTATGCTTGGGGTCTACATGCAATGGTCAATCATCATACTCACAGGAGCTGCACTTTTATTTTCCATCCCATTCCTTTTTGTAGAACCTATATTTAAACTGTTTGACCATTGCTGCTAAATCAAGGCTACTCTTGAAATGGGTGCTTCCCCAACTATTTGCATTTGCAATAAATGTATCTGTTCATAATTTTTTACATGTAGAGAGTTTAATCTTACCTATACAGTTTATTGGATCTTGGCAGGGGTGTTAATATTGCATTTTATATTATGTTGGATAATTGCCTTCAAACTAAAACTAGGCCTCCTTGGTATTGTCATGACACATCATGTGTCAGGCTGGCTCATGACCATCCTTGAGTTTGTATACATAATGCGTTCTGCTTCATGCAAAGCTTCATGGATAGGATTCAAACTAATTGCATTCTATGAACTTCCATCATTCTTAAGACTATCTATATTTTCAGCCATAATGGTATTGTAAGTATTCATCTCTAGTTATCTATAATGGTCACTTCCTTGCAGCAGTGTTTTATGTAATGTTTTCAAATGTTCTCAACTTCTAAGTTCTCACTGCTTTCTTCTTTGTATAATGTTGGGTTATATAAATTAGCGTACAGATATGGTACTATCAGATCCTCGTTTTTCTTGCTGGGACATTGAATGATCCAGAAGTTGATATAGATGCACTTTCCATAAGGTAGTTAATCCTGATGCTCCAGGACATGACATTGCTTATCAAAGGGGATTAATTATGTTTTGGTTAAATTGATGTCTTCATAATTTTTAATATTTATCAATACTAAATAGTTACCATCTTATACCTATCTCTTTGATAATTCGTAGTTGATGTTTGACTTCCAATAGTTTGGAAGCATTCAATGACTCGGTGTGATGGTCAATTTATGATGTAACAGAAACTGCATGCAAAATCTAAATTTGTTCCTTTTTTAATTGAAAACTAGAAGGGAATCTCAATTTGAGTGGGTTTCCCTTTCTAATTCGCAACATTACTATGATACTTCTGGAGATGATGGTACCGCTTGGCTTCAATGTTTCCATAAGGTGTGTGTTAAATCTGAAGTATATCCTTTTATGTGCTTGTTACTCTCATTTGCAACATTGAAAATTAACTACAAGATTTTTGTTCTTTCTAGTCTTTGTACTTGAACAATATGGACCTGATTCATTTTTCACTCTTGCTATACTTAAAAGTTTTAGACAGAATAATATGAACGATGTATTACAAATACAAACTATGATCCTAGACAATAATGCCAATTTACAAGATGTACAAATTTCTACATGCAATTTCTTTGGTCTATATTGATCTGAAATTGATGATTCATTGGACACAATTGCTTGATATATGATATTTGATGTAGATGTAATTTTATTTATTAATCTAATTCATTTAAAAAAGTATTTGTCTGAAATATAATTGGTGGTTGAATGCTGACTTTTTAAAAAATTTCCCTCCCCAGGAGGGGGCGGCACAATGCCATCAGCATCTATACATTGGTTTAATGTCGATCTGTTCTTCTTTCGAGGTCCTCCTCGCTCTATCCCAATGATTCAGTTGCACAACAAAGGACTATGTCATAGCACCAACAAATTTCCATAAGCAACAGTAGACAGACAGTTTCCAGTTTTCCACATACCATAGTACAACACAACGAAGATCTAACCAACTTGGAACTGATACTACATTGCTAACATCTAATAGAGCAAGTTGAAGGACTTTGGAGATATCACATGAATCTGCAAACAAAATAATTTATGCGATATTCTTGAATCATGAATAGAAAACTCAATATTCCTAGATTTTACCATAATTTATCTGAGGCAAAGCATGTAAACGTATGGACCCATATACAATTTCTGCTCTAAAATTACTCATCTAGGATCGATCTATAACATATTATACCAATGATCATACACCCCCTTATTTTCCTCCATCTCCATCCTTCCCTCCTCGAGGAGCAAGCGAAACGGTGCCACAAATTCAGGCCGCAACTTGTTTTGGCATTAAGAGATCATAGAAAAAGAAAGAGTAGAAAAAAAGTTTATTAAAGAGAAAGATTTTCAAGATCCATTTGTTATATCACCAAGGATCTACCCAATGATGGGTTAATCTATTCCATCACGAAGCATCTACGCATTTGATGGATTAATCTATTGCAATCAATTATGAAAGCAATGCCCAGCAACACTATTCAACATAGATTTATGACGATCAGCTGGATCTGAAATCACAACTCTGACCAGTACCGAAAGTAACCTTCATGGCAAGGGAAGGAATTCGTCTCTGGCATAAAAACAAATGAGATAAATAATGGAACGAATAAGGATGATGATGTCAAACAGTTAGTGAACAATACTAAGAATACTAGGATGAACAAATACACAGCAACCAATTCGTCACCGATTACTATTGGGTTGAGGTACCCACCTATACCACCTATATTTTGCTGGTAGTAAGTTAATTTCAGAGCAATCCAGTTGCATTGGTAATTTTTTATTTTATTAAACTCTTCTTCTAAGATCATAAGAATGCAGTTATATTGATTACCTATAATTTTTTAGTAAGTAAATTTGATAGTAATCCTGTGGAATTGGGAATTATTTATATTTTTTAATCTTCTTTTTAAGTTCTTTTCGGCTAAATGAAATTAATTAATCACATATTATATATATTTATATATAATATGTGATTTATATTTTTTTTGCACCATTTATTATTTTATGGTGCTTTGCACCACTTGTTATTTTATGGTGCTTTGCACCATATATAAGTTTATGTATATTAAATAATAATAATAATAATAATAATAATTTTGGTGTTTTGCACCAAAAAGTCTCAATCCATGTTGGATTAGTTTTGGTGTTTTGCACCACAAAACTTCAATCCACCTAAGATTGATTTTGGTGGTTTGCACCATACACCATGGAATGCCACATATTCACTTAACACCAAAAACAACTTTTTTACAAACACCACTTTTGCACCATAAATCTTAGGACCACTTGCGTATCCCCACATTATTACCACTTTTACACCACTATTTGAAAATTGAGGATTTCCCAAATCCTTTACAAATAGTGGTGCTAATGTGAGGATAAAATGCTCTTTTTCTTGTAGTGGCAAGTCATCAGACAGCATTGGTGGCCGAGTGAATCCCTTGAACCGTTAGGAAGCCGAGCATACCTAGGGTCCATATCTATTTTCAGCTGATAAATTGCAGATTTCCTCAGTCCAGAATTGTTGCCAAACAATTCCACGTTGTTGCAGATCCATCTATTTTCGATCATTTCCGTGCCATTGCAAATACATCTGTTTCCAATCCCTTCTGCACCATTGCAAATCCAGTCCGAAAAAAAAATGGAGTATAAAATTATGTTTTTTCGCCGTATCTCCCTTGTTTCAACTTCATTTCCCTTGAAACTTCCCTGACACCCCTGCAATCGCATATTGCATATTTAATTCCTGAGGACCCTATCCCAAATTCCACTTCTCAAAGCCACAAATCCCACATTTTTCTATTTTTAGGGTTTTCCACAACTTCTTCGATTTTCACGCAATCGCCTTCAAATTTTACCACAATGTTCATTTCCTATTTCTGCTTTTTTATCCCTCTTTTTCAAATTTTCTCATTCTTTCACCCCACTTCTGAAATCCTCATTTTTTGCTTCCTTGTCCATTCGAAAGTGTCCAAAACCTAGTCAAACCCAAATTACCCATCAGATTTTTTCCCAAATCCAGATTTTCTTTTACTAAAACAATTTTTGTTTTTGTTTTTCTACCCACACCTCGGAAAAAAAACTCCTGGTTATGGTTGTCACCCACGTAGGAGCAAAAACCATGGAGGAAGAACTTGCAGCCCTCAAAACCAAACTCGAGGATCTGGATGGAAAATTTCTCGACCTCCATCTTAAGCATTCAGCCATGAACAATAAACGACAGTCAGAGTCTTCTTCCAACAATTTCCGTGGTCCGAAGCTTGATTTTCCTCGCTGCAATGGTACTGATCCGACTAGATAGATCTATCGGGCATAACAATATTTCAGTCTGCATAATATTTTTGATGTCAACAAAGTTCCACTTGCATCCTTTCATTTGAAACAGGAAGCTCTTCAATGGTACTGTTGGTAAATCAAGGCTCATGAAGAGCCAAAATGGCTAGATTTTTGCCAGCTCCTTTTGCAACGATTTGGTCCTAGTGCTTTTGATGACTTCACAGGAGCCCTCACTAAACTTCACCAAATTGGCACTCTGAGAGAGTATCAAACAAAATTTGAGAAACTAGCCAACCACGCTGAAGGATTGCCTGATGACTTCTACAAGAGTTGTTTTATCAGTGGTCTAAAGGATGCAATCCGCTCTGAGGTCAAAATGTTATGTCCCAACAAAATGATAGAAGCCCTGGGGTTAGATAAGTTGGCAGAAGAAAAGATTGCAGCCCAACAACGCTCCAAACCCAATTTTGTTCCCTTCATAAATATGGGTTCTCAATGACCTCCCATCCCGCCAGCTCCTCGACCAACTCCTATCAAGCATTTGTCTGAAATAAAGATGCAGGCATGCAGAGAAAAAGAGATTTGTTATAATTGTGATGAGAAAATCACTCGGGGACATAGCTGTGTTGAGCAAAAGCTCTATCTCTTAGATGTGGTTTCTCCGCCTGCCTCTGAAATTGGTGAAGAATCTCCAGATACAATAGATGAGGTAGGTCGACATTCAGGAGCCGCCTATTGACCCTCTGTCTCAGGACAACCAACCATAGATATCTCTCCATGCTCTAGCCGGAGTCACCACCCCCCAAATAATGCGGGTCAGGGGTTACTTCAAGAAGCTTCCTCTTACAATACTCATTGATTCGGGTAGCATTCATAACTTCATTGACCCTCGGATTGCCAAACAGGCTGATTGTTTTGTCCATCCTTGCTTCAACTTTGAAGTCATGGTTGCCAATGGGGGCACCTTACCTTGCAAAGGGAAGTGTCGCAATGTGCGTATCTCTATGGGAGATTATAACCTGCGCTCTGACATGTTTTACTTGACCTTAGGCAGATGTGATGTGGTTTTGGGTGCTCAATGGCTATGCACACTTGGCCCCATCTTATGGGATTTTGCTGAAATTTGGATGCAGTTTTCAACCAATGGACAAAAATACACATTGACAGGCTTACAACCAGGGTCTCTCAGCATCATCAGTTCATATCGCATTGAGAAAATCCTTAAGAAGAATTCACATGGTTTCATCGCTCAGATCCATTCCATTCAAATGAAACCATAAATGGTATCCACTACTCCTTTGGATCTACAACAAATTCTGGATCGATATATAGGTGTCTTTGCTAAACCAGTGGGATCGCCACCTTTAAGGCCAGAGGACCATCATATTCAGCTCCTTCCTGGAAGCGTTCCTCCTAACATTAGGCCCTATCGCTACCCATTTCACCAAAAAACAGGGATTGAAATGCTCGTTCGATACTTACTGAAGCAAGGTATTATCCGCCCAAGCACTAGTTCCTTTTCTTCACTAGTTCTTCTTGTCCGCAAAAAATATGGGTCATGGCACCTCTGCATTGACTTCCGAGCACTTAATCACCTCACAATAAATGATAAGTTTTCAATTCCTATTGTTAATGAGCTTCTTGATGAGCTTCATGGTGCTCAATTTTTCTCCAAGTTGGATCTTCATTCTGGGTATCATCAAATTCAGGTTCATGGGGATGATATCCCTAAAACAACTTTCCGCACACATGATGGCCACTATGAGTTTTTGTTCATGCCCTTTGGTCTCACTAATGCTCCTTCCACATTCAAGGCATTGATGAATAAAATATTTCGGCCCTACTTGCGGAAATTCATTCTGGTCCCTTTGATGATATTCTCATCTATAGTAAAACATGGGGTGAACATCTCCAGCATCTGGATATTGTAATGCAACTTTTCTCTGACCATCATCTCCACACCAAACAGTCTAAATGTGTTTTTTGACAGAAGGAAGTAGAGTATCTCAGGCACATTATTTCAGCACAAGGGGTTCGCATGGATCCTACCAAAAATCGCTGCCATGAACAATTGGCCGCACCCTCAGACACTCAAGAGCCTTCAGGGTTTTTTGGGCTTGACTGGCTACTACTACAAGTTTTTCAAGGATTATGGGAAGATTGCAGCTCCATTAACTTCTCTATTGAAAAAGGATGCTTTTACATGGACACATGCTACTGAGTGTGCATTTGACAAACTGAAACAAGCTATGTGTACTACACCTGTTCTAGCTATGCCCAATTTTTCCAATCCCTTCACTATTGAGAGTGATGCTTGTTGTTGGAGCCTAGGCCGCAGCTATAGTAAAGCTGCGAATTTTGAGGAAAAATCATAAGTGTGGAAGAGTGCTAATTTTGAGCAAGCACCAATTTTGGGCAAAAGTAAACAGTGCGCAGTACGGCGTCAGATGGATGAGCTCAGCACAGATCACGGGCCGAAAACCGCGGAGCTCGCGTGCACACGTCAAAGAAGAGTGAAAGCGGCCGAGTAGAAAGCTTAGCTACCACTATAAATGAAGCAATGAGTAGAGGGCTCAGCTACCCTCATAAAGGCTAAGTACAGAAGTTATGGTTGCTCTAACCAAGGAAGAGCAACGGACCAAGGCATTAAAGGCAAAGGATAAGGAACAAAGAACGATGAAGCGGAACCCATACCCGCAAGTTGCGCCTGAAATCACGGAGTCTGCAGGAAGCGGCAACGTGACTGCAAGCGGCGCCTATAGTACACCTAGCCATGTCCGCGGTTAGGGTTTTTGGGGATTACTGTTGGGAAAGGCCCACAGTATTGTAAAGGTGTGACCATCAGGGCCACCTATATATATGTATAATTGATAAGGAAAAGAGCTAGTTAGTTAGTCAGCCATTGGGTTTTAGTTGTTGAAGAGTGTTTTCTACTGTGTGTTAGAAGACAAGAGTTAGAACTGGATAGCCGTGGAGCTAATCCCTGAGTTTTCAGACAGTCTGAGTCGACGTCTGAGCTATTGTAATCTCTGTAAGAGAAGAGAATAGGTCTAAGAGAAGGGCTCCCAGCTATGTGCGTGGAGTTTCCCAGATAGATCTAAGGCTGCAGCTGTGTGCGCAGCATATTGTGTAATCCTCATTTGTGATATTATAGAATACAACGTTTGTGAATATGATGTTCCAGTGGGAGCGACCCGCATAATTCTCGTTGTTATGATGCTGTGTTGTGTGAATGCATGTTTATGTTTACTATCCATGTTTACGTAGAGGCTTCACTATCTTTATGAACGCATATGACAAGTTCTCAAAGCTTCCTTTGAGGTTATAATTGTTAAGTGTTGAAGGAGTCAGTAGAACTCTAACGCCACAGCGCCAAGGTGGTGTGTTACTGCGTAGTGGCGCAAGTCCAGAGACACTAGAGCATCAGACGTAGTCGGTAACGCATCGCGCGCAGGTGCGATGCTACTGCGCAGTCGTGTCGGAGGAGTGGCTGTCAGCGCCGTCGCACTGAGAGATTCGTGTAAGGGTAAGACATTTCGCATCGAGGAATCCTCCTGGGCGAAAGGAGAAGTAATCTTTGCATCGCTAGGTTAAGGAAGCTTGATTCCTTAGCCCCCCATAAGCCACTTCGGGTGAGACCTCGAGCTGCTGCGCAGCTCGTTGCCGAGAGGGCCAGTGCGCCAAGGGGTTTTGTTGCTACGCATCCTGAAAACCCGAGTCTGTCTAGAAAGCAGCCAACACTTGCGGCAATGGACTTGGTGCTTTTCTCCTTCAATATGAACATTCCATTGCATTCACTAGCAAATCCATTTCAGGTAAGAATTTAGCTGTCTCTACATATGAGAAGGAAATGATGGCTATTTTGCATGCAGTACAGAAGTGGCAACCATACCTATTAGGGAATCATTTCTGCATCAAGACTGATCACCAGAGTCTGAAATATTTCTTGGAACAACATGTATCCTCCCCAGCACAACAGAAATGGGTTAGCAAACTCATGGTTTATGACTATGAGATCACTTATAAGAAGGGTAAGGACAATATTGTGGCAGATGCTCTTTCTCGCACATTTGATGACCAAGTTTCTCTTTCAGCTATTTCTATGCCTATCCCAAATTGGTTGCAATCTGTTCAACATGGTTATGTCAATGACTCTTCATTATCTCAAATCATCCGATGCTTGGCCAAAAACCCTTATGTTATACCACATTACTCTTGGGATGGTGCTTCCCTGAGATACAAGGGTCGTTTGGTGCTTCCCCAGAGCACAGATCTTCAATAGGATGTCTTCTATGAACTCCATGCTTCTCCATCGGCAAGGCACTCTGGGTTCCTCAAAATGTATCAGCGGGCACCACGTAACTTCTTTTGGAAAGGAATGAAAAGGACAATTCAACAGATGGTGGCTGAATGTGATACCTTCCAGCGCAATAAGGGTGAAACGACACTTCTTCTAGGATTGCTCAAACCCTTTCCCATCCCTACACAAATTTGGACAGATATTTCTATGGATTTCATTGACGGGCTCCCTGAATCTGGAGGGAAGACAGTGTTTTTGGTTGTGGTTGATTACCTCTCCAAATATAGTCATTTTTGTGCTCTCATCCATCCCTATACAACCTCCTCAGTCGCTCAAATTTTCCTAGACCAAATCTTTCGTCTTCATGGAATCCCCTCTTCCATTGTCTCGGATCATGATGCGACTTTCACCAGTCATTTTTGGACATAACTATTTCGCCACACTGGCACCAAAATGAAGATGAGTTCAGGGTATCACCCACAAACAGATGGTCATACTGAAATTATCAATAAATGCATGGAAACTTATCTTCATTGCTTTACCTCTGAACAACAACATCAATGGGAAAAGTGGCTCCCCCTCGCTGAATGGTGGTACAATACCTCTTACCACACTGCCTCTAAAATGATTCCATATGAAGCAGTCTATGGTCAGGCACTGCCAGTTCTTCTTCCATATGTTAAAATTCAATATGCTAAGACATAAAATAGCAGCATTACATTCCATTTCACAATAATAGCATATACAGGATCACTGAAGAAACAACAAGCACAGCATAAACACAAGAGACAGAGATTTATCCTGGGAAACCCTCATGGGGTAGAAAACCCAGCAAAGCTTCCTCAATATAGATGACCAGCAATATACAAAGATAAAACCTTGAGACATGATCTCCTTCTCCACAATAGCAGACCTCTCCTCCACAAGTGCGCTATCCTCAAGTGAGTGAGTGTATATATAATGAGGAACACACCTCCTCTATTTATACACTTCTCTGATATGTATTTTACACAAGTACATGTAGGCTCGTATTTAACGATTAGGTTAAATACCCCATTATAACTGACTGGGCCGACCCCTCTAGGGTGGTCTAATAACCATTTGACCCACATAACACATTTAGGGCCGACCCCCACTAGGGAAGTCTAATAACCCGAGTTACCACATTCCGACGGAGGAATAAACATCTCCGGATATACAATAAGATCTTCACGGAGGAATGAATCATCTTCGGAATAATAAAGTACAAATATAATATTCTTTGAAGTTACAATATCTCAACACTCCCCCTTAACGAGAAGGATATTATAACAGCATCTGCCCGAGCAAGGAGTCATCAACATCATACATGATACATCTATAAATCATTGCAAGCTTTCTCAACATCATTAGTAACTCAAGCAGTTACTGGAACATCTTCAATACTGGAACATCGACATCTTCAGTATTGAGTCTTTATCTTTTGTAGCACTTGAACAGCTACAACAATATCATCATCTGGATCCTCACGATACACGATCATCAGCATCATCATCTCACGATCATCAGCATCGTCATCACACGATCATCAGCATCGTCATCATACGATCGTCAACATCGTCATCACACGATCATCAGCATCATCATCACACGATCATCAGCATCGTCATCTCACGATCATCAGCATCGTCATCATACGATCATCAGCATCGTCATCTCACGATCATCAACATCGTCATCACACGATCATCAGCATCGTCATCACACGATCATCAGCATCGTCATCTCACGATCATCAGCATCGTCATCATACAATCATCAGCATCGTCATCAGACGATCATCAACATCGTCATCTCACGATCATCAACATCGTCATCACACGATCATCAGCATCGTCATCACACGATCATCAGCATCGTCATCTCACGATCATCAGCATCGTCATCACACAATCATCAGCATCGTCACCACACGATCAGCAGTACAAGTATTCATGCCAATACAAGTAACCACATCATCAATACAAATATCCATACCGATACAAGTAACCACATCATCAATACAAGTATCCATACCGATACAAGTAATCACATCATCAATACAAGTATCCTACCGATACAAGTAACCACATCATCAATACAAGTATCCTACCGGTACAAGTAACCACATCATCAATACAAGTATCCTACCGATACAAGTAACCACATCATCAATACAAGTATCCTACCGGTACAAGTAACCACATCATCAATACAAGTATCCTACCGATACAAGTAACCACATCATCAATACAAGTATCCTACCGATACAAGTAACCACATCATCAATAAAATCACTTTCTCGGAGACCATTCGTCTACGGATCAATTCAGGGACCGAAGTCCAGGGATGATACAATCCCCATCACGTACATTTTGAACTAGCAGTTCAGGGATGATGCAATCCCCATCACGTACATTTTGAACTAGCAGTTCCGAGATGATGCAATCCCCATCACGTACATTTTGAACTAGCAGTTCCGGGATGATGCGATCCCTATCACGTACATTTTGAACTTAGCAGTTCCGGGATGATGCAATCCCCATCACGTACATTTTGAACTATCAGTTCCGGGATGATGCAATCCCCATCACGTACATTTTGAACTAGTAGTTCCGGGATGATGCAATCCCCATCACGTACATTTTGAACTTAGCAGTTCCGAGATGATGCAATCCCCATCACGTACATTTTGAACTAGTAGTTCCGGGATGATGCAATCCCCATCACGTACATTTTGAACTTAGCAGTTCCGGGATGATGCAATCCCCATCACGTACATTTTGAACTAGTAGTTCCGGGATGATGCAATCCCCATCACGTACATTTTGAACTAGCAGTTCCGGGATGATGCAATCCCCATCACGTACATTTTGAACTAGCAGTTCCGGGATGATGCAATCCCCATCACGTACATTTTGAACTAGTAGTTCCGGGATGATGCAATCCCCATCACGTACATTTTGAACTAGCAGTTCCGGGATGATGCAATCCCCATCACGTACATTTTGAACTAGTAGTTCCGGGATGATGCAATCCCCATCACGTACATTTTGAACTAGCAGTTCCGGGATGATGCAATCCCCATCACTTTATTCTCGGAGACCTCACGTCTACGGCTCTCTTTAGGACTGAAAGTCCAAGGATGATCCAATCCCCTCAACTGTCCACCAAGGACTTCATTCTCGGAGACCTCACGTCTACGGCTCTCTTTAGGACTGAAAGTCCAAGGATGATCCAATCCCCTCAATTATCCACCAAGGACTTCATTCTCGGAGACCTCACGTCTACGGCTCTCTTTAGGACTGAAAGTCCAGGGATGATCCAATCCCCTCAACTGTCCACTAAGGACTTCATTTTCGGAGACCTCACGTCTACGGCTCTCTTTAGGACTGAAAGTCCAGGGATGATCCAATCCCCACCTGTCCACTAAGGACTTCATTTTCGGAGACCTCACGTCTACGGCTCTCTTTAGGACTGAAAGTCCAGGGATGATCCAATCCCCTCAATTGTCCACCAAGGACTTCATTCTCGGAGACCTCACGTCTACGGCTCTCTTTAGGACTGAAAGTCCAGGGATGATCCAATCCCCACCTGTCCACTAAGGACTTCATTTTCGGAGACCATACGTCTACGGATCACTTTAGAACAAGTGTTCAAGGATGATACAATCCCTACATGTATTCTCATTAATACATCTCATCATCAAAAGCATGTATAAGTAAAACTAAGTATTCTAAGTATTAGAGTCCTAAATCTAAATATTTCTAAGTAACTGGGTGTAGAGAACAGGTTACCTCATCATCGACCTTGTTGTTCGATGAGACAATCTCATCAGCAGTGACTATACTACTCCCCCTTTCGAGGAGGGTCCTTTTGAACTACACCAAGCTTGTCTCGGAAGTATTCAAATTTCACTCGAGACAGAGGTTTGGTTGGTAACTTCTTCACTTGACGTAGAGGTTTGGTTAGTACAATGGTAACCTGTTACAAATTCAAACTTTAGAGTTCCTTTCTGCGTCATATCTTGTTAGTTCCCTATGATCTTTGACTTATCATGGAACACTAGATTCTATGTCATCTTGATACAACTCTAATTGTCACATAGGATCACAGTTGGTTCTATCTCTAAGTCAAGCAATCCTGAAGCCAAACTTCTTCACAACTAGCAGAGCAAGCAGCCATATATTCTGCTTGTGCTGAGAGCCACACTAGACTGCTTCCAGCTAAACCACGAGATCATGGCTAATCCCAGACAATAACATCCTCTCGATGTGTTCTTCCTGTCTGATACACTTCCTGCCCAATCAGAATATGAATAACCATCTGAAGTCATGATCTTCAAGATAGCATAGATCAAATTCTATCGTGTCCTTTATGTGCCTCATCACATGCTTTGCAACTATCAGGTGAACACATCTAGTTTCCACTAGATACTGACTCAAGGTGTTCACAACAAAGCATATATCTAATCTAGTATATGTTAGGTACATCAATGACCCAATAATTTGACTGTACAGAGTTATATCCACTAACTCTGATGAGTTATCCCCTAACAGCTTCAAGTTGGAATCCATAAGAGTGGCCATTCCAACACCTCAAGTCATATTTCTCATCATACTTTCCCTGGTTGAGAAATATTCCTTCTGAGCCTTGCCATACTTCTAGACCTAGGAAGTAAAGCATCAATTTGAGATCTTTCATTTTCATTTCTGCATTGAATGATCTTCTGCATATCTATCTGTGCCATCTCTCATTAGATGGGTCTACTGATATGAACCTCAATATCATTCGAACTCTGTGGTGAGTTCCTTCTTGCATCCATGTCATATGTGTATAGAAATCATATTCAACCTTGTAGCAAAGGTTGAGATCCACATCACCCATGGTGATCATTAAGCTTATCAATTTATTATCGATCCTAGGTACCTATACAGAACCTGATTCACACTTCTTCTTTAATTACACCATACTTGGAGCAAACATCTTGTCATGATTCTCTTCCCCTTTCTAAGAGAATCTTCTAGTCATGAGCCTTCTATATTTTGTTTGATTTGTAAATCTTCTTGTTTGAACATCCACCACTTGTACGATGTCCATCATTCTTCATGACCTTTCCTACAAATCAAAATTAAGTACATGATTAGTAATACTTCATAATCATCAAATCATATTGACATGATAACCTATTATGCATACAGATATCATTTACATAGTGATGCAACTATTTTGACCAATACTTTGGCACAACACTTTCCCATATCCTGTATGCATACAGTGGCTATCTAGATGCCTTCCATCTCTACCAGAACATACTATCGAGAGTGTGCACAACTCTCAGCATGTCAGCAAAGAGGTTTCATTCTAGACAAGCAACAATGGAATGTTTTTCCAACTTACCAATCATATGCATATTAGTAGTATACTGTTCAATGTTCTATGAATATTTACACTCAGCATGATATATTATAGGAATACAAATATGCATACAATCTATTACAGCAATATCATTTACTATTTCAAATAACAACTCAAATACTTATCTTTTATGTTTGTGTGGTTTCCTCCCGCTTGATATTCTGTATGTCTTTTGAACTTCTATTCATTCTGTACCACTATGCATGTTCAAGTGTCATCCTCATGATCTCATACACAAACATACACCCATTAGTATGTTCTAAATGTTATCAAAACATTATAGTTCTAAATTCTTGAAAATGTATAGTCATGATTAATTAGTATTCAAGATTTCAGGGAAGTATTCTTTTACTCATGCATATCATCAATCAAGATAAAAGACATAATATGCATAATCCCTTGATTACTAATTTTATGAATAAGCATAGCCAATCATACCAAGTATACTTATATAAGGGATCCTAACACAAGGTAAGATTCATGGGAAACATACCTCGATTAGTATACCTATTTAGTTATGTACAACATACCTAAACAATCTCTTCAATGATTTAGAGATCCTGAGCTAGAACCTGCATGTCTCATAGGTTAAGCATAATATAACAAAGTCATACATACCTCGTAAGTAGAACAAAGATTATGGATGAGTCTTTGTCTTCATGTTTTCATGGTCATGGAACCTGATTTGTCTTTTGTGATGTACCTGTATCTTGTTAGCAAACAACATCAACCTCACACAACATCATAATGCATTAGTACAATCATAAGTGTCAACACCCTAACCAATGAATATCTTCTATCATGCATTCATAATTTTGTTAAGGTGATACAACAAATCTAAAATCAAGATTGTACTAACCGTAATAACATGAAGACAAACATACCATAAACTTAATCATGAACAAATCTCAAAACATACCTCGATGAGTCATACCTGTCGAGATTGCTTGTAATCTCCTTATGTAAAGCCTTAGCCTCATCTCCCTCTGAAACAAGAACTCCTTCACTTATGCAGGTGACCAATCCATCTTCTTCTAGGATTAACCCTATCCACTTGATTTGCAAGAACTGGAGCTGGAGCTGGATATGGGTTTGTCAGAGAAACCCCAAAAATTCAAACTTTCAATTTCAAACTTCCGAAAGGATATAAATATGCGCCTTGATGAGCTGATCAAACTGATATATTCAGAATTTGAAAACTGCAAAGTTTCACTCCTCAATTTTGCCTTTGAAACTTCTGGATTCACTCGACGTGACCCTGAACTGGGGTTTGATGAATCCCACTCTTCTGCCCAATCAAAATGTTTGATCCAAAGCTCTAAGCTTCTATTTTTCTGAGGAGCTTCCAGTCGTGGTCACAGATTTCAAAAATTCCCATTTTTACAGAAGCCCTAATTTTCCACTTTTCTGATCAAAGTCCCGAACTAGGGTCTAATCAAGCCCGGCCTTCTGCCCAACCAAAAATTCTGATCTTGGTCTCTAAATTTCTATTTTGATGAGTAGCATCCATCCGTGGTCTCCGATTACAAAAATTCCAACTTTCTTCAAAGCCCTAAATTCCGGAAGCCATGAATGAAGGTACCAAAAAAAATAATTCTGTTTTGACAGAAATATGTACCTGATTGTTTCTGGTGTAACTCCAAAATTTTTGATCCACAGGGTCTGAAAAAGTTTTCTGAGATAGCTCGGCCTGTTATATTTCCATCCTGACAGGTCTGACCTCAATTGGATTCTCTGAGAGAGAGTTATGACAAATGTCGCAACGTGACCTGTTTTGGGAAAATACAGGAGAGCGAACTTGTACGGTGTTCCACGTGTCACTGTTTGACCTTCGGCCTCTGAAAACGTTTTCTGAGATAGCTCGACCTGTTATCTTTCCATCTTGATAGGTCTGACCTCAATTGGATTCTCTGAGAGAGAGTTATGCCAAGTGTCGCAACGTGACCTGTTTATGGGATAATACAGGAGAGCGAACTTGTACGGCGTTCCACGTGTCACTGGTTCAACTTCGGCCTCTGAAAAAGTTTTCTGAGATAGTACAGTCTGTCTACTACCTGTCACTTTTCACGAAATTTCATTTGGCGCTTCCTAGCCCAAGTTATGACCTTTTTACCAAGGTCACCTGATTTTGACTCAGATCTGGAAGAGGCAGAAACCCTATATTGTACAGATCATAAATCACAAAGTACAACGAATTAGAGGTTGTCCTTTGGACACAAGGTACCTGGAGATTTTAGCTTCGTCCTGTAACAATTTCAGATCCGAAAACTTTTCCAAAACGGATTTATAGCGAAAGTGCTACGATGACTGGTTTTTGCTATGTAAAACCCTAACCTTCAAATTGTCATAAGTAAAGCAAGTGTCTTTAGTGCCATACCTTGTCTTCCTTCACGTTAGCTCTGATACCATGTTAAAATTCAATATGCTAAGACATAAAATAGCAGCATTACATTCCATTTCACAATAATAGCATATACAGGATCACTGAAGAAACAACAAGCACAACATAAACACAAGAGACAGAGATTTATCCTGGGAAACCCTCATGGGGTAGAAAACCCAGCAAAGCTTCCTCAATATAGATGACCAGCAATATACAAAGATAAAACCCTGAGACATGATCTCCTTCTCCACAATAGCAGACCTCTCCTCCACAAGTGCGCTATCCTCAAGTGAGTGAGTGTATATATAATGAGGAACACACCTCCTCTATTTATACACTTCTCTGATATGTATTTTACACAAGTACATGTAGGCTCGTATTTAACCATTAGGTTAAATACCCCATTATAACTGACTGGGCCGACCCCTCTAGGGTGGTCTAATAACCCTTTGACCCACATAACACATTTAGGGCCGACCCCCACTAGGGAAGTCTAATAACCCGAGTTACCACATTCCGACAGAGGAATAAACATCTCCAGATATACAACAAGATCTTCACGGAGGAATGAATCATCTTCGGAATAATAAAGTACAAATATAATATTCTTTGAAGTTACAATACCTCTTACCACACTGCCTCTAAAATGATTCCATATGAAGCAGTCTATGGTCAGGCACTGCCAGTTCTTCTTCCATACACCCCCAGTAGTTCACCAGTTCAGGAAGTTGACACGGTCCTTCGAAACCGTGATCATATTCTTCACATTTTACGGGACAATCTTTACATGGCAAGAAATCGCATGAATCAACAAGCCAATCAACACCGTTCTAAGCGCACTTTTCAAGTAGGGGATATGGTTTTTCTTCGTCTCCATCCTTACAAGCAATCCTCCCTGAAACTCAAAGGGCATCATAAGCTCGCTCCAAAGTTCTATTGGCCATATAGGATTCTTCATAAGATTGGGTTCGTTGCTTATAAATTGGAACATCCTCCTTCCCGCATTCATCTAGTATTTCATGTCTCTTGTCTAAAGAAAGTTCTTGGCATCAACATCAGAGGACAAACTATTTTATCAAAACTGGATAATGAAGGATCCATCCTTTTGGAGCGAGAGGCCATCCTCAATAGGCTCACTCGTTAGCTTTTCTCTCGTTCTATCACAAAGGTCTTAATTCAGTGGCACAGAATGCAACCAGAGGAGGCTACATGGGAACCATTCCTTCAGATTCAACACCAATTTCCACATCTAAAGCTTTGAGAACAAAGTTTTTTCTAAGGCAGAGGGGATGTTAGGAACCCATGTCAACCCTTCTCTTTATTTTGTTAGTATATTGTTGTTGGATGCATATACTTTGTAAGTCGTCCTGTAGTATTTGTTGATCCATAGTTTGTATTATTGTTGTTGGACGCATATGCTTTGTAAGTCGTCCCGTAGTATTTGTTGATCCATAGTTTGTATTGGCCCATGGTATTGACCCATAGTATTGGCGCCTAGACTTAGTATATAAGTTTGTGTTGAGTCCAATGAAGGCATGGTGAAGTTATTTTGTATTGATCTTGCTCAAAGGAGGTTGCCCCCTCGAAGTGGCCCGCGATCAATAAAAATATTCTGTGATCTGATATATCGTGTATTTCATCAATTAATTGTTGCGGGTTCTTCTCAACCGACCACAAGTTAAGTGGATGTGCTAGTTATTAAGAATGCAAAGACAATGTTAAATATAGTTGTTAAACGATAGATAATTCTATCCTTGCATTAACTGTTCAAAAGTAATTCCTTATGGATTGATGTGAAGTTTATTATTGATTGTTAAGGTCTATTGTTAGAGTTTGAACTATATTACATAAAAACTAAGTTTATCAGTTATGAAGCCAATCTTGCTGCATCATTGAGCTTAATGATTGAAAAGTTGAGCTTCTCTCTGATGATTAGTTCCATCGCTTACCTGTGGTTGTGGATAAACATTATTAACATTCATGACATAAGTTTCTTCACTCTAGTGGATACTTTGCACAGGGATGGCCTCTTAGCTGAAAAAGTGCCTAAGAATTAGTGGAAAGTTGCAGCTACAGATTCAAAGACGGGATAAATAACTTTGATAAACATTTTCTTATCCCAACTCTTGTCAATTATTTATGTGTATCATATACTCAAGTCTTCACTATTGTGGAAATGAATAGTGTTGTGTTAGAAGCTATTTATTTATTTATACAATATGCTTACTCGCTTATTGTTCATCATTTAATTTATTATGACAAGTCAACGAATGCATAATTAAGGTTAATTGTATGTGAGCAATGTTTAGCATGAATCTGATTTCACGGTGGATATTGTTTATATGTGTAAACACAAATAATAAATTGATGAGATACTTGGAAGAATTTTGCTAAGTATTGGTGGATCTGATATGCATTACAAATATGATGAAGACGAATTTATATCGTTTAATTGAAATTAAGTCTATGATAAAGATTGTTTCATGTTACATTTAATTCATTTAGATAACAAGTATGACAAATATAGAATATGATTAAGTTACCAACAAAGTAAAAGTTGTTGGAAAGAATATGTCTTTTAAAAGTTGTTGGAAAGAATATGTCTTTTATATGGAGATAAGTATATAAGTATATGGATTTTGTGGTAATTGTTTTTAGAGTAATGTATATATTCTTTTATGTGTCTAATTAAAATATAAAGGAAATTTTTTATAACTGGTATTCCATATGACTAATAAGGATATTTATGCCATAGGCGTTTCACCATGGAGGTGTGTAACTTCCACGTCAGTTGGATTCCTCATTTATGGAGCAAATGGAATCCTGACACATTGACACATGGATGGTTAAGCAAATAGTCCGAAAACTATCCACGATCCGTTTGGCAGCATTCCTCCCTCCATAAACAGTGTTGAAACCTCCTTGGCCGATCACGTTTGATGCTTCTCAGTGGAATCTCTGATCTCCGACAGGCTGAAGAACTCTAATCCTGTGCTTAAACTCAACAATTCGTATCTCTGCATCAACTTCATCCATTTCAATTCATACAGTCTCATATTTATTGCATGGAAGGTACTAAAGGTAGTGGATATCAATTAGAAGACACAAAGATTTGTCTAGGCATTTAGTTTTATGCTCCTTTACCCTCTTTTTCTCTTGCTTTTGTGCTCTACTCCACTAAGTTTTTATTCGAGTGATATCGACAACTTGGGCATTTTAAATTTCGCACTATCATCTCATAGGATTTGATACACGACCTGCACATCAGACTATAACTATGTAATGAAAATAAGCGATAGAGATGGCTTATGAAGTGTCTGATTTGATAAGAAATTTGCAAGAATCTCACCACATAACTCCATGGAGTTATGTTAATCATGCCGGACTATTTCGGCGGAATTAGGTTAGGCCCACCGACCATTAGAATTTGGTAAGCTATCATTTTACTTAATTACTTTCAAGTTATTGTTGGATTTTTGTTTTTTTAGCCATGATAGAATCAATGTAAAGAAGATGATTTGGTCAGTTTTTTCACTAAATTTGCAGTAAATGAAAATAAATCCTAATGATTAATGATTTGAGCTTTACCAGTGACTGATTCTCATTTTTTAGGGTTGACAAGAACGTTACCTGCAAATAGTCCGATTAACGTTATTGTATTTAAGTTAAAATTAAAAAAAATTTACCCTCACATGGTGTATATTTCACTCCATCTCATTCAAAAGTGCGTAATGAAAAATACTCCACGATAGACTTGACTAGCTTTTCTTCTTCCCCCGCGACTTCTTTTTTTTCTCTAGCTCACCAACACCATTGCACCTACAAATATTGTATTAGTATCCACATCATTAATGTATTTCCTTCTGCCTATTTGGGGCCTCCTCTGCTCACTCTATGAAGCAAATTTTTGGTGCTATGATATATTTCCTTTTGCTGGTTTGGGGCCTCCTCTACTCACCCTCTGAAGCATACTTTCAGTACTATAGCACATTATCAGAGGTTTTATATTGTATGTCATGTATTGCCGTGCTCTCATAAATCTGGAGAAGGTTGGATTTTTGGAAATCCCGTCGAAGATGCGCCAGTTGATTCGTTTGCTACAGAGAGTTACTCATATCCATACCTGCAGGCGGTCATTGGCGTTTGTCAAGATAGAGAAGAATGAAAGTTGTAGACATAATTTAGACGGTAAAAAGAATGGCAATATTGCTCCCAAGGGATCCCTCCATGTGGATGTAGGGAAGGATATTCTTATAAGATTTGTGATAGATGGCACTGTTCTCAACCATCCCTTATTTGCAGAGCTGCTGGAGGCAAAAACTTCGTTTGGAAGTACTTGTGTCGTGTGCGTTGTTATAGCTTCCCTCGACTTTATGAACTCAAGTTGGGAGCTCATAATCCTGAAGTCGCTTGGAAACCATCCCAGGAGCATTATCAATGAATTATTATTGCTGTTGTAACAAACAAACTCACATAATCCATTAAATGTATGGCAGATGTTCGTTGAATCGTTATCCTGGGTGGTGCAAGCTGCCAATTCTCCATTTCTGTCTCTTGTGAATCGTGTGAATGGAACAAGACTCGTTAACTCACAAAGAATATTGGTTTCGCCAAGAATGGTTTCGTCATAAAGAACGCATATTACATCATCGGCCATCACTATGTGTTGAATTTGAGAATTATAAAGAGAATATTGATGAAGATGATAATCTCGATAGATATTTCCTGGTCTATTCAGTACAACATTCCTCTTGTTGCTCAACTCTCGGAGCTTCAACCAATGAAAGAAATTGTTGAGCAAATTAGATGCACGGGGATGATCTTCCTCTCGTGCATTCTCCAGAATGCTGGCCATTGTTGATGGATCCCTGTCAAAAGTTTCTCCACCCACTCTCGACCTATTCAAGTTCTTATGAACTAAGCTATTTATTTTTATATGGTATTGAAAAATGGGTAGGGAACCGCACAGGCGGCGGATGGATACCCTCCAGGTATAACCTGAGCAAGGAATTTAACGCTTCATCTACAATTCTGTCGTCCGGAAGCATTTTGAAAGAATTTTTTTATATATATATTTTTAATTTTTATTTATTCGAATTTAATTTTTAATTTTTATTTATTCAAATTTAATCGATCAACAACCCAACGTTATTGTATTTACGGACTTTTATTTTCTTTAATCAATCAACCCAACATTGAAGATGGCTCAAGTATCGACGATTTCGAAGAAAGATTACAAGGAATAAATTGAGTTTGGCCAACTCTTTCAGTGGAGTTAGGTTAAGCCTATCATTTTCGGTAGAGTTATGTTAAGCCTACCGACATTTTCGGCGGAGTGATGTTAATCATGTTGACCATCTCAATAAAACAGTCTGGCAGGATTAACATAACTCCGCTGAAACGATCGGGAGGCTTAACATAACTCCACTAACATAACTCCGCCGAAATGGATGCGACAGGATTAACATAACTCCGCCGAAACAATCAGAAGGCTTAACATAACTCCAACTAAACGGATGCGGTGAGATTCTTGCAAATTCATGGTCGGCACTTATATCATAAAACATGCTGCGAGATTCTTTAAAAAGAATAATATTGGCTTATTTAAAAAGAAATACTATTACTTTGTAATTTATTTAAATAACTTGATATGACGGATATTAAAAATTATTCTTTATCATTTGTTGTAAATTATTTTCTTTAATTTGTCGATTCCTTACTTTATGATTAAATCAATTCTTTTTTCTATGATTTGTTATTATAAAACAAAGATTTATAAATTTCTTGTTTTGTAGTTTAATTTTAGTCATTTTTTTCTATGAAATAATAAAGTTAATTCCTTAATGTATAGTTTGTTTAAATAAAATTAGTATATACCATTTGTAGTGTAAAATAAGTAATGTATAGTTTGTTTAAAAAAAAATTAGTCTATATAAAATAATTTGTAGTGTAAAATAAGTATATATAAAATAATTTTTATGTAATATTTAAAATAAGCTAGGCCTCAACTTAATTATTGGTTGCTTTCCTAAATACATATTTATAACTTATTTTTATTTATGTCTACCAACTCTATATTTTATTAGTCCATGCCAAAGCATGGATTATACTTTTTATTTTCAAATCAAAGTGCTTTGACTTAATATTAATTCAATTTCATGTTAGAATTTTCTTATAAAGTTTTTCAACATTTATTAAATTAATTTTTTTGAAAGTTGAAAATAATTTTTTGAATTTTTGAATTTTACTTATTCCATTTTTTCATTGGTAAAGGTGGTTATCCATGGAACATAAATCCCTAAGAGTGTGACTTAATTTTTAAAACGCAAAAATAAAACCAAAAACATTTATTGTGAACAAATTTTGAAATGCCATGTGGCAACTTTCCCAAGCCATTTTTACTTTTGTTTACCAAAAAAACAAAAAGATAATTATGAGCATATTCTTCCATACTAATCATAGTGTCCGTGATTTTGTTGACATTTCAGCTCCATATCAAGGACCGTCATCAAAACAACAAGTTAAAAGATGAGATAACTAAAAGGAGCCATAAATACAAGAGAAAGAGAAAATGTCAGACTTATCAAAGCTCAATAGATTGGCTATAATAGACAAATGACAAACAAACTCAAACACTACAACAAAATAAAAAATAAAATAAAATAACCCAAAACAAAAAAAATAATAAAAACAAAATATCAAAAAATAATTTAAAAAATAATAATAAATAACCTAAGAAAGAGACCAAACAATCACACTAAATTTATAGATCATTAAAAATAAATAAAACGAAACAAAAATTAAAACATAATATCTTATGATGAAATCCAAATAAAATAAAAATAAAACAAGGGTGAAAGTTGCGATGTAGTTAAGTCTTTGCCAAATGGTGGCAGGAATGATTTTTTCATTTTAAGTAATGTTGATGAAATGGACATAGCATTGGACGGTGCAACTATGCATGTTGATGAAGTGCACAATGTTGTGGTGCAACCTGCATTAGATGCATTGAGAAATTGAGCTGGTAGCATAGTGTGGCATAACGTAGGAGGGGATGCTATTTTCATGAGTATATTGTCATATAGCTCTTCATCCATAAAGGACTAACAAATATGCATGATGTGAATGAGAGTGGTTGGGGCAACATGGTACCTATAGTACTTTCAACATACAAAACTACATATAAGAAGTTGTTTCATTAGACAACATCCAAGTTTGTATATGGACAAGAGGCAAATGCACTCCTAGATTTTAGTTCTTAAATTGGACTAGCGAAAGCAAATGAGAATTGATTGTATCAAATGAACAAAAAATCATCAAAAGGCCTAGCAATGACCTCGAGCAATGGAGATGTTGTTTTACTTTATGACATCAAAGTTAAGGGCGGATCATGAAAAATGGAAACAAGCTAGATTGGAAGTTATATTGTTGAAGACATTAAACCACTACTAAACCCTATTCATTATAAAAAAACAGACCAATAGTCATCAACTGCAACTAGACAAGAAAAATGAAAGAATGGCATCAAGTTTGATAATGAAGCCATTGAAATTATATATACAACTACATTCTTCACTATAGGAAGATTTGGTCCATCAGATGCAATGATGACTATGAATGATGGTGGATTTTATGCTTAGCTCTGTTATTTGAATGAACTTTATACATGTTAAATCATTATTCAATTATAAGTAGTTTGTTGAATTGTTAGGATAATCGACTAAAATGTTAAGTTGAGAAGTTTTGATGTTTGCCAAAATCTATATACCAATGGAAATAATCAATGGCGGTCAATGGGATTTATAAATTGTTGGTTGGCCTAACAATTGGGGCAACAACTAAGTTATGTATGCCACGGTATATAAGCTATGTGTACCTAGATATATAAGCTATACGTGGGGCGTTTTCTTTTTGTCATTTTTGTCGTAGCTTATTTGCGTTCAGCTAGGTGTCTAGAGTTCTAAGGCTAGCTAGAGGAGCACATGCAACAACCACTTGTCTCTAGAGCACCTGGCAAAGCGAGGTAGGTTTCATTGCCCTTGTGGACATGGTTATTTGTTTTTTTGACGTGTGTGCGAGTTGAAAGAAATGCATAGTTCCAGGGTACTACTACAGGTGGTGGGTTCGAGCCTGGAGGGGACCATATTGTTTAATTCGTTAAATTTACTATTTTTCATTATTATTGAATTGTTGTTAGCTTGAGTTTGCAAAGAATTAAAAATTAAAAATTAATACAAAGTTAAAAGACTTTGAATTTCAAACGAAAAGTATATCTCTACCTTGGAAGAGACTAATAATAATGATAAATATAATCATCTAATTTAAATGAAACATGGAATTATTTGATTTTTTAACTCATTGTTATAATTCATAACATTAAACCATTTGAACTATTTCACAGAACTTATATATATATATATATATAGTTTTAGAAATAAAATATTATATTAAAACTTATTTTAACTTATTGTTGTAATTCATTACATTAAACCATTTAAACTAATTCACATAACTTATATATATATATATTAATTACAATTTTAAAAATAAACTATTATATTAAAACTTTTTCAAATTTTTGTTAAACATTTGCAAATCGCAATAACATATGACAACTTGGTAATTTGAATTTGAGTTTTGAGGTAATATTTAGTTTAGGAGTTGTATGGTAACATTAGTAAATTTAAGAAGCAAAATTTTTAATTACGCCGTAGGCATTTCACCAACGAGAAGCGTGATCTTCCATTTCGGATAGATTCCTTGTCTATGAATCCAATGGAATCTTGGCATGTGTCAACCAATTTCATGAGGTCTTAAATTTTGCGTGCATCAATTTTAGGTGGGTTCCCTTTCCCGATTTTTGTGGCTTGGTTCAACAAGGGTTTTTAAATTTTGTTGTTTCTTGATTTTATCTGTACACGAACTCGAAATCAATCGCGGAAGCTTGTATATTATGTTAAGACGTAGGTTGTGTCCATTGGGACTTTCTCGACTTCCTTAGAGGTAAGTTTATTGCAAGGTAGATGGTTCTATAAAAAGGGATTTGCCAGTTAGTTTCCTGCAAAAAAAAAAAAAAAAAAAAATCGAACATTGGTTTCAAGTTTCGATATGTTTGATTTCTAATTTTGATGTTACTTTGCATAAGCGTTTTGATTTTTGCAATTAGGGATTATTTTATGTTTGATTTTTCACTGACGACCAAGGAAGCAGTCGACCAACTATTATTTCCAAAACAGTCGTCTCCTACCACCGAGTAATAATTCTAGAGACAGCTTTGGTTATTCCTGTTCTGCAAGTCAATCAAATTTGGGAGGACGACAAGTAATTTGTTTATAATATGTGCCCATGTCGTCACCTTCATTTATTTAGCTTTCTATGCTAAATGCAGATTTTTACTATGTATTTTATGCAGTGAACTCTCGGATATCTTCAACATCGACCATTTCAAGAAAACTCTTAAAGACGACATGAGAATCTTTTATGCAGTGAACTCTCGGATATCTTCAACATCGACCATTTCAAGAAAACTCTTAAAGACGACATGAGAATCCTTTCTTCGTTGCCTTCCACTCATTTGACGTCGAGGCCAGTGGATGAGAAGATAAACGGGTGACCATTCGGGAGGCCAATGGATGTATTAAATTGAGACAGTCTAACGTCGACCAGAAACTTGCCGACAGAAAGGGGGTGGTCGGACCATAACCAGTCGGAAGTCGACTATTTCCGGAGAATTTATTAACGGAAACATAAATTGCCTGAACATCCAGAATATGTGTCATGGTCGTCGAAGTAGTTGACCAGCTATTATCTCCAAAAAAGTCGTCTCCGACCACCGAGGAAGCAGTCGACCAGTTATTATAACTAGAGGTGGACTTGTGAAAACAGACTGGACTAAACCTCCCTTTGTTGCATCCTTCCGCAATTTTAATGCTGCAACTTCTTCTTCTAACTTGGCCACAGAGGAGGTTTTGGACACCAACGAAGAGCATAAGCTCCCATGGGTACGAAATAACTATATGATCTATGATTACTGTGCTGACACCAAGAGGTTTCCCTTAGAATGAAAATGAACCATGAACTCGACTCCTCAATTCAACACCATCGTCGTCTGATTGATGAATTCTCGAAACCTAACCTGCCCTTCCAAGTATTCTTTTATTCCTTCTATTATAGTCTATGACCTCCATTCTTTCGTTGTTTTTGGATACATACATTAATGCATACAAATTCTGTAATAGTCCACGTGGAGACTAATCATTTTGCTCTTTGTATGATATCAATTCCCTTTCTAATACAATTTTCAATATTTTTTGTAAGTGGATCATGAAACTCTTGTTCTGTCTTTAGTATGTTATTAAAAATGGATTTAAATGATCTCATAAACCAAATTATCAAACACTGATGCCTTTGGCCGAGTTGGTATACATCAATTCCCTTTCCCACTACAGTTTTTAATATCTTTATTACGGTGGATAATGAATCTCTTCTCTGTCTGTAGTTAAAACTTGATACTCACCGAAATATAATTTGATATCTCAGTAATTGTCTATCCTTGAAAACAATTTGATACCTCAGTAATTGTCTATCCTTGAAAATAGATTACCTTGCGAACACATATGATTGGGCAACCAGAGGTGAAGACCGAGTGGATGAAAGCCCCTTTGTTGCATCCTTCAGCAACTTCTTCCAACTACGAAGCAAAGGAGGCTTTGGACTCCAACTTGATTGCATCATTCAGCAGCTTCAATGCTGCTGCTACTTCCTCCAACTCCGCAGCAGAAATAAATACATGATTTACGTTTACTGTGCATACTCCCAAGGGCTTCCTCTTGAATGCAAATGAGTCCTCAACTTCATCGATTGGTTCAGTTTCTTAATTCTCCACACCCTATCGTTCCTTCTATTCTGTTCTATGACATCCATTCTTTCATCAGTTTCCAATACATACATTGATGCATAAAAAAATATTGAAAGGAAATGAATTATATTGTTATTGGTTTGCATAAGTTTCAAATTCTCGATATCATTCAATGGCCACTGTCTCTTGACTTTCAAATTATTGATATCATTCAATGGACACCATCTCTTGCTTTCCAGAGATATAAAAGTAATTATTCAGGAAGGTAATTATTTGTTAATGGAGAAAGTAAAAGATGTCGAAGAAGAACATGGTATTCAGTGCTAATAACCGACTATCAATGGAATGATCGAGCATGAACATCCATAATATGTGTCATGGTCGTCAAAGCAGTCGATCAACTATTATCTCCAAAACAGTCGTCTCCGACCACTGAGGAAGAAGTCGACCAGCTATTATCTCCAAAACAGTCATCTCTGACCACCGAGTAATAATTCTAGAAAAATATTTGGTTATTCCCGTTCTGCAAGTCAATCAAATTTGGGAGGATGACAGGTAATTTGTTTATAATATGCGCCCATGCTGTCACCTTCATTTATTTAGCTTTCTATGCTAAATGCAGATTTTTACTATGTCTTTTATGCAGTGAATTCTCTGATATCTTCGATGTTGACCATTTCAAGAAAACTCTTAGAGACGGCGTGAGAATCCTTTCTTCATTGCCTTCCACTCATTTGACGTCGAGGCCATGGAGGAGAAAATAAACGGGTGACCATTCAGGAGGCCAGTGGATGTATTAAATTGAAACGGTCTGACGTCGACTAGAAACTCACCGACAGAAAGGGACGTCAACCATTTCAAGAAAACTCTTAAAGACGACGTGAGAATCCTTTCTTCGCTGCCTTCCACTCATTTGACGTCGAGGCCAGTGGAGGAGAAGACAAATAATCGGCTGAATCTGTCGAACGTGAAGCCGACCATTTATTAAAAGTCGACCATTTTTGTGTCGACCATTTATCCTGAACTAACATTACCATTTTTGTGTCGACCGATTATTGAAGTCAATCATTTTAATTGTTTAGAACGTTTTCTAAGAGATCCCTTCAACATTGATGTCTTTTACGCCACATTTCCTTTTGGTCGTTACTTTTATAAAAGAATTGAAAATGCCATATTGATATTATGTGTTCATAATTAAATAATCAATATAAGTTGATAAATAGTTTTGAAGTTTTAATTAAAATAGTTGAAGAACGGAGCAATATTTAAAATAAATAAAAAAATTTTGTTTTAATATATTTTAAAGTTTTTTATTATAAAAAAATTATAGTTGAAATTTAATTGTACATACAAATATTATAGTATTTTAATTCAAGAAACATACATGAAATTTTTTAATTCAAACTTAAAAATAGTTAGGGTAATAACTCGGATTTTTATAAAAATTTGAAATTTCATATAAAACATAGTTATCATTAAAAAAATAACAATTATAATTACAATTTGCATTAATTAAATTTTTAATAATTTTAATTGATAAAATTAGATGTTATTTTTTATGTTAAATATAATATTTATAATGGTTAAATATTTGTATTACCTTCAACCATGTTAATATAAATTTATAAATAATCTTTTACTAATTATTATTACAATTTGTATTTTAAAAAGTATATACATATATACTATGGCAATATTTAAAACTAATGTACACTAATAATTAAAAGAAATGATGCCTTAGTCGCACATGGGGTCGCAGTTGCTCACAGGCCGTGAATTTGAATATAATTTCGATAAACTTATATATGAGCTAATTTTACTGAAAGTTAGCTTAACTGAAAGCCAATGAAGGTGACTTGAGCTTAAAACATGAAGATACACCTATGACTGCGCGTTACGTTGCATTCTTGACTAAACTTGTTCAGTTTCAATCAAAATAAGGTGTTTGAATAAGACTTTTATTTACAAGTAAATTATATATAGGATTTTCAGACTTGCAAATCTAGGTTTTCACCTTTAATATTTTTACAGTAGGCCATCGGCTGCTTTATGAGAGGAAGAAAGGCATAGGTTTTTCTCCAATTTAGTTCAAGTATTTATGAAATTTTTAGATTTCAACATTTACAATTTTTAAAGTAGGTCATTGGCTACTCTATGAGAGCAAGAAAGCACGGGTTTTTGTCAAATTCAGTTGAAATTCGATCAAATTTCTCTTAATTTAGTTAGCGGATTTGTCTATGCTTCGTCCATGCTAAAGATTGACGATACTATCATGAAGCTTTCCCCTTCCTTTATGAATAACAAGCATTCTAACTTCCACTTTAAATACTTCCCAATTCATATTTACATTATGTTTTGAGTCACAATGTTTGCAATATTGCCACATTTTTTGTGATTTCCTTATCCCTATTCACCACGGAAGATCTGTCGAAGTTTGTCGAACAAAGGTTCAGGAAATTAGATCTGTCAAAGTTTCAAGTAAGTAGATAGGTCATAAAGAAGTGTTGTTTCTTAATGTGTTTTGCTGCTTTAATGAAAAGTATTCAACATTTCTGTGAAAAATTAACGGAACATAAATTTCCTGAACTAACATTACCTAAAATAGTATGAAAATGCTTCATTACAACGACATGATTCTGTAAATTCTACGCATGCTAGACCAACTATAATAAACGGAAGCTCGAGAACTGATTTTCGACCACGCCAGAATCTCGACCAACCAAAGCTTTGAGCCGATTTTGCGACCCGTCCAGCATGTTGTTTTGGACAGGTTGTCGAGTTTCTGCGGTAATTGGGCTGTAAGATCGTTCTGGTAGAGCGACAAGCCTTCCAGAAACAACAATTCCCCAAAAGTTCTCAGGAATTTGGGTTGACCTCTTCAACCTCCTCCGACCTCTCTGACCTCTCCGACCTACTTGACCTCGACCTCCTCCGCCTCCTCCGCCTCCTCCGACCTCCTCGAGCTCCTCCGGCCTACTCGACCTCCTCAGACCTCCTCCTTTGACGATCTCATGCATTCAGCTGGATCAGGACTCTTATTTAATAGACGCACATGATTACAAACAGTGGCAGAGATATATATTATGGCTATAAATGCAGCCCTGCTTGGGTTCAATGTTGAATAGGATTCCTATTATTGAACCGCCTGATGATGAAATGTAGATCGAAATAAAAGTTGAACAAGCTTCCAGTACTGAAAAAATTCAACCACGCTCGGTCCCAACGCTCTTGCTATTGAATCGCTAGATGATGTAATAGAGGAGCTTCCAGTACTGAAAAAATTCAACGCAAAATTCTCAGAAATGGAATGTAGCTCAAATAAAAGCTGAACAGTTGTAGGTAAGGAAAAAGAATAATACAAGCTTTACCTTGTCTCGAAAATTCACTTGTCGTAACTTGTGATCCAAAACAACAGACAAAATCTTCAAGTCAAACGAAGAATCGGTACAACACACAGGGAAATTCAGTAATTCGACCTACTTGGAGAATGCATGCGCATAGAAAACAATCCGCCATCAAATATTCAACGTATTGAAAATTAAAAAATGACTTAACAGAAACATTGCTATTTTAAAGTGATCTTCTTTGTTGCTGCATTGCCGTTTCGAATGGAGATATTGCTAGATAAATGCCAGAGATAGGTGTCCAATTTGTTGATTCGTGTACATGTATCCGTTTTAGACCCACATGATTACAAATAGTGGCAGAGATATATATTATGGCTATGAATGCATCCCCGCTTGGGTTCAATGTTGAACAGGCTTCCTATTATTGAACCGCTTGACGACGTCCAAGTGCACCAGTCAGTTATTATGTTTCCGTTAATAAATTCTCTCGGAATAGTCGACTTCTGACTGGTCATGGTCCGACCACCCCCTTTCTGTCGACCCTTCGATAGATTCTGCTACTATCAATTTCCTATGCATCCCTGTCCCCTTCGAGCCTTCGACAGGTTAGCAGTGTCGACAGGTCACAATCCAGGAAGTTGATAAGTCAGCGTTTGGAAATTATATCCTGTTGGTATCGCATCTGGTCAATGATGGAACAATCGATGATCACCCCTTGAGGACGATCACTCATTTTTTTGGTTCCTTGTAAAAAATTGAAGACTGCTTATAATATACTCATGGCAAATGTGTAAAGAATCCTGCAAGAAAAAAATTGAAGACTACTTGTCTACTCATGCATTTAAGAAAGCTTATGTTCATAAACGATGTAAATAAATAGTGTGCTCAATTTTTTACCAGCGATCCCAACTACATTTTCAGGCTAATGTATGCAGCTGCTCAGAAGTGAAAGGTTGAAAATGTCTCCAAAGATGACCAACAAAAACCCTTTTTAAGTGTGAACCACAAACTCGACTGTAGGATCTTATTGACTTCAAAAGCCAATATCCACCATGTATTGAAATTTGAAACACATACTTTTTCTCATGTCTTAAAGCTCAACATAAAGAACATGACCAAGTGAGTTGCTACCATATTTTAGTATTGACCAAAAATTGACCCGACCAATTGAAATTTCAACTACATTTTATAAATTAAGTACCATCAATCACATGGATTTAAGACTATGTTTTTACACCGACCAGTTTTGAAGTTTCAATCATTCTTATCACTCGACCAAGTTAAGAATTTATGTTGATCAAAATCATATTTCCAAAGAAATAGGTAGAGGATGTAGGTCCCATCATCGTATGCGATGCCAATTGTAGAAGCCATTCGACCAATCCTAAAGACACTGAGATGTTCTCCCATCAAAAGAAGTCTCCAAGTGCTTGGGTATGTACTAGGTGGTTCTTTACTCATATTGTACGAGGGCCCATTATAGAAATGTAACAACTATTGAAAATGACCCATATCCACCCTATCTTTTGTACATAAACAATGATATGCACGAATAATCTAACACATATTAGAGCATTTCCCACCTTTCAAAAGGCATGAGAGCAACACTCCATGCAATATATGCATGAATACACTTAACACATAAAGACTTGACCCTCCCCAGAGAGACTTGAGAGACTTTAGCATGCCTACAATGGGTACATTTCAAGTTTTGCACACTCATCAAAGTATCTCCTATCTATAAGGAAAACCTGATAGTTAGGGACCATGCAAATTGTTTTCTTAGGCTCCAAGACTAGGTTTTACAAGATTCTTAATATGTAGATGATCAGTTTGTTGCTTAAATCAGATCCTCCACATCTTATCAAGTATTACAATTTTAAGGAAGTACAAAATATGATAACTACTTTACATGGTTCAATGCTAACCTAAATTCAATGGATTTGAATCTACCATACAATGTAGAAGAATAATAAGAACTCAAGTAAACATATTACCTTGTGTTAATTTGGGGTAAGCTTTTCTCTTTCTTTGGAGATGTGCAAGGTTCAAATCTTTCAACCCCATGTTACACTGTCAAGGTCCAAATGTATGCACCCCATGTAAGGTGAGATGTTGCAATTAATCAAAAGAAACAATATAAATGAGAACACACATAAGCACAAATCATGTGTCACTCCAAGTTGGTTATAGGCAGATTGCATTCTAGGTGCACCCTCCCTAGGAACACTCCTTCCTGGGAGAACCCTATTTGCTTTTTCGCGTGCTCCAACCCTTGGATGTTGTCCAGCTTCACACACCCGTTTGCCAACAACTCCTTCAAATATGTCAATGGATCTATACTTGGCAGCTCTTCTAACTCCGACATCCCAACATTTAGGATTCTAAGCTTTGTTACATGCTCCAAGCCACATATAGAGCCATTGAGAACACACATAAGCACAAATTGTGCGTCACTCCAAGTTGGTTCTAGGCACATTACATTCTGGGTGCACCCTCCCTAGGCACACTCCTTCCTGGGAGCACCCTATTTGCTTTGTCGCGTTCTCCAACCCTCGTATGTTGTCCAGCTTCACACACCCGTCTGACCACAACTCCTCCAAATATGTCAATGGCTCTATACTTGGCAGCTCTTCTAATTCCAACATCCCAACAACATTTAGGATTCTAAGCTTTGTTGCATGCTCCAAGCCACGTATGTTGTCCAACTTCACACACGCATCTGCCCACAACTCCTCCAAACATGTCAATGGATCCATACTTGGAAGCTCTTCTAACTCGGACATCCCACAAACACTTAGGATTCCAAGCTTTGTCGTGTGCTCCAAGCCCCATATGCTCTTCAACTTCACACACCCGTATGGCCACAACTCCTCCAAAGATGTTGGTATTTCACCTGTATGCTCTCAATATGTTATCAATTGCTAATGACCAAAGATTTGTTTGCAGAATGGATAGTGGCCAGTGGACACAAGAAAGCATAAAAGAATACAACTTGTTTGACACCGTTTCCAGCAGCACTACACAAGTGGGAACTATGACTCGTGTTTGTTTCATGTCTTTAATGTTTTCTTCTCATTTCAAAACTCAAAAGTTTTCAGGAAGTGTTATTTATGAGAAGGGTGGAACTTTATCCAACTTTACCCAACTTTCCTCTTTTCCTACCGGCGTTCATTTTTGCCCCCAAGGGACAAATGCTAGTAGGTATGTTATATATAAAAAGTTTTAAGTTGAGTAAAATTAAAGTTGATAACATTTAATTATGGTAAAGATTTTAAGTTGAATAAAAATAAAGTAAATTTGGTAACAATTATTTAAGGAACTTTTCTTTAAATGCTCTTTTTTATATACTCTTAAGGAACTTTTCTTTAAATGCTCTTTTTTATATACTCTTCAAATAATTGAATGTCAAATCATGTAATCACATTTTCCTTTCACATTGTACTAAATTAAGAATAATTTTTTAAACTTTTTTATATATCTTTCAAGTAATGAAATGCCCATTTTTATAATCATTTTTTTCTTTTGAATTCATTTTACATTGTAAAAAATTATCAACTATACTATTAATTGTTGAATGCTTTTGGATTAATTAATTGTAAGTAATTAAAAAAAAAAATTGTTAGCTTTTATTTTTTTCTTAATATTGGAATTTGGTCTTTAAAAAATGAGCATAGCCTTAAATACATGCTACAAAGTCTATGTATGCATTCTATTGCATCTTTTATCATTCCATTTATTCAAAATTTCAAAGACTATCATTAAAACAAATTCTATGTATTAAAAATTTAAAAGACTATTATCAAAACTCCAAATGATTAGTGTCCTGTTTGTGGCAAGTTGGAAGAAAAAATAAGTTATTAACATGAAATTCAATCACAAGATCATTCCAAATTATAAGGAAACATTCCTTGAGAGTTGCATTGCTAATGACTTTTTTTTTCCAATTAGTGTTTACGAGGCTTTGACATTAATTTCAAAGAAATTCTATATTCCTAATATAGAAACTAAGATGTGATGTAAGTGTATCTTTGAAAAATGTGAGAGCTTTGTTCATTATTTCCTTAGGACTTGGTTAGAAGGAATAGAATTCCAACTATTGGCCAAAGTCTAATTATTAATTAGAGATGATACAAATGTTAATGTGCTTACTTACATGCCTACTTTAATTTGATCTTAGTCCTTGTAGAATAAAACAAGAGGTTACAATGGAAAGTTAACGATGGTATAGTTTGACACGTTAAATACAATAAAAATAAAAAATAATCATACATTGACGTGTTCATATTTTAAGATACCTACACAATGAATCCACTTTTAGGGTAAACAGATTAAAAGATTAAATGTAGAAAATTGAATAAACATTCCTAATAAACCTACATGCCTACTCTAAGTTGATCTTTAGTCTGTGTAGAATAAAAAAAGAGGTTACAATGGAAAGTTAAATTTAACAATGGTCTATTTGACACGTTAAATACAATAAAAATAAAAAACAAGTATACACTAACTTGTACATATATTTTGAGATACCTACACAATGAATCCACATTTCGGGTAAAAAGATGAAATGTAGAAAATTGAATAAACATTCCTAATAAATAATTTTTATTTATTGGATTTTTTCATAACTATATCAAATTTATTTTTTTCTAATATTGAGAAATATATATATATATATATATATAGAGAGAGAGAGAGAGAGAGAGAGAGAGAGAGAGAGAGAGAGACTATTTTTCCAAAAATATGATTTTTTATATATATTTTAAAATTAGTAAGGTTAGCAAACCCTTAAATTACTTCAAATGTGGTGTAGCATTTGTAGGTTTTAACATATAATGAAAATAATACGTGTCTAGTAATGGCATGTGCACCTACACGCATGCGCGTGCGCACACACACATGAATGAAAAATTTATAGGAAAAACACTAATAATCTATATTTTGCATTAAAGGGTTACATCACAAGAAAAATAGAAAAAATAAAAAGCAATAATACTTCTTTTAAAAATTATAGGTTACCTATGATTATGCTTAACATAATTCAACTATTCACCAAAATAAAACATATTGATAAACAAAAGAAAAAAGAACATTGAGTTTTAGATATGGTTTATGCTATCACTTGCTTCGTTGATCCAAACCTAACTCTGAAGCAAACTCATAGAATGAGAGATGACACATAAAAAATTATGGGTGCAGATGGGGAGGAATAAGTGTTATTAAACACAAGTGCATGCTTGTAAAATTCAAATATGCCACATAGATTGAGTTCCCACTTATAATTTGAATTTCATATCACAGAAATGCATGTGTGTTTTAATCCTACATAATGCATCTACATTATTGTTTACATTAAAAATATATATTGAAGAGAGACACATTCACATTCTTACTGATAGTTGACTAATCTTAGTCTGCACCTAATGCACAATCTCAAATCATTACACACAAATAGTTGATTAATATTTTTGCAATTAATAAAGCAATGTGTTGTACAATTCAAATTTGTTATTGGTAGACATGGAGTATATCAATTGATGTCTAGATGGTTAGATGGACCCACTTAGATTACTCAATTCCCAATATAAACATGACAAATTTATATAACTTCATTATTCTTAAAGCCGAGGCCCTGAACATGATCGAGGGAGGGAAACTTAGATCTTAGTCTCTAAATGAGGCTTTTAGGAACCTAGTGACAAGAACAACACCTCAAATCACCACACAAATCCTATTGATTATGTCCTTGTCATTTGAGTGGGGACGTGGGTGTGATTTGGATGGTTTGGGTAGTTGATATGAGTGTCTAATGGTCTATATGATAGGAACGTATAATGAAATAAATGATGTAATGAAATAAGGAAGGAAAGGATTGTTGGAAAGGTAGGGCCTCCACAATTCATTTTATGAATGAATAAATTCAATAAATGGAGTTGAGTTGAGGACTCATTTGCATTCCAAGTGAATCCCCTAGAGGAACCTCTTGATCTTTGCATAGTAATCATAGACAATTCACCAGGTCATTTTCTCTTGGTGGAGTCCAAAGCCTCTCTACGATAGAGTTAGAAGAAGAAGTAGCAACATTGAAGTTGTTGAAGGATACAACAAAGGGGAATTTATTCTAGTTGTTATTTACAATCACATCCTTGGTTACCCAATCATCTAAATTAAAAAGGCTATGGTAGATACTCATTGCTTGACTCTTGGGATAATAATAATAATTGTTAATGACTCTACCCAATTCTTTCTTATTCCTAAACACTTGAGAAATAGTTATGCTTTTAGAAAATCTAATTAACAAAAATGTATTTATGTTAGATTGAGATATTGTATTGTATTATATTGGATGAATGAAATAAAAGAGTAATTAGAATACATATATTTTTTTTTTGGTGTCTATGGAACATAATACACGTGAAAATATGGGGCACGTCGAACCACAAGTAGAATTGCTACCCATGCTTGTGAAGGCCTTCGGTGAAGACATTAGTGTGCATAATAAAGGTATCTCTGGAGAGGTTTCCAAGATATTCAAAATCTATTATGTCATGTTTGGGACCTTTAGACATCATATTACAGACAATAACAACACCATGTTAGCATAACATAATAGAGTCGAAGATATGGCTATATATTTATGTCTTTTAGAATGAATGAAGGTAAACATATAGGGTTAAGGAGTGAGTAAATTAGTAATATATACATACAAGGTAGTAAATGTGCCTATTATTAATTAGTACATAAATGCATTGAACTAGGACACTTATCATTGGACTCCAAGTGGGAATTTTGTTACCGTTTGGATGTTTTGAGCACTAGTTATGGTTCTCAAGTCCCCAGACATGGTCATGGGAGGACGCTCATGAATGAGGCCCTAAATGAGGCTTGTAGGAATCCAATTAGCATCATAACAATGCCTCAACCACAACACATGAACTCTTAAGGATATCCTTGGCCCTCATATGGGTATATAGGCACCAATTGGATTTTTTTAGCATTTGGTATGGTTCTTGAGGAATTGGACATAGTTAAAAGAAGAAGACCTAGAACTAGGTTGTAAATGATGCTTCTAGGTCCTTATGGATGCATAATAATCCTTTAGCACCACACATGATCTCATGAGGAGTTCCTTGGCATGTGAGTGGGAATATTGGTATTATTTGGATATTTTGAGCAATGTGTATTAGGGCCCTGGACATGATCGGGGTTAAATATAGATTTTAGTCACTTGATAATAGTAGTAATTCTTTGAGGCCCCTTCCACGCCCCATGATACTTACTAGGAATCATTAGGGCCTAGTTCACTTGTTCCTACAACTAAATAGACTCATACATGGTACACCTATCACTAAAGTTATTCCCATATACCACTCATAGGTAAAAAAATTCCCTATATACAACCCTTATGGTGGTTTAGAAATTTTTGGATGGCCCATGAGATAGAAAATAAACTATTGGGGCCTCTTTCCTTGGTTTTTGGCATTGAAAAATCACATGAGGCTATGAGACCCATGTCCATTATGCAATAAATTGCAAAGTTGTGAAATTATCCCACTTATAAGGCGATAATTCTTACTACATTGAATTTAGGGTAGTTTAGTTTCATGTGCATGAAACATGAGCCCTAGAGAAAACTATTAAGTTCTATGTGTGTAGTTTTTGGTCCTAAACCATGGCCTAGATGACAAGACCTATCCTTTCTATATTAAAAAGTAAAAATCCTAACCATATACTACTTACATGATAAATATTAACATCACCAATAATTATATGGAGATTCGGGGCCCTCTATGTGGCCCATGAATTATAGAAGACTCTATTAGGGCCTATGTCCCTAATTTATGTCTATAAACTATGATGTGGGATACAAAACCTATCCATGTTTCTCCAAACATAAAAATTCACCAATAGGTATAATATTACCTCTATAAGCTAAATTTGGTTGTTTAAGGACTTATATATAGCTCATGATCCTTGTGATTTCCTTGTAGGATATACATCCCTAATTTTCATACTTAAACTATGCCCTAACCAATTTGACCCATCAATATTATGCCAAATATAGAAAAATAAAAAATAAAAATCTTAGCTCAAATTTGTAAGCCAACTATTCCCTTTATATGGCTTCTATGTTGGGCGCTTTAGGCCCTAAACATGTCCTGTGAGCCCTATTTAAGCCTACACGCATGGTTTTTCATCTCCAAGCCATAAATGTAGACCTAATACCCATACATGGGGCACTTGTAATCATTAAAATAATTCTCATATCTCACTTACAAGCCAAATATTCCATTCATGGGTCCTTTGTGATGATTTAGGGCTTTGTGTGTGGCCCATGAGCCCTAAATGTAAATTTTAGGGACCAATTAATCATATTTTCTCCTTGAAGCATGCTCAAGGAAATGAAACCCATCCATACTTTGAAAAAAAAAATGTTCCCATCTCCCACACATATGCTAAAGATCACTTCTATATGATTTTTGTGGTGGTTTGTGAGCCCATGCATGGCCCATATAAAGTCTATTTATATCTTAATTATAATCCAAATATTATATTTACAAGGGATATATGGTGATTTTAGGCCCTGTATATGACCCGTGAGGTCTAAAAGAAACTCTATCGATACATATCCCTAGTTTTCATACTAGAACCATTGATTGGGACTTGAAACCCATCCATGTTGTGTCAGAGGTTTAAATCATCTTTATATCCCACCCATAATATAATGATTCCATCTATAGGGATTACATCATGGAAAGGGGCCCATACATAGCTCATGAGACTTAGAAAAACTTAATAAAGATTATGTCCTAGGTTTATGGTGGAGAAACCATGAAAACCATGCCCATATCATATTCATAGAGTAAGCATTCCCTATATTAGGATTTTTTGATAGCTTATGTCTCTACTCATAGTGTATGAGTCCTAGAAGTGTTTATGAGTCTCTATGTCTATCATCATTCACCCTAGGATACTCATTTTTTATCCTCGAACCTTGGAATCATCCATGAACAATAGTTATTAAGAACACAAGTGTGTTTCTATATGCCAAGAATGCACATACAATATGTACATGATCTAATTGTGTTATGTTCTTTATATTATGTACACATTATTAGCATATAGAAAAGTGCATAGATTAGTATTCTATAAAAATAAGAAAACACATACATCCCAATATTTATTTTTTCCAAATACCTATTAAAAAAATGTAGAGCAAGAATGAATTGGGGTGATATACCTAATGAAAATAATTCTATATCATTAGCGCATGATTCAAGTTTCCATGCACATAAAATAGACTTTCTGCTTGATCTAAATTCAAGTTGTTTCTCTTCATGTTGTGGATGAGGCTATAAGGTGCTCCAACACCTCTCCACAAAAGAAGTGTTAAGAACCCGTGAAAGAAATCACGCTGCCAACATATGCAGATATGTTGTAGAAGAGCCATACATGTTCCACCATTTAGTAGGATTCAACCTATATTTATCATTGGTTGCATACAAGTTAGTAAAGAATCCATGTTCACTAATGTATTTGTTCAATTTTCTTTGTACTTAATCACACACCTCTTCATCAAGGACCAACTTGTCTAATGTAATCATATACCCATTTTCACCTCTAGATACGTGTGTGGATTTTTCCTAACTCCACCCTCCAAGTGTTGGTTGGGACAACTATGATGGATAATAATGTTTTGGAGTAAGGAAATTTGCTAGGGCATGGAGTGGAACATTCATACTATCCCATCTTTTAACCACATTTTTATGAATATGATCATACAAGATCGCATCTAGCTACTCAACAATGTATTTGATATGGTATAGTATGCTATCCATATTCTCATACACGTCCTCAATCACCAAATGATCTATATATGCAAACTAAATCATATTATAAACGAGCTTTGTGAACTTCAAAACATACCTAACCCATTCCCAAAACTAATTATCAAGAATAGTGGTATCCACCTATTTAAAGTCATGTCTATCAAAAGTGGTTGCATCCCTATCTTTCAAACCTTACCATGTATCACTTTAGACCATATTATCCAATCCCTCTCTTACCTTCAAAAGGTGCCTGAAGGTAAGGTTGTAGCTAGCAAATCTTTTCTTTGCAATATTAAGTAGCTCCAACATAGAGTGATTGCAAAACATGTGGTGGGACATTCTATGATTGGTAATAAATTTTAACATTTCCTTCCCTCTCTTGTACAATACACCAATCCATCTTTAATTAGGGTTCTTCATCTCAATAATATCATGCTTGAAAAGGTTCAATTTGTGAACCAAACACCCTAACAAAAATATGTCTGGGTACATATTATCAATGATTGTTCCATCTATAATTTCCAAACATCCATAGCGTGTGTTCCATCACATATCACCACGCTGGTGCGTTTAGTAGAAACCACCGCACTGCATACTTTTTTATTTAAAAAATATATATATTTTAGTAAAAAACTAAAGTTGGTGCGTTCATTAACAATAACTGCCCTGGTGCGTCATATCAAACCTATGCACTAAGCATTATTTTACGAAACATAATAATCTATTTTCTTAAAAAAAAACCTCAAAATTATGACCATGGTGCATTCATTGTTAAACGCCCTGGTGCGTTTTGAAGACCATAATGCACTGCCATTCCATTTATTGAAAATAAAAATAAAAATATAATTTTATAATCGAAAAAATATTTTAAAACCATTCCCAGTGCGCCAAAGACTATGGACGCACCAGTACAGGGTAATAAACCAAATGCACCAAAAAGCATTTTATTAAAAATAAATATATTTTTTTATTTTATTAAAAAAAAATTATTTTATTTTAACAGCTGCTCATTCTAGTTCTCCCGACTATGGAATGCACCAGTGCATCATTATGTCGATCGCACTAGTACAGGGTTTAATAAAAAAATTACCATGGTCGAAAACTCATTTTTACCCCACTTCAATGTATTTGAGCCCCTCTGCACTGGTGTTGTCCTTCACACACCTGGACGCTGTAACATCCATGGTCCACGTGGACATATCCTTGTCCTCTATTGGTGGTTGCGGTTCATTTGAATTTTACCAAACTGTTTTAGAAAAATTCAAATTTCCCATACATCGGTAATATGCCTCCCCAATGTGCCATTCAATAGGTAAAATGTTTGTTAGTTCACAATTTAATTTTTTAGCAGTTTATTTTTAAAATTCAACTTGAAATGCACTTTTTATAAAACAAATATGTGGTGCGTTCGATTCATTCGGCTTGCACCACTATACGGTGCACCCTGTGAATTATCACAGGGTGCATCATCCACGGTGCGAGCCGAACGACTCGAACACACCGCTACACACAGAAGAAAAAAATTAAAACCTACAAATGTTCACCGATGCGTTACACATTTAAGACCACCGGCATTATGATGCCCTTAAGTGTAATACACACACTAGTAACCATACCATTTAAAAATAATAATAATCGTTTAAACGATGTGCTTATGTCATTCATGCGCACCGTATATCGGTGCAATGACATGGCATAAGTGCACCATTGATACACCTCATAAAACATTGAATTATCATAGACACCGGTGTGTTTAATACAATCAAGGGAACCGGAATTCCGGTGCTTGTTATTGTCTAGCGCACTAGTATTGTTACAATAAAAATCATAATCATTTATACGGTGCACTTATATCACATCATCGCACTAGTATCGATGCAATTACGTAACATAGGTGCACCGGTGAGATTTTGTATAAACTCGTGGACACACAACTAACGGTTCTCCTATGTCACGTCAAGGCACCAGTGTACGGTGCGATGACATGGCATAAGCCCACCGTAAATATGTTTCAAATAAATTATTATTTTTTAAATTCGGTGCATTTGAAAAATAGTGCGCTAATAAGATTTAGGCGCACCATCCAATTCAAATTTAATATTCTTGATATATAACAAGCGGTGTGGTATAAATATTGTAGCGCACCGATTTTCAGTGCCGCCAGTATATAAGTGCACCGCTAACGATGCTTTTGTAATATTTATGCCACACCGGTTTTTTTTTTTGGAAAAATTTTAATATTTGATTTTAGTAGATATAATATTTTTATAATTATTTTATATGTATGCTTATGAAATTGATTTATATTATATGTGAAATAGAGACGTGTTCACCGCGAGGCGCGACAGCAGTGCAAGGCACATGTAGATCAGTATAACTTCTGCAGAGAGTGGGAGGATACCCTCGTCCCATTACGCATCAGACTAGACACTGTAATGGTAAGAATCTGTTTCCTAGAACTTCTCGGACTTCCACTTTCGAAAATACAAATAATCCATGAATATATATAAAAGTTGATAAAATAGATATGGTCTTTTACAAGATAGACTTTCCCGTATTTATAATTGTTTAAAGGGTGTCTAATGCAACTCTTCATAAAGAGTTACACCATTTCACTAATTAATTATATTATTATATTATTCTTGTTTGTTGTTATTATTATTATTTCTATATATATATATGTTGATGTTTATTTTATTATTATTTTATTCTTAACATTGCCTCTCTCTTAGAAAGTCTTTGTCCTCAAAGCCTTATAACGTTTTTGCACCATTCCTTGTGACATCGTAGCTGACAAAACATGTCGGTACGAACTTCTAAGTGTAGAACATAACTTCTGATATGTGGATGGATCAGTCCATCCCAAATTGATTTGTTGTTGACTGCTGCGATTCCCTACTGATCTCTCGACAGGAACTTTGATCACATTAGTACCATTATCTTTCGACATTTCCCACTTTTTAGAATATCGGTTTTTATGGTTGGGGTGCCGATAGGGAATTTTTGTAATGTCATTTTCTTTTACAAGTGTCGTCTTTTGAGCGTTGACCTAAGCCGGAAGTTGTATTTTTGTCTCTTGAGGCTTTAAGGTTTCGTTTTGTATATTTTCCAACTTGCTTTCCAACTGGGTGAAAACATGAAGTTGGGAAACAATTTTGGCTTGTTTTTGACAAAAAAACTGCTAATTTTTATGTTTTTCAACTTCGACCTCTTCAAACCCATATCTCCCTTAGGAACTTCAACTTGAAGTAAACACAAAGGTTTTACAGAATTGAATTAGCTTTCTACTTGTATTTTTTTAATTTTTTTTAAGGACATATCGTGGGACAAATTTGTTGTCAACCAATGGCATATACTTGAAAATTTTAGGTATGGATAATGAGTGACCTATGTTGACCACGGTTTTTTGATAGATGGTTATTTATTTTAGGGAAAAAAATTGTATGATAATAATCTAAACACACTAAACTGGATCCTTGACTATATTTCGAGGTTTTTAAGACTTGGGAACTATTTTTTATTATTTTTCGAAACAGCATATGTTCAGAAAATGGTGCATTATCGACACATGTTTTTGTCTTCACATTTTCTTTCAAATGTTACTCTTATCAAACAAACTAAAACCAACCCATTGAAGAGGACACTTCAAGGAACATCCTTGTATTTTTTTTAAAAAAATTGGCTTAGTCATTATGATGATATTGAATTTTCATTGTGTCTCATTTTTTAGTCACTTAATTTTTTAATGATATAGTTTAGTAAAAAAATAGAAAAAAATAGTAATCCTGAATGAAATTGAAAAAAACTTATATTACTAGAAAGTAGATTGAATGGTGAATCTACTGGTATAAACTTCGACATGTAATTCTCATGTTGTGCAGTGGTCCGACCTTGTTAAAGTGACACATTTCTGAATTCTGCAGAAATGGTGCTGGAATTGTTGACCAGAAACTCTCGGGCGAGAAAATGTCTTCCAAACTCTCGACCTAGAGTTTAGTTCAAACTCTCATCCGAGAGTTTTTTTTAAAATATAGTGCGGCGATTGCTTCAAACTCTCGGCCTAGAGTTTTTTTAAACTCTCGGCCCAGAGTTTTAACTCTCAAAACTCTCGGCCTAGAGTTTGAGTTTGACTTTTTTTTGCGTGATCATCCGCCCGCGCTCCGTTTTTTTCACTCTGATTGTCACCAAAGTGTTTCCCAGGTTCGTGATTTCACCCAGCTGCATGTTATTATTTTGAAACTTCTTAATCACTTCTACTTGTGATTTTTTGTCATCTTCCGACTTCTTAAGTTGTTCCTAAGATCTTTGTTATGACTTCTGATGCCGCTATTTTCTTTCTGTGTGTCTAAAAGTTTTCCTTCAATGTCTTTCGTAGATTGATCTACCTTTTGACAATTTTTCAACTTCTTAATTTTTGTGATTAGTGTCTTGTTATGATTTCTTAATCTGAAAATTTCTTCGGAATTGTTGGATATTGTTTTATTACTTTTTTTTATCTCTGACTTATGAGTCTTTTTAGACTCATCATTTTGTTGTTGAAGAACTTTTATCTGTTGTCGATACTGGTCGACCACTGATTCTTGATCCTCAAATTTCTTTTGTATTTGCACCAGTTCTTTATCCTTGTTGCAAACAATTTTGTTCAAGCGTATTATTTCTGCTTTGTAATCATTTATTTCTTTCTTCATATCTTGATTTTTCATTCTCTGATTGAAATCATTTTCATTTTTTAATTTCTCAATTTGCGTAGATAATCTCTCAATACGGTTTTTTTGATAATGATTCTCTTGTTCCGTTAATCTCTTAGACATATCCCGCTTCATTATGTCAAATGCTTCTTTTAGTCCAGGTTGCAATTCTGCTTTAAAATTCACCATAATTCCTGGCTTGGACGATAACTTGGTCTTCTTTTGACTTTGAATCCTTTAGCGATAGATAGAGTCTGGCTTTTTCAATGATAAATTGTCTTCGACTTTTTCGATGATAGAAGGTCTTTGAACTCTTGACTAGTCTTCCTTGACTTGACTTTTTCTTTTTTTCGACGATAAATAGTTTGTCTTCTTTTTCTTTTTCTTTGACAATAAGTAGATACAGAAACTGTAATAATTCACAATATGTCTCTCTTGGAAGAACCTTCTTTGACTATATTTTTTTTTTCTTAACAGGTCGAATAACTTTTTTTTTTTTTGAGTTTGTCTTCTTCTTTATTTTTTCGAGTTTCAAAAGGAACTTGGATCTCCACATTGGTTAACCTTTTGCTTTAGATTAATTTCTTTGTGGATTGTGTGTAGATTAGGTGGTTTGGAAGAATGATTGTTACCCTCCCCACCCAAGTTCAATTCTCACTTGACTTTTAGCTTTTATGTTATTTAATAAAGATAATTAAATACTAAACTCAACCTAATTAAAGTATGAGTTATTAATTAATATCCAATAACCTTTCAATAAATAAATAACTTAGTTAAGGTGTGTTGGTTTCATTATAAAACCAAGGGCAATAGTGGTTTTATAAAACCAAAGGTTGGTTAAATAAAACCTATGTTGTGTTTCCCCCTTTTTTATGGGGTCTTTTTTCTTCTTCTTCTTCTTCTTTAATTCCTTTTTATTTTCCTTTTTAATTCTCTTTTAATATTGTTTTTTTCTTCAATAAGGATGGCTAAAAGCCTAATGTAAGGTTAAAAACCTAAATCTCAAAGAAACTTTGACAATTTGGCCACAAGCCAGAATCAACAAGCTCTGACACCACTGTAACAGTAAAAATCCGTTTACTAGAACATCTCAAACTTCCACTTTCGAATATACAAATAATCCATGAAAATATATAAAAGTTGATAAAATAGATATGGTCTTTTACAAGATAGACTTTCCCATATTTATAATTGTTTAAAGGGTGTCTAATGCAACTCTTCATAAAGAGTTACACCATTTCATTAATTAATTATATTATTATATTATTCTTGTTTGTTGTTATTATTATTATGATTTCTATATATATATGTTGATGTTTATTTTATTATTATTTTATTCATAACAGATACCTCTTGAGATTTGTCATCCTCCTCAAGTTCTATGAGGAGGCAACATCACTCAAGGGTAACAGTACATTCCTGATCCAGTTGATCGCATGCTGGGATCACCATAGGCAGGTCATTCGAGTTGGTCCCGATGAGTGGTTCCAACCCACTAAGGAGTATATTTACTTTATCATTGGGCTCTCTAGGAGAGGTGAGGACCTTCCTCAGTGCCCTGAGGTTCCATATGGAGCTGTAGTAGTGACTCAGCTTGTATATGTTTAGAGATATGTTGATCACAACATCCTTGAGCCTTCTATGTTTCAAGTCAGCGGTGGGAAACTTCTCATTGCTGCTTTTGGTAGAGAGGATGTCAGGTGCCTCTCTTTGTTGGTGACGACTATCACGGATTACACCATTGATGGGTAACCCATTAGCTTCCCTTTATTATAATATGTTGATTCTTTAGTGTAGGAACCTGGATGCATTAGGTGGTCTACTATTTTTTATGGAAGTTTTTGTATTCTCTCAGTCGATGTCATGCGTGTATTGGTGAGAGGAGAAACTTCCCCTTTGGTTCAGAGTTGCTTTGTTTATTTTTTGAGAGATTTCCAGTGACTAGGCCATATTTTGACCAACACCCTCCTAGGTTGATGACAGATGTGAGTATGCGCATGTGGAGGAAGATGATTCCCAAGAGGGGGAAGCCAAAGTTTCCTGTGAGGATCACTACACATGTGCTTGACATGCTAGGAGGTGAATACCAGTCTCGATTAGGTATGGTTGCATATCCATATGCAAGGTTGGATTTGAGAGGGTGTACCAACATATTCTTCACCCAGGACGAGCAACCTAATCATAGAGGTAAATTTAACATTATGTTTAATTTGATCTATTTTCATTTTATTCTCATTATACTTAATGCAAATGAAATATGTTTTAAATTGTTATATTAAATTCATGTTTAATGAAATTGTCTAATTATTATTGTGTACTATATATTTTACAGATATTGGCACATTTGATGGTCATGTGGGGTCTTCTCTGTCGTAGACCGATGAGTATGAGTACATAGATATGCAAGATCAGTCGGAGGTGCCTCATCTAGCTAGACCTGGCCTTCGAAGGAGGCCAGAGAAGAGGCTCAGATAGGATATTGCAGATAGGTTAACCTTATTATTAGTGGATCGAGGGGTTCACCCTATTCCTGTCAACGAGATTCATAGGCATGACCAATACGTTGAGCTATGGAGGTTGCTTCCTCTTGATATGAGGAGCTTGATAAAGCACATTGTTGGTGATTTCATTCTTTGGATGCCATCCCTCATGGTATTTCATTGTCTGATGAGAGCGGAGATCCTCAGCCTCCTAGTCCTCCTCCTTCTCCATCAGTTTCTTTGACTGGTGGGGCATCCTCCACATTCACTGCACCCACTCCTCGTCCTCCACCTCCTACTCCTCCACCTTTGACATCTCATCCACCTCATCCTCCACCATTTCCTCCACCTCCATCACCTCCTTCATCATCTCCTCCACCTCCCCCTCCTTCATTGGATCCATCATCTAATACGTTATACCTATCCGATTCACCAACCTTTATTGATCCATCAACTCCCCATTATCCCCATCCACTAGTCCCCTCAACTTTGGACATGACGCTAAGATCGAGTGGGATGATCCATATTCCTAGAGATCATGTATTTCCTACTGATCTACATGATAGATTATTTCCTAGCAGAGGTATTGATCATGCCTCTAGCTCTACCGATGGAGGTTCCGATACATTTGGTGGGACGATAGACAATGATGATGATATGGTTCTGGGGGTGGACTAGACATGTATATATGACATTTAACATCATTTTGATGATATATATATATATATATATATATATATATATATATATATACGTTATTTTCCATTTTGCAAATGTTAATGTTTATTTATATGTTGATGGTCATGATGTGTATGTTAGGTCAGGTTTGATGATGTTCGTTATGTTAGAAACTGGAACTTTTTTTTTGTTACATGTTATTGTTAGATCATATGTGTGTTAGATGATGTTGAAATATGTAAGATGTATATGTTAGATGAATATGTAGTAATGTAATGTTTATGATGGTACGTTCATGCTTGTTTTATTAGTTTTATATTAATGATGGTATGATGGTGTTTATTTTTATGTTTGTTAGATGGTGACAATGATATTAATGATGATATGGTTATGTTTACATAACATAATTGAATCATAAAATATCATTGAATTAAATATTTTTATGATTTTTGTATTGATAATGGATGAAGTTGTGACAACTAACTATATGATTTATGTTGCTTGTATAATTTGTCATAGTATCATGTTTATGAACATCACAAAAAAAAAATATAAATTATATGAACATGAATATGACCTATCAACGTATCATTCAAGATTTTTAATTTGTTGACAATAGCTCACTTTACAATGACAAATATCAAATCTTTAATAGGAAGAAAAACAAATAGTTAATTAAAAGAACAACCTTTTTATCTCAACTAATGTAAAGCCACAACTTCCATTCTCCAAATATATTATTATTATTATTAATGATTCAGCTGATTTGATTATCTTCAAGCCATTTTTTTATCTCTTATTCTCATCCAGAAAACATTTGCAATTATAATGCTTAGCATTATTTATGAAAAAAACATCATGAAATACAAAAACTCAAATATTGATCATGTAGAAATTAGAGAGCACATTAAATTCCGTTGCTATAAATTTCATTGTTATCAAGGCCATAAATTAAGTCATTGTAGAGGTAAAGTAAACTAGTAAAAAAATTGTTGGATTTACAATCTCCATCAAGGTTTCAAACGTGTCATTTTCTATGTTGGAGTTAACATTATAATTACAATAAAAAAATCCAAAAACATTACATTATAACAAAATTCAATTTAATTTGATCATATAATAAAAAACATTACATTCTAACAGAAATGTCATAAATTAATGCAATTATAATTCTTAGTATTATTTATAATAAAAAAAATCAAGAAATACAAGCATTCAAATATTGATGGAGAAATTAGAGAGCACCTTAAAATTTGTTGTACATTTCATTGTTATCAAGGCCATAAATGAAGTCATTGTAGAGCTCAACACTAGTAAAAAAATTGTTGGATTTTCATTCTCCATCGAGGTTGCAAACATGTCATTTTCTATGTTGGAGTTAACATTATAAATACATCAAAAAATCGAAAACATTACATTATAACAAAAATTCAATTTAAACGAATCATATAATAAAAAACCATTACATTCTAACATAAATGTCATAAATTAATGCAATTATAATTCTTAGCATTATTTATAACAAAAACATCATGAAATACAAGCATTCAAATATTTATGGAGAAATTAGAGAGCACCTTAAATTTTGTTGTAAATTTCACTGTTATTAAGGCGATAAGTTAAGTCATTTTAGAGCTCAACACTACTAAAAAAATTGTTGAATTTTCAATCTTCATCAAGGTTACAAATGTGTCATTTCCTATGTTGGAGTTAACATTATAAATACAATAAAAACATAGAAAAACATTACATTTTAACAAAAATTCAATTTAATCGAATCATATAATGAAAAAAAACATTACATTCTAACAAACATGTCATAAATTAACATTTGCAATTATAACTCTTAACATTATTTATAAACAAAACAACATAAAATACAAGAATTGAAATATCAATATAGAAATTTTAGACCACCTTCAAGTCAGGAATTAATAAATATGTTAGCCTTTGCGTTCACAAAAATAAAATTGAATCATGTAAGTTGTTTTTCATGGTGTATATATATGTACCCGAAAACAGAATATGAGTAATTTGGACAATGACATATAATCATTCTATACAATCATAAATTACTTCATAGACATAAACCATATTTCGCATCATATAATTGGTTCTTAACCAAATGAAATTGTTTAAACACTCCATCCAATAATCAACTTTCCATTTCCACTGTCATAAAATGAAAAATAAACAATATAATTAGACAATCAAAGATAACAGTAACAAAATTATATCTCAATCTATAAATGACAAAATATAACACGTAGATATCACTTTATGTTGCCATCACCCTCATTATCTTCCTCGGTTGGCATGATAGCATTGTTGGTCTTAGAAACATGTTTAGATCTAGGGTCATGTCTTAATATGAACCACCAATCTCTGTCCAACTCATTTGGTTGAAAGAACATTTGGTTTCAGTGTTTTGAGAAAACATAAAGCTCCTTACTTTCATCCCACATATTTCTAGAGTTGATACATATCAAGCCACTATCATGATCTTCCTTTACATTATTCCTATCGAATGTGTCCCACCATTTGCACCTAAAAATAACACATTAGAAATATGAGAAGTCAACTTGAATGATGTCTTGTATCTGTCCAACATAAACCAACATCCATCCTACCAAGTTTCGATCTCGGTGGCTAGCACAACTAGATTTGTCGAACTCAACTTCCACTCCACAGTATTTTGTAACACACCCATTGTCAGCATCCTCGGTGCGAAAATGATGTTCATAATCCCACATAGATGGGAATGAATGCACCCATAAGAAAAGTTAACAAATGATGATGTCATATGTCTATTAACCAAACCATTAATATATTAAACATAAATGTTATAATTCAAAGTTGCATTATAAAGTTAGAAATTATGTATATAAATATTTTATTACCGAGTTTATGCACCTGATCTCAATGTTTAGCACATCCTCCTCTTTAGGAGGGTAACGACCAGATGCACCATATTTCTATCTGACTTGGTCTACAACCCAATTGTTGGGACAAATCATTGGCATATTTTCTTTTAAATGATATGGAAAAGGCATGCTTCTACAATGCAACCGCCTGAATTCTTTTATGTCAATGTCCCATTTCCTCATCTTCTCTTCATATAATGTGATCCACAATTGTGTTTCCTCCACAATGTAAAGAATCAATTTATTGATTGCATCAATTTTTGAATTTGTTGTTTTATTCAAGGAAACAAAACCATATTCAGAATGTATTGGATCAAATATATATTTTGACATTTTTTGTGAATATAATTTACTATGTGGAAAATTGAAGATCGAAAGATAAGTGACTTACTCTTTATCATGCACATTTTTCGATTTGTTTCCAGTACCTCCTCTTCCCTTATGTCCTCATCACGTTCATCATCCCAAATCAATGCATCTGGTGTGCCTTTGATTTGCTTTATGTACTCACTGGCATAATAGAATGAATCATATACTATGTACCCCTATGCCATAGACCCCTCGGGTTTTTACCTTTGTCGAAAAAAACCCTTCACTTTTTTCATGAACCTATCTAAGAAGATCTGTGATAGGAGACCACCTTGAATAATTCAACCTCATTGACTAGGTGGATTAGAAGATGAACCTGCAAGTCCATGAAACTTGATTGCAGTTCCTTCTCAAACATACAAATAATCTCAGCTATCTCTTCATGCCACCGTGGAATGCTAGCGATGTAAATCTCCTTTGATGTGATCAATTGTACAAATGCAGATAGTCTAGATATGGCACACCGCAAGCCATCGGGAAAGTCATGGTTCACACACCCACACACAAACAACGGATAATGACACTACAAAGTAAAGACAAAAATTTAAGTTCATTTTAACTTTTGTGGAAAAATATAAAATAAATAGTAATAATTATTTTTTGGCATTATACGTACCCTTAGAAGGTTGAGATGGTTATGTGATTTCAAAACTACCAACTTTTTGTCTGACGTACTGAAGAAGCGTTGTAAAGTAGACCCATAAAAAGAAGGTTCCTTCACGCCTAATATAACCTCTTTTTCCAAATTAAGATCATATTTCTTCAAAATCCATGGGACATCGCCATTTTTAAATGAAAAAGAGTGGCCAACCTCTCCTTTATTTTCTTGTCTTGGCCAATGCTTCTTTTTAGTCTTTGAAGCAATAAGGTCTTTCCTGACTTTCATCCCATCACTTTTTTTGGATGATAAGTGATGCCACAGAGAAGATGAAACATTTTTAAATATATGCATTGTAACGCCCCATATTTTGACTAGGCATGTTCATGAGTTAGACACCTCTCACTTTATGGCTTGTTATCTGCTTGACTCAGCTAGACAGCGTGAACTATATTTTCAGCATGATAGACGTGACAATATGTTGCTACTGTGTTAATGATGTTACTATATTCATGCAATTATTAAGTTATGATTATCATGAGATTCTTTTATTTCATAATGACAGTGTATGCTTGATAATCGTCCTGGAGGAAATGTGATATATATGATGTGGTCATTATGCTGTGATCGATTTGATGATTTTATGTGATGAAATTGATAGAACTATTATATTCCATGCATACCTGTGATGTGATAAAATTTTGACGTGAAATAAAATGATGTTGATGATATGGATCAATTGGTGATCGAATGGAAATGCTTGTTATAAAATGTGTATTCTGCGGAATACTAACCTACAGGACACGAGGGCTATGGGATAGCCAGATACTTGATCTGATATATGGAGAAGAACCTATCCATGCAGTAAACCTTAGCAACCGAAACTGATGATACGATGACATGGACCGATAATCTCGAGAGCAGCAGAGTATGATTTGATAAGGGCGTAGGCCCAGTATGTTGAGAGGGATGGATGTGTTGCCCACCCTATGTTCCTATGATACCCGAGGTTGTGGGAGGGTCGTGCTGAGACACACTCCCCATGTATGTGTGATGACGATGGTCGGATGCCTGCTAGGAGAGGATAGGTCCGTTGTTCAGCCGACGCTATCGCTCTCAAGTTCTATGTGGTCAGGTCGATGAGTCCGACATCCACTTTTGTACTAGCAGAGGAGGGATAGGGAGGATGTGGCAGTAGGTTAAGATGGGAGGATATTATAGTTAGTATTGATGAGGGTTGGGTATTCCTTGACCCAGAGTTAGTGGTAGTAGGTAGCTCCCCTTGCACCTGAATGATTGATCAAATGTAATCATAAAAATAACGAAAGGAAATCTTAAAGGTTAACTAATAAAATAACAGATGATGTTTTAGTAATATTAAGATGAATGTATACTTTTTCAGTTGCATAAAGTATTATTAGTGTTAGTTCGCTATTATGCATAGGATATATATATGATATAGGTTTATAGTACATGTCTGTCTTGTGCATACGCTGGCCACACATGCACATTACACACATGCGCAATAATATTGGTTTACGACATACTTATCAAGATTTAACAATGTTGTAAGTTATCATAGATAAGTCAATTAAGTATTGAGTAGATGACTTAATTAGTAAAAGATTATCAAGTTCTAATGTGTAAAATAAGTGTCATTAATTGTAAATGTCCTCAAGTGAATGTGTCTTCAATATGAAGTATGATAGTTAAATATTAATACTAGAAGAGTACGCTATATAATTGTTGATTACGATTAAGTAAACCATTAATTATATTTCATTACTTATATCCCAAGGCACTATGTTGACCCTTATCCATTAACCAAATAAATATTTCTAATTTCTGTTCACAATTAATTTAATTTCTATTATTATTAATTAATATGTTAGTATTGTTATTATTTAATTAAGGATAATAATGAAATAATAATCTTTATATAATGCATAGTGGATTGAATGATTTATTAAATAGATTATTCATTTAAATTAAGGGACAGAATCATTCCAAATAAATTAAAAGATTCGTTGAAATAAATTATTTAACAATTCCACTACTCGAAAGAAACTTGGGTGATTTAAAAATAATATATGATCCACCTTTTTACCTTAAAAAGGGGATGCATTAATGATTTGTACTTCCAAGACCACGATAGCTAGGGCAGGTGGAGTGATAAGGAAGTTTGACCTTAGGAAGGAGGTGGATGCCTATAAAGAGGGGTTTGAACAAAGTAGGAAGGGGGATTTATGGGAGAACTGTGAGGATTTTTGGAAAAAGGAAGCATGCCGAGGAGGGGGTTAACTCGAAGCTTTGAGGAGGTGGGAAACTCAAATGAAAAGACTAAGGAGGGGGTTAACTCAGCAAGATATTACCATGGAAAGGTTGGATGGAAAGCTGTTGTCGGAATTATCGGTCTGTGGGCTCGGGGGCTAGGAAATCCGTTGATTTCCTAGGGTCAGCACGATAATAGCTGATCGGCAGGGTGGACACATCATTTTGGGTTGCTAAGGTACCATACATAATTCACCACGTAAGTCTTCTGATCTTCCTGCAAATCTACAGGCCCAGGTATTTTACTCAGCTAGCTTAAATAAATTGTATTTCCCCTTTTATTTTCAGATTATGCATGAAATAAGAACAGGGTTAGAATGAAAAGCCTTAAGCTTATGTCTATTTAATTTGCACAGACCTATGAACCTTTAGAAACCTGAAGCCTATACGGTTGATTCTATCCTTTTAGAAGGCAAACGAAGTAAAAATTTGGTTTTTACACATAAATGGATAATTAGAGACCCAGTGCCTGATAAGGGCACTACATTTGGTATCAGAGCCGAGGCTCAAACCCTGAGACCTTAGGGCCTAACTACACCTGGAATTATAGTGAATTTACTAGGAAATAATAAACAAATATGATGGCTGCGACAAAAGGGGAGATAACTTGAAGAGCCTTTTCATGCATTTATAAAGCATAACAGAAACAGAATTTGAACGATATATATATATAACTTCTTATGAAACTTGAGAAAATATAACTGTTTAATATTTGGAAGAGAGCCATATTCATAGGCAAATGCTGAGACCTCTTTTTGCCAGAACTTCGTAGCTAAAGATCCATTATAAAAGGAAATAAAACAATAATCATATTTAGGGCTCAGCCGAGACTTCGTTAAACAAATCCTCACTTAAGGAGAAATAACATCTTATGAGCTAGTGGCAGTATACCACATTATGGGTTCTGGAAGTCGCACCAAACCTGTTTATATTATTTACGGAAAAAAAATAAAAAAATAAAATAAAAATCTAAAAGCAGTACAATGACAAGAGTATTAAATTCATAAATTATACACAGCAATATCTCTATAAATAAATTCAACAAGACCAGGAATATGATATTCTATAACAAGTACTGAAGAACGATCTATAACAAATAATGATACTCTATAACAATATTGAAGGACAATCTGTAAAATTAAATTTATATTTATTTCATGGTAAGCAACTCGAAAGAGCAAATATTTCTTATTATTCATTGTAATGACAATTAAAATACATTATTAAATTTGATTAAGATTCCATATTGAAATCGCAAGAATGAGGAAGACAATAGCATCCCATGAAATGCAAAGAACATTTACCAAACTGTTACAAACTAGTTATTTTGTTTTTTTTTGAAAAAGTCGTAATTTTATTTCAAAAGATGAACAAAATTTCATTCTGCACATGTAATAGGATCACTGAGATCCCTACATTGTCACATATTTACTGTCCCATTAATATCATGTCTAAAGTACCATATAGAAACCATTGCAATGAATACGTCTGTGTATACAGCCCGCATATATCCAGCTACATATAACATATCCTGTCCAGAAATGAAAGATGACCCTCTCTGGTCAACCAAATAACTGCTGTCCATACAGCCCGCAATAGCAGAATTAAAAGAAGGTGTCCTGCACAGATCCTCAGAATCCGAACTAATGCTCAATCCATGCCTAAAAACCCTCATGAAATGGTACGACTGAATACAGCCCGCCTATATATAATCAAATACAGTAACGGTAACGAACTATATTTTAATTAGTTAAGTTAAAAATAACATTAAGCGAACTATGTCTGATACAATCTACCAGCCCAAAATAGAAACCTTAAAAAAAAAAAAATTTATTATTACACTGAAATCAGAATGTTGCAGAAATGAACCTTCTGATATAAGAGGTCAAATAAAACTGCAATTCATAATTACAGTTGACAAAACAGCACATTCATCTCGTGATATAAAGAAAGGTCCTTCAAAAATTAAATGCTGAGAGCCCTAAAAGCCCACTTCTGTATCTGACCTCAATGGCAGTAGCTTAAAATGCCCCAGTGCCATTGGTCTACCTCGCTTATGGGTGGTGTCGACCATTAGTAATACCTCCATAAGCTCCCCTCCCATGAGCACCGGCGCTGCCATAAGGACCACCAACCCGTGAGTCAAAATTTCCACTATTAACACTATCAACAGGTGGCATCAAAAGATAAAGAAATAACCAGACAACGAGAGACGCATGGTTCAGATGCGCTCACCGACTCAGCCAATCCGCAACAAATAGCCTTTGCTATGGAGGAAGGCTTGTGTTATAATTACAATACAAAAACCATAGTAACTATTGGCATATGAAACCCTAAATCGAGAATTGAGCTGGCCAACCAGAGATGAGCCGACGCTTGGCTCAGATGCGATCACCGTAGGCACCATAAGCAGCACCACTAACTCCATTGATGTGCGGAGAACCTTCTCCTGCGAGCAGACAGATGATAGACGACTTCCATAGCCACGAGAAGCATCTTCTCCATAGCCTCCTAAAACTGCCACCTCCGTAACCTCCGTAGCCCTACCATATTCAGAACCTCTACATTTGCCAAGTCGAACAACGGCCAAGACGCACACCATCCACCCTCCAAGCGCCAAGCTCAATCGCCGAGAGTCTGTCCAAAGGAAGTGCAAGCAACCAGCTTCCAGGTCGAAAGGGGAACCACCGTGCACACCATCTAAATTCAAGCGCCCAGCTCAATAAAATTCTTCCTTCTGATTCCCAGCCCGAGCTTAATACCGAGAGCTGCCTGCCAGGTCGAGCAGGGACCATCAAGCCCGCCGCTAGGGCCAGGAACCACGCTCACTCTCGAGCATACCGTCGAATGCCAAATAAAACCCCGTCTTCTTCCATATATAGGGAGTAGGTTGACGCCACGTAAGGCGGTTTCCGCGCTGCCTCTAGAGCGGTTTTCCATACCGCCTTTCCATACGCAGACGAGTAGAAAGTGGACACGCGTGGTGGTGGTATTCCTACCGCGACCGCCCCTCTCGTTTAACGCCTGAGCATGTTGACGGTGCGGGCTCACGTGAGCTGTTGATTTCCTCTCCCGTCGATCTCCATTGAGCCACGTCATTCGTTCGGGGGGCCCATTGTAAAAGGTATACGTGCCCAGCACCGAGAGCTTTTCAAGTAACCGAGACCCAAGCCATGGACCCACATAATCTCCGCGTTCAAAGCGCCATGGACGAGAGCTGCCCTCTTTTTTTTTGTTACTCCACATAATAGGACCACTGCGCGTGTGCCTAACCACTGCCCCATACATCATTCCACTTCACCAATGATCTGAAAAGATGGTTTCGTGCCCAAAGGATCGTCCAATATCCATGTGCCACAACCACCATCGAATTCCATGCGTCAAGCTCATAGTAGCCAATTATCGGAATTCGATGGAATAGATAACAGATAATAGATGGAATATAATAAACTAAGAAAATGAGAGATTAAGTAAGTCCGTTTATTAAAGCAAAGAGATAACAGATAAATAATAGATGGAATATAATAAACTGAGAAAAATGAGAGATTAAGGAAGGAGCAAAGTAAAAGTAAAATGAGACCGCAGAAATATTAAGATATAATTCATAACAAAGAACAAAAAAAAAGAATAATAAAGCAAAAATAAAAAGCCTTGAATTGATGATGTAGAAAATAGAAAAGCTTAAAAATGAAATAAAAAGATCACATATAATTTACATTTCACTGATATTATTATAAAAAAAAATAATAAAAAAATATATATATATAAAATATAACCTTGTTAGAAAAGGATAAGACCACAAGTTAAAGTTAATGGATTGAACATATGAGTAATAACATTACTTTTAAAAAGCCCACCATAAGCCCAAAAAAAAAAGATAGATAATATAGCATTACTATCAAAAGAAATTATAGCATTACTTTCAAAAGCTCACAAAAAGTAGAGCAAAGATATAAAATAGAACATTATTTGAAAATAATAATACAATTACATACAAATAAAAACATTATTTTTATTGATTGTACATATGAATAATAACATTACTTTTAAATGTTCTTAACTTTCTCTCTACTTTATCATAAGACAAGAGGAATTAGCAGTGCTTTGCTTAGTACCTGCTTCTTAAGATAAGTTAAATTAGTGACATTGACTTTTGTTTTTTATGATAAGCTGAATTAATGACATGGACTTAAGTATTAAGAATTGTTTCTTAACATAAATTGAATTAGTAACTTTAAATTGAGTATCATTTAATTTAAAGTTTTTAAGAAAAGAATTGATCAATTTTGTTATATGAAAAACTAGAAAGTAGTTGCTCTGTGTGTTTTACAAAATTTAAAAATGAAAGTAATATTGAATTTTTTTTTTTTGTATTTTTGCAATTTATAGATAACATAATAATTGGAAAAAAAAAGAGAGGTAGATTGAAATATAGGAATAACTAATTTATTCAATAAGTATGAAATTAAAATATATCAGTAGAATTATATATTTCAATTAATGAGTATGAAGTGGATTGTAGGAATAGATTTATGTGTTTTATTTAATAGGTACGAATTGAACCATATAAATAGAATACATATTTTAAAATTTATGAGTTGATTGAGATAGATGAGCATTCACCATGTCTATTTAATAAAAATAAGATTGAAGTAAAGGAGTGGATGTATTTTTTTAATATCCAATGGATGCGGACAAAAATATTTACAATGACTAAATAAATATAACCATATAATAAATTATTATTTAGATATTTTATTAACATATTGGTAATCTGAAAACAACCATTGTCGAGACTTCAACATATAGTCGAGGAGACGAAACAACCACTTAATCTGAAAACAAGGAACCGCTAAAAAGAGCATGTCAAGCTAAATGCTAAAACGCTAATTTCACTACATGACAAAATCATTAATGAAAACGACCTTAGATTTCGATACGTTGATCCTAATAAGTTGTTCCTTGCACATAGGTATAAACATAGGGGTAAGGGTTTTCCTCGGGATGTAAAATGACAGGATGGAAATAAATTGTAGGATATAAGGATATGTATCCCTTTTGAATCACATTACGGAGACACCATGTACGTAAACCAGGAGATTGCATATAGAGCCTATTAAAAGACTATTTTATTAAGGGGAAACATGGCTTAGACTAATTAAGTTACATATTGGTGTAATGGTGCGAAAAGCTTTCAAAAAAGAATTATATATATTTCGGATTAATCATACCAAATATAATGATGATCTCGGATAATAATATAAGAGTCATAAGAATCTCAACACAGCCCTCAAACTTAACTCAATTAAAACGGATGTTATGAAGCCTAATATGATTGAACATATTACGCATTGATGTTTTCGTTCAACTTGTAGGATTAGACTAAGGTCTTTACAAAGTACACAAAGGTTGCTGGTGTGAGTAGGAAGCGTGGTGATGTACAAATACAATGGCATACTAGAATAAATACTAGAAATTACCCTTGCGATTGATAAGGGCGGGAACAAAACTAGCTACGAGATTTTGAAGGAATTGAAGAAGTAATGGGTTCCCGACATATGATATTGGTTTGAAAATGAGAATAATAAATAAACACGATAGCAATTGTATTTGACAAGAAATAGCCATGAAAACCTTTTAAACAATAATAGTTCTCCTAATTTAATGTTGTTACGATACTTTTGTTATTGTTTATTACCGATTAGTGAAATGGCAAGGTGATATACCTTAAAGGTTGTAAGGAATGAGGAAGTGTTCTAGTATTATTGGTTAAATATGATAGTGGAGTCCACTTACGTTTAATAATGCGTTGATTTGTCGAATAAATAAACATTCGTGTTCAAAAATTAAGGGATGATGGTCACCACTATCAGTCACTAGGATAATTGTGTTGCTTCCCATTATGTACAGGATCTACAGGTTATACATTTATATACAAGGGAGGATCATCGATAGAACCAAGAGATTCATTAACCAAATATATAAGGTAGTAATGAAGTAAGGACACGATAGGAAGGTAATAAAATGAGAGATAATTGAAAGTCAATAACACTTGACCAATAGTCTAATAACCATTGTAAATCAAGTACTTGGAATTTGTATAAGACTATGTTTTAAGGGAAATAGTGCATTTCCAATTATGAGAAATGATGGAATTAATTATTGATGGGAATGGGCATCTTTACAAACTGTCAAGAAAGGGAGTAAGATTATATGTGTATCTCATGTCTAGTGATAATGTGTAGTTGTATGAGGCACCCCAAATAGAGGTGGTAGGTCAATATTTAAGGTATGTATGAATGGATTCCCCTATTGGAAAATTTAATTAATATTAAGATATGGGAGATATCTATGTATTAAAATCAACACCGTAAAATTTCTATGTATAACGTGCAATTAATCATGTTTCAATATAGTAAGTGGAAAGAGATTGAAGCAATTAGGTATGTGCGAGAAAAAGGTAAGGGTTATATGCCGCTAATCTTGCTTAGGTTATATTGTCATGATGGGGGAAATATTATTAAGAAACAACTAGGATTTAATAATTACAAAATGAGCGAGTAGTAAATTATAAAAGTAGGTAAATTATTGATGGACTTGTTGATGTATATGTAACTTCGGAATGTATTTCATATATGTTGTATGTACTCCTATAGAGATGGTATTATTCCTCTATACGGAAGTGTCGTCATTTATATTGTAAGTGTCGTAACTTATACTTGATGGGTTATTAGACCACCTTGTTGGGGTCGGCCCTGTATAAGTCATGTGGGTCAAATGGTTATTAGACCACCCTATTGGGGGTCGGCCATGTGGGTCTAAGGGTTATTAGACCACCCTATTGGGGGTCGGCCCACTCAGCATTATGTTATGTGGTTAAGTTCGAGCCTACATGAGTTAGGTAAAAAGGCAAGTCAAGTCAAGTATAAATAGAGTGCGGGAGGCACTATATTTGCTCACTCACTTCTCACACATGCTCTCAAGGAGGAGAGGCGCACTTATGGAGGAGGAGGATTGCTGCTAGGTTATGGCTATCTCTATTGGTTGGTTGTATCATTGCTCTATCTATCTCTGAGGAAGTTATTGGGGTTTTTCACCTTTATGGTTTTCCCCAAGTAAATCTTTGTGTCTCTTGTGTGCTTGCATTATTGTCTCCATGATTGATATGCTGTAGATATGTTGTACATGTTGTTCTCTCAGTTAAGATCCTAGATCAGATTGAAGTAAATTCTGAAAATTTAACATGGTATCAGAGCTAGCCTGAAAGAAGGCATGATATGGCATGTATGACACTTGTTGCACTTACGATGCTAGGGCTTGATATAGCAAAAACCAGTCATCGTCGAACTTTCGCTATAAATCCATTTTGGCGAAGTTTTCGGATCTGAAATTGTTACAGGCCGAAGCTAAGATCTCCAGGTATCTTGTGTCCAAAGGAAAACCTCTAATTCGTTGTACTTTGTGATTTATGATCTGTACAATATAGGGTTTCTGCCTCTTCCAGATCTGAGTCAAAATCAGGTGACCTTGGGAAAAAGGTCATATCTTGGGCTAGGAAGCTCCAACTTAAATTTCGTAAAATGTGACAGGTAGTACACAGTCTGTACTATCTCAGAAAACTTTTTCAGAGGCCGAAGTTGAACCAGTGACACGTGGCACGCCGTACAAGTTCGCTCTCCTGTATTATCCCATAAACAGGTCACGTTGCGACATTTGGCATAACTCTCTCTCAGAGAGTCCAATTGAGGTCAGACCTGTCAGGATGGAAAGGTAACAGGCCGAGCTATCTCAGAAAACGTTTTCAGAGGCCGAAATTAAAACAGTGACACATGGCACGCCGTACAAGTTCGCTCTCCTGTTTTATCCCAAAACAGGTCACGTTGCGACATTTGGCATAACTCTCTCTCAGAGAATCCAATTGAGGTCAGACCTGTCAGGATGGAAAGATAACAGGTCAGGCTATCTCAGGAAACTTTTTCAGACCCTGTGGATCAAAAATTTCGGAGTTACACCAGAAACAATCAGGTACATATTTCTGTCAAAACAGAATTATTTTTTGGTACCTTCATTCATGGCTTCCGGAATTTAGGGCTTTGGAGAAAGTTGGAATTTTTGTAATCGGAGACCACGGCTGGATGCTACTCATAAAAATAGAAATTTAGAGACCAAGATCAGAATTTTTGGTTGGGCAGAAGGCCGGGCTTGATTAGACCCTAGTTCGGGACTTTGATCAGAAAAGTGGAAAATTAGGGCTTCTGTAAAAATGGGAATTTTTGAAATCTGTGACCACGGCTGGAAGCTCCTCAGAAAAATAGAAGCTTAGAGCTTTGGATCAAACATTTTGATGGGGCAAAAGAGTGGGCTTCATCAAACCCCAGTTCAGGGTCACGTCCAGTGAATCTAGAAGTTTCAAAGGCAAAATTGAGGAGTGAAACTTTGCAGTTTTCAAATTCTGAATATACCAACTTGATCAGCTCATCAAGGCACATATTTCTATCCTATCAGAAGTTTGAAATTCAAAGTTTGAATTTTTGGGGTTTCTCTGACAAACCCATATCCAGCTCAAGGTCCAGTTCTTGCAAATCAAGTGGATTGGGTTAATCCTAGAAGAAGATGGATTGGTCACTTGCATAAGTGAAGAAGTTCCTGTTTCAGAGGGAGATGAGGCTAAGGCCTTACATAAGAAGATTACAAGTGATCTCGACAGGTATGACTCATCGAGGTATGTTTTGGGATTTGTTCATAATTAAGTTTATGGTATGCTTGTCTTCATATTATCACGGTTAGTACAATCTTGATTTTAGACTTGTCATATCACCTTAATAAAATTATGAATGCATGATAGAAGTCATTCATTTATTAGGAGTATGAAACTTATGTTTGTACTAACACATTGTGATGTTGTATGAGTTTTATGTTGTCTACTAACATGAAAGGTACACCAAGAAGACAAATCATGTTCTAGTTCAAGAACATATGATCATTTGGACAAAGATTCATCCATTTCCATGGATCTCATAGAAGATCCATTCTCGAGGTATGTATAACTTAGTTTTATAATGGTTAACTTATGAGACATGCAGGTTACTAGCACAAGTCACTAAAGAGAACCAGAAGACATTATGCGGGTATGTTAGACATAAATAGCTAGCATGCTAATCCAGGTATGTTTTTCCTATATCAAGCTAAAATCCTACCTTGTGTTAGGATCTTATACTGTTGTTGATAATAATTATTCATGAAGTCATAGGTTTGAATAATCATGGTTGGATGTATATTATTATAATTGATGATATGACTAACCAGAAGAATCATGAAAGTATAGGCTTGAATAATCACAGGTTTTATGCATTTTATATCTCTTATCTTGATTGATGATTCAACTAACCTGAAGAGTCATAGGCTTGAGTAATTACAGGTTTAGACATGTTATGTTTCTTATGATTTGACTAACCATAAGAATCCTTGAATGCTCATGCTTATTATTTCTGTTTGAAATGATCATGACTATACATGCTTGAGATTATTGTGTTTTAATAGTATACTAATGAATGTATGATTTTATATGAGATCACAAGGATAACACATTCATGATACTAATAAGCATGCATAGGGACCAAGGATGAATATGAGTTCAATAACAGGTAATTCAGGAAGCAAAGATCAAGAGGGAGCACACTCCAGTTGCTCCTGCCAGAAAGCAAAGGAGCACACTCTAGTTGTTACTGCAAGAAAGCAACGGAGCACACTTCAGTAGTTTCTGCAAGGATGCAGATATTCAGAGGGAGTTGATCATCTCTCTACATTTCACAACAGAAAGGTGTAGAAGAAGCTACCTCAGATTAGGACTCCAGCAGCTCCTGCAAGGAAGCAAAGACTCAGAGGGAGTCCACCCAACGAACAAACAAAGATAAGTATTTGAATTGTCATTTCTTAAATAATACTGTTCAATAATGTATATACTGATGTTCCTAGAATTAGGTTGTGTATTATGCATATTAGAATAATTGCATTGATGAACAGTATACTACTAATATGCATGGGTAAGTAGCCTATGGCACTGTACAACATTCCATTGCTACTTATCTAGAATGAAACCTCTTTGCTGACATGTTGGGAGTTGTGCACACTCTTAACAATGTTCTGGTAGAGATTGGAAGGCATCTAGAAAGTTACGGGATATGGATAAATGTTGTATTGAAGCATTGGCTAAGATAATTGCATGACTGTATGGCATATTTCTTTATGTGTAAGAATTTGTTCTGAAAACTATAAGATGTTTTCTAATCATGCAATTTAACTTGTTGTGTAGGAAAGATCATATGCCATCTCCTACAAAAGGACTACAACATTTGTTCCAGCAAGAAAGATATCTATTGAAGATATTGAAGTTCCCAGGATCTGGGATGAAGAAATGGAATGCCATGATCCGTAGATCATGAAGAAGATGTTTGGGATGCAGTCCCAAGACCTGACAGGGAGTCATATGTATGCAGATTGAAGAAAGCCTTGTATGGCTTGAAGCAAGCTCCCAGAACTTGGTATGGTGAAGATAGATTGATTGCCGACACGCAGCGGAAGCTTACTACCGAGTTCGAGATGAAGAACTTGGGGATGATGCACTATTTTTTTTTGGCATGGAGGTGTGGCAAAGTGCAGATAGAATCTTCCTTGGACAAGGGAAGTATGCAGTAGAGATCCCAAAGAGGTTCGGGATGATGGATTGCAAGGCCATGGCCACACCTATGGCATCGAATCTGAAGCTTCTATGTGATGCTTCATCTGAGTCAGTTGATGTCTCTATGTATCGTCAGATGATTGGGTCCTTGATGTACCTGACGAACACAAGACCAGACATTTGCTTTGCTGTGAACACATTGAGCCAGTTCCTGACGGATCCGAGAAGTGTTCACCTGGTTACTGTAAAGCATGATTCTGAGGTACCTGAAGGGTACAGTGGATTATGGGCTCAGGTATGAGGCGAATCAGAAGTTTAACCTGGAAGGTTATGTTGATTCAGATTGGGCTGGCAGTGCTGCAGACAGGAAGAGCACATCTGGGTGCTGCTTCAGTATGGGATCAGGTGTGATCTCTTGGTTTAGCAGGAAGCAGTCCTGCGTAGCACTGAGTATAGCTGAGGCAGAGTATGTTGCAGCCTGTTCAGCTAGTTGTGAGGCAGTATGGCTACGGAAGCTACTGTCTGAGTTATTTGATCTCCCATTGGAGGCTACTGGTATCTTCTGTGATAACCAGAGTTGTGTGAAGCTGTCCGAGAACCCAGTGTTTCATGACAGGTTGAAACACATAGAGATCAAATATCACTATATCAGGGATATGGTGCAGAGAGGAGCTGTGAAGCTCCTGTATGTTGCGACGGATGAGCAGATTGCAGATGTGCTGACGAAGCCACTAGCCAGGGTGAAGTTCGAGTACTTTAGAGAGAGGCTTGGCGTGCTTCAGATCAAGGATACTTCGAGGAAGAAGTGATGGACACATTTGCTGAAGCCATTCCAAGCATGTTGGAAGGAGGATCCTTCACATGGCTGTGGATGTAAGCGCTGGATGATGAGCATCAGGATGATGTTCTGGTTTCTGCTTGGATATGATCAGTTGGATCATTTTATGTATGTATGTATGCATCATGTTGGATGCTTGGACCATGTATCTGTATATGTATCAGGTGGATACATTGTATGATCAGGTGGATCATGTATGGTGATATGTATCATGTATTTGTATTTGTATCAGGTGGATACATTGATGATCAGGAGGATCATGTATGATGATATGTATCAGGTAGATACTTGGTATGCATCAGGTAGATGCATTGATGATCAGGAGGATCATGTATGATGATATGTATCAGGTGGATACATTGATGATCAGGAGGATCATGTATGATACTTGGTATGCATCAGGTAGATGCATTGATGATCAGGAGGATCATGTATGATGATATGTATCATGTATTTGTACCAGGTGGATACATTGATGATCAGGAGGATCATGTATGATACTTGGTATGCATCAGGTAGATGCATTGATGATCAGGTGGATCATGCAGCAGGATGTTGCAGTGATGATCAGGATGATCATAGATGACGAGCTTCAGGATGTTGCTCCAGATGACATGCAGCAGGACGTTGCAGTGATGATGATCAGGATGATCATGGATACATCAGGATGATGTATGGTGAGTATCAGGTTGATACTCTATGGCCGTGGATCAGGTTGTGCAGATGAGCATGTAATTCGTTGCCCTGGGAGATTTGCAGATGGTCTTGCGAGGTTTTGCCTATGGCATGTAATTCGTTGCCCTGGGACATCTGGCAAATGCTCTTTCGAGGTTTTGCTCTGGGAGGACATGTAATTCGTTGCCCTGGGAGATCTGCAGATAGTCTTGCGAGGTTTTGCCTATGGCATGTAATTCGTTGCCCTGGGATATCTGGCAGATGCTCTTGCGAGGTTTTGTCCTATGGCATGTAATTCGTTTCCCTGGGATATCCGATAGGTTGGGCTGTGTGCCCATAATCAGTCCTGGGATGCTCTTGCGAGGTTTTTCCATGACCACATGTAATTCGTTTCCCTGGGAGATCCTATAGGTAGAGCTGTGTGCTCGTAACAGCCTGGGATGCTCTTGCGAGGTTTTGTGGTGAGGTCACATGTAATTCGTTGCCCTGGGAGATCCTATAGGTAGAGCTGTGTGCTCGTAACAGCCTGGGATGCTCTTTCGAGGTTTTGTGACGCACGTAAAAGTCCTGAGGATTCCACAGTATGGCCAGTGATGACGAAGACCTGCAGGTGGTGGGCCTACATCCAGTATGAAAAAGGACTGGCTCTGTAGAACTTCCTATGACGAGTAGATTCAGAGATTGATTGGGATAGCAGCAGCAGTGACGATGATGATGACTCGATGATGATTATCCAGTGACGATGATCCAGAGAAGATGACTTGTGCTAGAAGAACTGTGCTGAGAAATACCTTCCTAGTTAAGAGGGAGTGTTGATGTATATGTAACTTCGGAATGTATTTCATATATGTTGTATGTACTCCTATAGAGATGGTATTATTCCTCTATACGGAAGTGTCGTCATTTATATTGTAAGTGTCGTAACTTATACTTGATGGGTTATTAGACCACCTTGTTGGGGTCGGCCCTGTATAAGTCATGTGGGTCAAATGGTTATTAGACCACCCTATTGGGGGTCGGCCATGTGGGTCTAAGGGTTATTAGACCACCCTATTGGGGGTCGGCCCACTCAGCATTATGTTATGTGGTTAAGTTCGAGCCTACATGAGTTAGGTAAAAAGGCAAGTCAAGTCAAGTATAAATAGAGTGCGGGAGGCACTCTATTTGCTCACTCACTTCTCACACATGCTCTCAAGGAGGAGAGGCGCACTTATGGAGGAGGAGGATTGCTGCTAGGTTATGGCTATCTCTATTGGTTGGTTGTATCATTGCTCTATCTATCTCTGAGGAAGTTATTGGGGTTTTTCACCTTTATGGTTTTCCCCAAGTAAATCTTTGTGTCTCTTGTGTGCTTGCATTATTGTCTCCATGATTGATATGCTGTAGATATGCTGTACATGTTGTTCTCTCAGTTAAGATCCTAGATCAGATTGAAGTAAATTCTGAAAATTTAACAGGACTAAGGAAGTTACCGTGAATGAATGTGCGCTGAACCCAAAACCTGGTTAAGTGAATTAGTCATACAAGTAAATGGGGTAATAATGGACGCAGAATAGGAACCGATGTGCACCTCAATGATTAAAGCTACGTTGTTTAAACCCCTAACAGATACTATCAGTGAACTTAAGCATTCGGGTACAATATAGTTACTAAGAACATTCTAATAAATGATACTTCCCCTAATTTAATATTGGTTACAATACTTATGGTTATCAAGGATGCAGATGGCTTATTAACACTAAAGTAATAAGAATGTTTGACCTTAAGATGAAATAACAGGGATCTTCATCACCTAGGAGAGGTATGCAAATGTTAAAGACCCTTGTAGTCGCTTGTTGAATAATTAAATATTATGAACTCTCGGCTCTCCACTTTAAAAAAAAAATCGTTGATTATTTCATGCTAAGTTGGGTCAATATAAGCTTCTGTGATGAGTAAACCTCTCAGGATGTTACAACTTGATGGATATTGTAAAAAGGTATGAAATAGGATACTAGGGTGGATAGAACGTGATTATAACCTCTAGGCATCCTAGGCATTATATTGAGATCCGACAAAAGGAATTAATCTAGAAATGTTCTTTGATTATTAGAACACGTATCACGAGATAAGAAAAGTAAAATTTAAAGATAATATCGACATATTCGGTCAAGTCAAAGCTAAGTAGGACAAGTATGGCCAACACCTACTACTTGCATGAATGAAGAGAGTATGTGTCAAGAATTTCCCTGCATTATTATGACCCTAACTTCGGGACGAAGTTTCCTGAAGGGTGGGTGTATGTAACGCCCCATATTTTGACTAGGCATGTTCATGAGTTAGACACCTCTCACTTTATGGCTTGTTATCTGCTTGACTCAGCTAGACAGCGTGAACTATATTTTCGGCATGATAGACGTGACGATATGTTGCTACTGTGTTAATGATGTTACTATATTCATGCAATTATTAAGTTATGATTATCATGAGATTCTTTTATTTCATAATGACAGTGTATGCTTGATAATCGTCCTAGAGGAAATGTGATATATATGATGTGGTCATTATGCTGTGATCGATTTGATGATTTTATGTGATGAAATTGATAGAACTATTATATTCCATGCATACCTGTGATGTGATAAAATTTTGACGTGAAATAAAATGATGTTGATGATATGGATCAATTGGTGATCGAATGGAAATGCTTGTTATAAAATGTGTATTCTGCGGAATACTAACCTACAGGACACGAGGGCTATGGGATAGCCGGATACTTGATCTGATATATGGAGAAGAACCTATCCATGCAGTAAACCTTAGCAACCGAAACTGATGATACGATGACATGGACCGATAATCTCGAGAGCAGCAGAGTATGATTTGATAAGGGCGTAGGCCCAGTATGTTGAGAGGGATGGATGTGTTGCCCACCCTATGTTCCTATGATACCCGAGGTCGTGGGAGGGCCGTGCTGAGACACGCTCCCCATGTATGTGTTATGACGATGGTCGGATGCCTGCTAGGAGAGGATAGGTCCGTTGTTCAGCCGACGCTATCGCTCTCAAGTTCTATGTGGTCAGGTCTATGAGTCCGACATCCACTTTTGTACTAGCAGAGGAGGGATAGGGAGGATGTGGAAGTAGGTTAAGATGGGAGCATATTATAGTTAGTATTGATGAGGGTTGGGTATTCCTTGACCTAGAGTTAGTGGTAGTAGGTAGCTCCCCTTGCACCTGAATGATTGATCAAATGTAATCATAAAAATAACGAAAGGAAATCTTAAAGGTTAACTGATAAAATAACAGATGATGTTTTAGTAATATTAAGATGAATGTATACTTGTTCAGTTGCATAAAGTATTATTAGTGTTAGTTCGCTATTATGCATAGGATATATATATGATATAGGTTTATAGTACATGTCTGTCTTGTGCATACGCTGGCCACGCATGCACATTACACACATGCGCAATAATATTGGTTTACGACATACTTATCAAGATTTAACAATGTTGTAAGTTATCGTAGATAAGTCAATTAAGTATTGAGTAGATGACTTAATTAGTAAAAGATTATCAAGTTCTAATGTGTAAAATAAGTGTCATTAATTGTAAATGTCCTCAAGTGAATGTGTCTTCAATATGAAGTATGATAGTTAAATATTAATACTAGAAGAGTACGCTATATAATTGTTGATTACGATTAAGTAAACTGTCATAACCCGATTTCTGAAAAATTTAAAATTTTTATTATAACAATAAATGTTAACTAATTGCGTTCATGGTCCTGTTTAAATTCAGTAACTAATCATAATTTAGTTAACCAGGTTCTGTTTAATACGAATGTAATTTTTCTGATTATAAAAGTTGACTGTTTTCTTTCAATATCCAAAGGGAGAGCTAGCCAAAGCTGACTGGCTTACTTAGCTTACGAGCTAATGCATAATTTGTCTTTTGATCGCAGGTACACCAGGGAAGTATGCGTCACTGAATTTTAATCTTTGTAAGTATCAAGCTCCTTTCCCTGCACTGTAAAAACTTAAAGAAGATCTATTTACTATTACTGGTTGTCGTGTAAGACAGTAAAGTTCTTTTCATGTAAATTTATAATTGAATTAAGACTGATAGTCTGCCTCGACATGATATCTCTTAACCCGGACAGTATCATCAGGTTTACAATGTATTACAAATTTTCCGTCGTATCCATTGCGATATGAACATGACCTTATGTTAATGATGTAACTATCACTGTAACAAGTTGTTTATATCATGTTTACTGTTTGCATATAGTGACGTTTGCGTTTATGTGATATAATGTCAACTATTACTGGTGATTACTGCTGTGTTCACGTGTTATTAGCATGAGTGGGAGTTGTGACGCCTCTAGCGATGTTCCATTATATTCATCTATGTTTTCAAGATTCCAACGTCCGCTTAACGTTATTGTTTAACTTGTGCCATCTAACTCTGTCTTTGTTTAAATCTATGTTCATGGTATGGACTTGTAGATGAGTTTATATTTAGACCTCATGATAATGAATACTGTTATTTTCATTGTTGTTTAATTAACAATAGTATCGAGAGAATATCATGATAGGATATAATAACAATGGTGTAACTCATCCTAAGGTTATGGTAACATTTCAATGTTTAAGTTATATGGAGTTTTCATTGAAACTTTGACTATAACATTGTTTTAAATGACTGTAGGTAAAAATATGATGCGCCCTTGACATATCGATGACTTGGTTTTTAATATATATATACATTACAATGATTGTGCAACAATCATAGTGTTCCCATATGTTGGGCAAACTTTATATCCATTGCAAATGATTTTAAATCGGTGAACAATGATTTGAATGGCAACCAAACTATATGAACTCGACCCATGCTACGTTGATAAATTTTATTGCTACGTGTTTGGCTCTCCTCCATGCATTTGGCGATATATAAGCTAATAATGAAACCCTACCAGGTCATTGTCTTTTCCTTCGGGCTCGGGTTCTAAGGGAGAAACCCTCCATGTCTGAATTTGGTAGTTGGGCACTGTAAAAATGCAAATGCTTTGGTTCAGGTCTCGTCGTTTCATTCTGTGGTAGGATAGAGGTCCTCGGCTCTGCTAATAGCGTCTGCTACAGTTTCGTTGTTTCTTGGTCTCGTTGTCATTCTAAGTTTGAGTCTCAGCTACTTACTGTCTTCCACTGTCGCTGGTGTGAGTATGAGGCAGGTTTTTGCTATTTGTTTTTATTCCAGAGGTGATTGTGTATCTGGGTTTGGGGTGTGCTTCTCGACTGGTTCAATCCCAGCTTAAGGGTTTCGTCTGGAATGCTGCCTGTCGCGGCTGTCAATAGAAAGGTTATGAGAGTTTCCCTTGCTCCTTCAACTGACGAATGTGATGGGGTTCTACTACTTGTTCCCACTGGTGGCTACCAGGTTGTCCATGGGTTGCATTCCTCCATTGGCTCAGGTAAGGTAATGTCCATATTTTCATAGTTTGGTTTTACATAGAATGTTTAGATTTACACTATTATTTAACAGCTCTCGACATTGATAGTGTGGCTAACATCTCTCGGCATTTGAATATATGCAGGTCACGCTGTTCTGAAGGTGCACAGGGCTTCATCTCCAACACTGGCTCCTCCGGGTAAGCCTGGTTATCCACGGCTGTCTCTTCCTTTGTTGGTTTTGATGTGTTAGGGTTAAGTTTTGGAGGGAAACACCTGTGTAATGGGGTCGTTATTACTCTTGTGACATGGGTACAGTCACCTGTATAAATTGTTTTGTTTGTATATAAAGGGTTTGATACCCCGTCATGTTTAGGAAGAACCATCTACGGCTCAAACTGTATAAGGCCAGGGGATTGGTTATTGTCGTTTTGTTTTCTATATGTAGGGTTTTACTCACACTGTATAAGTTAATGTTTAATGTAATATTGGGCCTGTCATGGCCGTGTATCACCCTGCGTTTTTGTTAAATGAATAGAGTGTTTGAAATATAAGGATGATTGAGTTCTCCGATACCTGCACGGGATGATAACTCTACTGTAGGGAATCCATGTATCGTCTCTCTGTGTTTTCTTGGATTTTGAATGTTTAATAAAAGAATGTGGATGTTTTCGACCATAACTGTAGTAGTTAATTAGTATAGGGTTAACCTGGCGAGTTGGGGTTCTGTTCTATGTTCAAAACATATATATGGAAATGTTGAATTCGGTGGTGACTGGAACGACTTGTGAAAATTTTGTTTTGGTTCTTGTATAAATATTTAATATAACTATGGATAAAATTTATATACATAAACTATGTATAAACCTCCTGTAGGTTCTGTCTGTCATATAAGGCATTCTTTTGTTTTGTTTTCAGTCTGTCAAATGAGTGTGAACAGGCTACGGCCGTGTTAGGTTTGTGGTCTACTCTTAATGAGAAATATTTATAATGAAATAAATATTATTATAGTGAATAATACGAGGGTTGGTAACAGCCAATAATGGTTGCGTTCGTTGATAGTTTCTCTGCGTTTAAATATGTGACTATAAATAATACAACCTACGACAGAGTTGTGTATTTCATATAATACCAGCTCGGTAAGAACAGTGATTCTATGCTTATGATTGGGATAGTGAAACATTAAAGTCTTTATGTACCAAGACTTGGCTTCGAGCCAGTCCATATATTTGTCTTGTTTTATAATGACTCTGTTATTCTGTGTTGTGACAACATGGCTGTAAATACTATAGTATTAGGTTTTTAAAAGTCAAAAACAATTTAAAGTTTCAGTGTTTGCATTTGACTATGATTTGAATGAGATTGTAGGGAAAGTTTTTAAACAATGAAACATTGTTGCAGCTACATCTTTTGGATATTTGATAACTGTCAATTATATTCTGGGAATAGATAAATATAATGATATGTGTTTTGTTTTCGTTTAGCTCGATACAAAGAATGACCTGTATCTATAGTTGACTGAAATATGAAACAAATATATATACAGGTATATTGCTCTAATAGAAACTATTCCTGTACATCTAATAGAGAATATCTTACAGTAAATCTAAGATTTATCTATGTCTATTCTTATGATTGTTTAATAAATATAAATTCTGGAATAACTACTGTTTAATATTCTGTCTATTATTTAACTATTAATAGAAATTCTAGAAATACATAAACATGATATTTGATAGCTGTAACAGTAACAAATATATTCTGCATAGGATAATTAGTCTATTTAAATGATAATAGGGAAAATTCTAAAACATCTGAGTTCTGAAATTTATACCAAAAGACACTACAGAAAGTCTGATCTACTGAAAATGATTACAGTCAAAACACAGTTGAAATAGTCTATTCCATATGAAAATTAATTAAACAAACAGCAGGAAGAGTGACAGAACCTGTAGCTATGGTAGACAATAACAGTGATGGGAGGCTGTTCCTCCCTACCAATTCCTGGAGAGTGCCCAGACAGCACTTCTCAGGACCCCCGAGCTTGCTCTGGTCTAACTGGCTGGAATCTAGGTACAGCCAACAATTCCCTCAGCCAAAGCAGCTATACTGGAACCAAGTTACTGCAACTTCCTGACTCACAACACTTCCTTACTAATTTTCCCACTTCCTCAATGGGACTCCTGAATAGCATTCACCTGAATGTATTCTCCCTCTAGAACAATTGCTGACCCCCCAGCTCAGTTCATTGAGTAGTATTTAAAAGATTGCCTAGGTCTTAGTTGGCCTAACTGTCATTAATGAGCCACCTGCTCAGATTCCACTTTCTTGGGGAATCATGACCCCAAAATATAGGGAAGTTGCCACCTGCAACTCAGGAAGTGTTTGAGGATGCTGCCACTTGTCTTTTGTCCTTCCACCTAATTCCATCCACCAGTTAGACCAGTAACCTCTTTTAACAGCTCTCCCATGCTGTTGTCTCCATAATTTATTTATTAATAATAATTATTCATAATTTACATTCCATTTCTGGAGACTCTGCTGAGTCATCCATTCCTACTTAGCATTAAATTTAACATAATGTCTCAGGAATATTTATAAAATAATTACATTATTTTAATAAAATTGGGGTATGTGACATACACACCCCCTTAAAATATAACATCGTCCTCGATGTTACTTATTCTTCTTCTTCAGCCACCTGCTGGAATAGATGGGGATATGCTTCCCGCATCTTACTTTCCAGCTCCCAGGTAGCTTCTTCAGGACTAAGGTGCTTCCATTGCACCTTCACTTGTCCAATTATGCGGTTCCGTAGAGTAATTTCCCTCCTCCCGAGGATACAATCCGGTTCCACCAGAACTTCCCCTTCTGGTTCTACCTGTACAATGTTCCAATCAATAACATGAGTAGCATCATGAACATACTTTTTCAAAACAGAGATATGAAAAACATTGTGTACTTTTAAATTTGGTGGTAATGCTAACTGATAAGCAACTTGACCGATTCTAGATAAAATTTCAAATGGACCACAGTAACGTGGTGCTAATTTTGCACAACTTCCTAATCTTAGGGAGCTCTTCTTTGGCCTTACCTTGATGAACACATGTTCACCTACCTGGAACTCTTTAGGAGTTCTTTTCAAATCTGCTTGACTCTTTTGCCGATCCTGGGCAATCTTCAAATTTTCCTGCACTTGTTTCACAATCTGTTCCATTTCTTTCAATAAATCAGGTCCTAACACTAATCTATCTACTGGATTACTCCAAGAGATAGGAGTGTTGCATTTTCGTCCATACAAAATCTCAAAAGGGCTAAACTTAGCTGATGATTGATAGCTGTTATTGTATGCAAATTCAGCTAAGTGTAAATAATCCTCCCACTTACCTGGTTGATCTTTAACATACATCCTTAACAGATCTTCTAATACTTGATTAACTCTTTCAGTTTGTCCATCAGTCTGAGGATGGAAAGAGGTGCTGAAATTCAAAGTGGTGTTTAATCCTTTGAACAAGGATCTCCAAAAATTTCCTGTGAATTTAGGATCCCTGTCCGATATAATGACTTTTGGAATACCGTGTAACCGAAAAATCTGTTTTAAAAAGATATCTGCTATGTTTGCAGCCTTGTATGTGATTTTAACAGGAATAAAGTGTGCTGATTTACTTAATTTGTCTACCACTACCATAATTGAATCATTCTGATGTTGATTTTTGGGTAAACCTGTAATGAAATCCAGGCTGATTATTTCCCATTTCCAGCTAGGAATAGGTAAAGGTTACAGCAATCCGGCTGGATGTTGGTGTTCTGTTTTTACTTGTTGACAGTCCAAACATCTAGCTAAATATTCAGCTGTTTCTGATTTCATGTTAGGCCAAAAATATTCTTTTCTCAACATGGTGACGGTCTTTTGATAGCCTGGATGCCCAGAGTAAGGGGTTTTATGAATTTCGTCTAAAATTAACAACTTAACTTTAGGTGCATTATGAATATACAGTATGTCCTTAAACAATAAAAATCCGTTTTCGTTTAAACTATACCCTTTTATCAAACTTTCTGTGGGTTGTTCTTTGGCTGCAGTTTGTAAGTGCTGATAATTTTTGTCTAATTTTATCCCTTCAGCCAGCTGTTCATTTAAGTCAGAGGTATAAGTGCTGCTAGCTGATATAAAATTTAGTTTTGCATTTCTGCTCAAGGCATCAGCCACCTTATTTTCCTTCCCTTTTATGTGTTGGATTTCAAAATCGTATTCACTTAGGAATGCCAGCCACCTGGCTTGTCTTGCATTTAAATTTGGCTGATCTAAAAGGTATTTCAGACCTTTATTATCTGTTAGTAAGGTGAATTTTCTGCCTATTAGGTGGTGTCGCCACATCTTTAAAGCATGAATTACAGCAGCTAATTCTAGGTCATAAGTGGCATAATTCTTTTCATGAATTTTCAGCTTCCTAGATTCGTAAGCAATGACATGTCCTTCTTGAGTCAGCACTCCTCCTAAACCATCATTACAAGTGTCGGTGCAAACTACGAAATCTTTATTTGGGTCCGCTATTCTAAGAATAGGTGCGGTTGTCAATAAGGTCTTAAGTTTCTTGAAACTTTCTTCACACTTCGCATTCCAATCAAACTTCTTGCCTTTCTTTTGCAAAGAAGTGATTGGGTTGTCTATTTTTGAAAAGCCTTCAATAAACCTCCGGCAGTAACCGGTAATCCCCATGAAAGATCTAACGTCCGTCACATCTTTAGGTACTGGCCATTCTTCAATCACCCGAATCTTTTCGGGATCCACTGAAATCCCTTCCTTAGTGACTACATGTCCTAAGTACTGGATTTCATCTTTGAAGAAGTCACATTTACTGAATTTCGCAAAGAGTTGTTGTTCTCTCAGTTCTTGTAAGACTATACGTAAGTGTTCTTTATGCTCCTCCTCGCTCTTAGAATAGACTAAAATGTCGTCGATAAATACAACAACAAATTTATCTAAGTACTTATGCATTATGTTGTTCATTAAGCACATAAAAACAGCTGGGGCATTAGTAAGTCCAAATGGCATTATGACAAATTCGTAATGTCCGTACCTTGTTCTAAAGGCTGTTTTGAAAATGTCTTCTTCTTTAATTCTTACCTGATGATAACCTGATCTCAGATCGATCTTGGAGAATACCGTAGCTCCACGTAGCTGATCAAACAAATCATCAATACGAGGTAACGGATACCTGTTTTTAATCGTCATCTTGTTTAGTTGACGATAATCTATGCAAAGTCGCATAGTTCCGTCCTTCTTTTTAACGAAAATCACTGGTGCTCCCCAAGGGGATACACTGGGTCGAATATAGTTCTTGTCTATTAACTCCTTTAACTGAGTTTTCAACTCGTTAAGCTCCAAAATATTCATACGATACGGGGCTTTCGAACTGGGAACAGCACCTGATACCAGCTCAATTGTAAAGTCTAGCTCCCTCTTGGGAGGCAATTCTAGGATTTCCTCAGGAAAAACGTCAATAAATTCATTGACTACAGGGATGTTCTCTACTGTTTTCTGGTTGCTTTCGGACTTAATTGTCTCATCTGTAATAGTTACAGCATAGGTCTTGCACCCTTTTCTGACTGCTCTTTTAAGTTGTAAGGCAGAAATCTGCCTAACTACTGTTTTCCTAGGGATACCCCTAACAGTTACAGGCTGTCCACTACTGTTTATACACCTAAATTTTTTGTCAAAACAGTTTAAAACGACCCTATGTTGTTCCAACCAGTCCATTCCGATAAGTATGTCATAAGAGCCAAGTGGTAAAACGTTCAGTTTAACTGTAGTTCTAAAATCATTCATGTTTAAGATGCATTCTTTTACATAGCAGTTTACTTTCCTCTTTGCCCCAGTAGCTAATTGTACAGACCAAGAATTATCAAACCTTTCAACAGTCAAATTACATTTTTCTACCAGCTGAGGTGAAACATAACTAAGACTAGCACCTGGGTCTATTAAAATAGTAACAGGGGTTTTGTTAATCATACCTCCTACTTCCACCATGGAAGTTTGATAGTCAGCCTGGCGGTTTTCCAATGCTGCATTGATTCGGGGCATAGTTCCTGCAAAATCCTCGACTGTCATTTCATCTTGAACAGTATGAATATTGCTGATTTGTTTCTTTCTGTTTGGGCAGACTGAAGCATAATGTGGCCCATTACACTCCCAGCACTTGACAGGTTCTTTTCCCTCAAAGTTTTTAGTGTAGTTTCCATGGTTATTAGGAGTCTCCTTGCTGTTTTTGTAATTGTTGGAATGGCTGACAGCTCCGTTTTAGTTTCCCTGGAAGCTTTTACCATTGAAATGGTTTCCGTTTTTGCCATTCTTGAAACTTTTATGGGGGACAAATTCCTTTTTCTTGTACTCGATCAGATTGCTGTTCTTTTTGGCTTTCCAGCTGGCTATCCCCTCTTTCTTTTTATTCTGTTCATAACAGAAATTGGCTTTGCGCATGGCTTCTTCCAGTGTTTTGGGGTTGTCATATTCAATTCTTTCCTTGATGTGATAGGGCAGGCAACTAAGAAACCGCTGTATTTTTGGTTTCTCTTCGACAAAATACGGTACATACCGCAACAGACTTAAGAATTTACTGTTTAAGTCCTTCATCGTCATAGATCCGAGCTTTAGTTCATAAAATTCCTTGGCCCTCTCTTCATAATACTGTTCGGACAGAAATTTCTTCTTGAAGTATCTTTTAAAAGTACTCCAATTAACTTCTCTCTCTTTAATCCCCTTGACCCTTTTCAGGTCTTGCCACCATATGTCCGCCTTTCCCGAGAGGTTGTAGATGGCCATTCGTGCCTTCAGCTGATTTGAGTAGTTATAGATCTGAAAATATTTTCTCATCCCGGATAACCAGGATTCTGCCTCTTCTCCAGTTTCAGATTCTCCATTGAAAGTTGGGGGCTTTATCTTCTTAAACTCCCCAGAAATCTCTTCATAAGGCCTGTACTTTTTCCTTCGGTTGTGCAGCTCAGTTTCACTGCTGTCACTGCTTGTGTGATAACTGGGTTGTCCCTTTCTTTCTACATATGATGAACTGCTGTCGGACTTAGCCGGTTTTGTCCTTTTTGACCCTCTTTGATGACTAACTTCTTCTGAGTCAGCTCGTTTGCTCCTTCCTTCTGTCTGAAATTTTTCTATCAATAGCTGATTTAACTGCTCCTGGGTCTTTAGAATTCTTTCATTATCCTTCTTGACTGTTTCCATCTCTGTCTTTAATCCTCTTATGGTCTGCATCAGCTCAGTGGTGTGAGCAATTACTTCTTCTGTCTCAGGTTCTCTTGACATCTGTCTTGTCACTGCATTTGGAGATTCCTCCTCAGTGTATTCTCCCAGTTTTTCCATACCTGTCTGAAAAATTCAGAAAAAAAGGAAATTTTCTGTTCTGTTCATGAAACCGAAATATATGTTAGTACTTTATATATAAAAAAAATAAATAAATCCTCTTTTATGGTCACTGTTTTGCGGAAGTTAGTGGAGGCACATCCAAGCCTAGTGTCTGAACCATGCTCGGATACCACATGTCATAACCCAATTTCTGAAAAATTTAAAATTTTTATTATAACAATAAATGTTAACTAATTGCGTTCATGGTCCTGTTTAAATTCAGTAACTAATCATAATTTAGTTAACCAGGTTCTGTTTAATACGAATGTAATTTTTCTGATTATAAAAGTTGACTGTTTTCTTTTAATCTCCAAAGGGAGAGCTAGCCAAAGCTGACTGGCTTACTTAGCTTACGATCTAATGCATAATTTGTCTTTTGATCGCAGGTACACCGGGGAAGTATGCGTCACTGAATTTTAATCTTTGTAAGTATCAAGCTCCTTTCCCTGCACTGTAAAAACTTAAAGAAGATCTATTTACTATTACTGGTTGTCGTGTAAGACAGTAAAGTTCTTTTCATGTAAATTTATAATTGAATTAAGACTGATAGTCTGCCTCGACATGATATCTCTTAACCCAGACAGTATCATCAGGTTTACAATGTATTACAAAGTTTTCGTCGTATCCATTGCGATATGAACATGACCTTATGTTAATGATGTAGCTATCACTGTAACAAGTTGTTTATATCATGTTTACTGTTTGCATATAGTGACGTTTGCGTTTATGTGATATAATGTCAACTATTACTGGTGATTACTGTTGTGTTCACGTGTTATTAGCATGAGTGGGAGTTGTGACGCCTCTAGCGATGTTCCATTATATTCATCTATGTTTTCAAGATTCCAACGTCCGCTTAACGTTATTGTTTAACTTGTGCCATCTAACTCTGTCTTTGTTTAAATCTATGTTCATGGTATGGACTTGTAGATGAGTTTATATTTAGACCTCATGATAATGAATACTGTTATTTTCATTGTTGTTTAATTAACAATAGTATCGAGAGAATATCATGATAGGATATAATAACAATGGTGTAACTCATCCTAAGGTTATGGTAACATTTCAATGTTTAAGTTATATGGAGTTTTCATTGAAACTTTGACTATAACATTGTTTTAAATGACTGTAGGTAAAAATATGATGCGCCCTTGACATATCGATGACTTGGTTTTTAATATATATATACATTACAATGATTGTGCAACAATCATAGTGTTCCCATACGTTGGGAAAACTTTATATCCATTGCAAATGATTTTAAATCGGTGAACGATGATTTGAATGGCAACCAAACTATATGAACTCGACCCATGCTACGTTGATAAATTTTATTGCTACGTGTTTGGCTCTCCTCCATGCATTTGGCGATATATAAGCTAATAATGAAACCCTACCAGGTCATTGTCTTTTCCTTCGGGCTCGGGTTCTAAGGGAGAAACCCTCCATGTCTGAATTTGGTAGTTGGGCACTGTAAAAATGCAAATGCTTTGGTTCAGGTCTCGTCGTTTCATTCTGTGGTAGGATAGAGGTCCTCGGCTCTGCTAATAGCGTCTGCTACAGTTTCGTTGTTTCTTGGTCTCGTTGTCATTCTAAGTTTGAGTCTCAGCTACTTACTGTCTTCCACTGTCGCTGGTGTGAGTATGAGGCAGGTTTTTGCTATTTGTTTTTATTCCAGAGGTGATTGTGTATCTGGGTTTGGGGTGTGCTTCTCGAGTGGTTCAATCCCAGCTTAAGGGTTTCGTCTGGAATGCTACCTGTCGCGGCTGTCAATAGAAAGGTTATGAGAGTTTCCCTTGCTCCTCCAACTGACGAATGTGATGGGGTTCTACTGCTTGTTCCCACTGGTGGCTACCAGGTTGTCCATGGGTTGCATTCCTCCAATTGCTCAGGTAAGGTAATGTCCATATTTTCATAGTTTGGTTTTACATAGAATGTTTAGATTTACACTATTATTTAACAGCTCTCGACATTGATAGTGTGGCTAACATCTCTCGGCATTTGAATATATGCAGGTCACACTTTTCTGAAGGTGCACAGGGCTTCATCTCCAGCACTGGCTCCTCCGGGTAAGCCTGGTTATCCACGGCTGTCTCTTCCTTTGTTGGTTTTGATGTGTTAGGGTTAAGTTTTGGAGGGAAACACCTGTGTAATGGGGTCGTTATTACTCTTGTGACATGGGTACAGTCACCTGTATAAATTGTTTTGTTTGTATATAAAGGGTTTGATACCCCGTCATGTTTAGGAAGAACCATCTACGGCTCAAACTGTATAAGGCCAGGGGATTGGTTATTGTCGTTTTGTTTTCTATATGTAGGGTTTTACTCACACTATATAAGTTAATGTTTAATGTAATATTGGGCCTGTCATGGCCGTGTATCACCCTGCGTTTTTGTTAAATGAATAGAGTGTTTGAAATATAAGGATGATTGAGTTCTCCGATACTTGCACGGGATGATAACTCTACTGTAGGGAATCCATGTATCGTCTCTCTGTGTTTTCTTGGATTTTGAATGTTTAATAAAAGAATGTGGATGTTTTCGACCATAACTGTAGTAGTTAATTAGTATAGGGTTAACCTGGCGAGTTGGGGTTCTGTTTTATGTTCAAAACATATATATGGAAATGTTGAATTCGGTGGTGATTGGAACGAGTTGTGAAAATTTTGTTTTGGTTCTTGTATAAATATTTAATATAACTATGGATAAAATTTATATACATAAACTATGTATAAACCTCCTGTAGGTTCTGTCTGTCATATAAGGCATTCTTTTCTTTTGTTTTCAGTCTGTCAAATGAGTGTGAACAGGCTACGGCCGTGTTAGGTTTGTGGTCTACTCTTAATGAGAAATATTTATAATGAAATAAATATTATTATAGTGAATAATACGAGGGTTGGTAACAGCCAATAATGGTTGCGTTCGTTGATAGTTTCTCTGCGTTTAAATATGTGACTATAAATAATACAACCTACGACAGAGTTGTGTATTTCATATAATACCAGCTCGGTAAGAACAGTGATTCTATGCTTATGATTGGGATAGTGAAACATTAAAGTCTTTATGTACCAAGACTTGGCTTCGAGCCAGTCCATATATTTGTCTTGTTTTATAATGACTCTGTTATTCTTTGTTGTGACAACATGGCTGTAAATACTATAGTATTAGGTTTTTAAAAGTCAAAAACAATTTAAAGTTTCAGTGTTTGCATTTGACTATGATTTGAATGAGATTGTAGGGAAAGTTTTTAAACAATGAAACATTGTTGCAGCTACATCTTTTGGATATTTGATAACTGTCAATTATATTCTGGGAATAGATAAATATAATGATATGTGTTTTGTTTTCCTTTAGCTCGATACAAAGAATGCCCTGTATCTATAGTTGACTGAAATATGAAACAAATATATATACAGGTATATTGCTCTAATAGAAACTATTCCTGTACATCTAATAGAGAATATCTTACAGTAAATCTAAGATTTATCTATGTCTATTCTTATGATTGTTTAATAAATATAAATTCTGGAATAACTACTGTTTAATATTCTGTCTATTATTTAACTATTAATAGAAATTCTAGAAATACATAAACATGATATTTGATAACTGTAACAGTAACAAATATATTCTGCATAGGATAATTAGTCTATTTAAATGATAATAGGGAAAATTCTAAAACATCTGAGTTCTGAAATTTATACCAAAAGACACTACAGAAAGTCTGATCTACTGAAAATGATTACAGTCAAAACACAGTTGAAATAGTCTATTCCATATGAAAATTAATTAAACAAACAGCAGGAAGAGTGACAGAACCTGTAGCTATGGTAGACAATAACAGCGATGGGAGGCTGTTCCTCCCTACCAATTCCTAGAGAGTGCCCAGACAGCACTTCTCAGGACCCCCGAGCTTGCTCTGGTCTAACTGGATGGAATCTAGGTACAGCCAACAATTCCCTCAGCCAAAGTAGCTATACTGGAACCAAGTTACTGCAACTTCCTGACTCACAACACTTCCTTACTAATTTTCCCACTTCCTCAATGGGACTCCTGAATAGCATTCACCTGAATGTATTCTCCCTCTAGAACAATTGCTGACCCCCCAGCTCAGTTCATTGAGTAGTATTTAAAAGATTGCCTAGGTCTTAGTTGGGCTAACTGTCATTAATGAGCCACCTGCTCAGATTCCACTTTCTTGGGGAATCATGACCCCAAAATATAGGGAAGTTGCCACCTGCAACTCAGGAAGTGTTTGAGGATGCTGCCACTTGTCTTTTGTCCTTCCACCTAATTCCATCCACCAGTTAGACCAGTAACCTCTTTTAACAGCTCTCCCATGCTATTGTCTCCATAATTTATTTATTAATAATAATTATTCAGAATTTACATTCCATTTCTGGAGACTCTGCTGAGTCATCCATTCCTACTTAGCATTAAATTTAACATAATGTCTCAGGAATATTTATAAAATAATTACATTATTTTAATAAAATTGGGGTATGTGACATAAACCATTAATTATATTTCATTACTTATATCCCAAGGCACTATGTTGACCCTTATCCATTAACCAAATAAATATTTCTAATTTATGTTCACAATTAATTTAATTTCTATTATTATTAATTAATATGTTAGTATTGTTATTATTTAATTAATGATAATAATGAAATAATAATCTTTATATAATGCATAGTGGATTGAATGATTTATTAAATAGATTATTCATTTAAATTAAGGGACAGAATCATTCCAAATAAATTAAAATATTCGTTGAAATAAATTATTTAACAATTCCACTACTTGAAAGAAACTTGGGTGATTTAAAAATAATATATGATCCACCTTTTTACCTTAAAAAGGGGATGCATTAATGATTTGTACTTCCAAGACCACGATAGCTAGGGCAGGTGGAGTGATAAGGAAGTTTGACCTTAGGAAGGAGGTGGATGCCTATAAAGAGGGGTTTGAACAAAGTAGGAAGGGGGATTTGTGGGAGAACTGTGAGGATTTTTGGAAAAAGGAGGCATGCCGAGGAGGGGGTTAACTCGAAGCTTTGAGGAGGTGGGAAACTCAAATGAAAAGACTAAGGAGGGGGTTAACTCAGCAAGAGATTACCATGGAAAGGTTGGATGGAAAGCTGCTGTCGGAATTATCGGTCTGTGGGCTCGGGGGCTAGGAAATCCGTTGATTTCCTAGGGTCAGCACGATAATAGTTGATCGGCAAGGTGGACACATCATTTTGGGTTGATAAGGTACCATACAGAATTCACCACATAAGTCTTCTAATCTTCCTGCAAATCTACAGGCCCAGGTATTTTACTCAGCTAGCTTAAATAAAATGTATTTCCCCTTTTATTTTCAGATTATGCATGAAATAAGAACAGGGTTAGAATGAAAAGCCTTAAGCTTATGTCTATTTAATTTGCACAGACCTATGAACCTTTAGAAACCTGAAGCCTAGACGGTTGATTCTATCCTTTTAGAAGGCAAACGAAGTAAAAATTTGGTTTTTACACATAAATGGATAATTAGAGACCCAGTACCTGATAAGGGCACTACATGCATGGGATCTAGTAAGTGGGAAATCTTAAGATGCTCCAAATATGGGAGCTCATAAAATATCGATTTCCTTTTCATTCCTGTGGGCATTTTCTTAACATAGGTGTCGAAGAAATCAGGATCATCAATCAAAAGTTGCATATTTGAATCGAACATCTCTATGTATTCCTTCTCCTTCTCTCTAGCATATGCCCTAAGCCAGTCAATCGGTGTCATTATTTTAGGCCTTTGGGTTCTCTCTCGCTTACCATTGAAAGAAGATTTTTCTCTTCTATAAGAGTGGTTTTCTGGGAGGAATACCCTAGAGAATTTGTACATTGACTTTCGTAGGTCTTTGGACCACCTATCCTTCATAGAAGGTCCACAACATTTACATCCATAATAACCTTTTGTTCCAAGACCTGTGATGTTATAATAAAGAGAGCACATTAGTGTTGAGGATGAAGATAGTCACACCGAATAAATATGTTAAAAAATATTGCTTTGAATATAAAAACAAATAAAACAACATATTTACCTGAACAAACTCCTAGCCTCGAATAATCATGTGTGGTGTACACACATATGCCATGTAGTGTAAAACTCCTCTATGATGGGATGGGTCTTGACATATCATATACCTGTATCCCTTCCCATAATTCCTTGACTTCATCGATCAATGGTTGTTGGTAAACATCCATATTCTTCACTTATCTTTTACCCGGGACTATAAGAGCCAACATAAGATGTTCATTCTTCACAGAAAACCATGGCTATTGAATCTGTTGGGATTCGTATAACTTGTTCCTCACTTGGATTTGATGCATGCCACCCTTGCAACATATCTAATTCTTTGCAATGAAATATCCATTGAATCCTTGGGATTATAGGCATGTGCCTCAATATCTTATGAGGAGGACCATGTGCTTTAGCCTTGTTATTTGATTCTTTGTATCTGACATGCCCACATTTTGGACATATCCTCTATATAGATTACAATCATTGGGGCATGCATGATAAGATATGTACTCTACACCCAACATTTTCAACATTTTTTTTCTTCTGCGCAGCTTCTGGGCAAGACATTATCATTCAGAAGTACCTTATCTTTGAATAACCTACAGATAGTGGGAAATACAAATGTACAATGTCATTTAATGTTCATAAAATCCACCATTTTCAATGATGATTGTGTCACAAGATTACTTGAAATATAATGTAGTTGATATTCAGTTACCTCAACATTGTCGAGAAACATGTATCTAACATGCTATACTTTGCTTTCAATTTGTATAGTAACATTGTTGTCCCCAACTGTGTAGAATTTGACTGACTAGATGCAAATAGAGGTGTGGTGGAACCCAATTTAAGGCTTTCGAAGAAGGCTTCAGTAATAAGAACATCATCCCCTAGCTTATTTTCCTGGAATGTATGAAACAACATTGCATCCATGGCACTCCTTTGGAATAATAACTCGTCCATACCAACCTCTACTTCATTCCCTCCATTTCCAACATGTGAAAAAATACTATTCACTATAGGCATTCCTGATTGGTGAGGATGGACGCTATGGAAATAGAATAGGTGGTTGATTTAACCATGCTTGGTATGCTTCCTCTCCAAGTTGTGCTCTTTTTTCAGCCCTCTCGATTTGACATTGTACTAGGGTGCAATGGAAGATGGTAGGAAGGCCGCTCATCATCAGAATCCCGATTTTAAAACTATTAAACATTACATCAATGATGTTAGTAAGAAAAATGCAATTGGTTTGATCTCGCATTATAGAAAAGAATTATTAGAGAAGCATGAGAATCACTTCCAATAAAAAATGTTAAGGTGCAAATAATTTATAAGGAAGACGTTCAGATTAAACGATAAATTAACATCAATTCCACATTTAATATGAAAATTTAAAATTGAGCAACACATTTTCAAATGGAATTTATAAATTAACTTAACAATTTATAAAACACAATTTCAAACTGAGAATACACTAATATGACTCCATTGAAAATTAAAAAATACAATTAATCAATTTTTTTTGTATTACGCCCCAAGGGAATGTCTAATAGTAATCCCAATGAAAGGAATCTTTGACGAGTAGTTGGTGGTCTATGGAAGTTGTATTTTATTAACAACTCGTCACCAGAAGAAAAACTATGTATTGCATGTACAAAAACAAATCTGGACGCTTTCCTTTTCATAAATAAATCCTGGTCATTGAAGTGTTCCTAAAATGAACAATTTGGAGAAAATAAAGAGCACCTACAACTATTTTTGAACCGTTCAATGTTCCCATGAGTGCGTGGATGACCATTTATATACAATAGGTTCTTCCTGTTAAAGTTTCTAGAAACATAACCATTCATGCACATACTCTACATAGAAATTTTGTGCTTTCATTTAACAAAATTCAAGCAATCAGACTGACAATAGATAGGATCGGAAAATGGCATAAGCGCTATTGACTATTTGGGAGGAACAAGTACATGTGAAAGGATAAACAACCCAATATTTGCAGCATCAATATTAGAATTGGTAATATTAAAATGATTACCACAAAAAGAGAATTCGATTCCAACATCAAGAACGGGTAGAGAGGACGACCAAGCGCAATATAAAGCGTGGTTGTAAGAATTTTGATATTTACATTGAAAATTCACAGGAAGGGAGAAATCATCCCTACCCTCCAACAATTGGAAGTACCTCGGTGTGTACTTGGACAATTTTTCTCTAAACCCATCCAACTTTTTAGATATTATAGTAGAGATGGTTGGGTGGCATTCATGTCATACTTTGGATCACTAGAGATTTTAGATGACTGAACATAAGCCGAGGGGTTCGTCAATTTAGGATGAGACATAGTTTTTTTGGATTCCAACTTTTTCAAAAAATAGCATAGGGAAGTCTTCTTGTGTGTCTTTTCTATATCAGCAATTAAATTTTGTACTGCATTAGGGACTATTAGACCATCAACATTAGGTAATCTAGCGTTGGTGTAATGGGTGAGTGTGACACACTGAGGGTTCTCCTTCAACCCTTGACATTTTGAATAATCACAAACTACTAGGGTGTCATAAAGGAGTTCCATCTCGCATCGAATTAACGTCGATGAACCAGGATAACAACTTGAAGATGGCATGTTACAATTGGAGGGATAAAGTGGTTTCCCATTTTCATCCATGAACTGCTTGTGGTATCTTTCTCCTGATAAGAGATTACGACGTTTTGAAACTGGTGGAATGTCTTGTGCATCCAAACTCGAACCTGAATCGTGATCCTGCAATATAGAATAAATCGATATGCATATTCACATGGATAAGTAACATAAATTCAAATAAGTAGTCAAAAATAAATAAAACCTAAAATTAACGAGGATGGAATGGGATAACTCATCGAACTTTGAACAAGATGGTATGAGCTGGAATCTGAAGAATTGTCCATTTGATACTACAAACATTTCTTCCTGCATTTGAGCCAAATCAACAATCAACATATATATACTATGAAATATTGTAATTGGTGTGGTTAAATAGTAAAAGGACATTTGGTATGAATATATAATTTTAAGTGTACACATAAAAACAAAGGATTTACAAAATAACGGGGGTACGTTTGTATATATATAAATGCACTAGTGCACTAACATAAACCCAATGCACCGGTGCATAACGAATATAAACGCACCATTAAAGAATATCTGCAAAACCCCCATGGTGGAAAATATCCACTACATTTGGTAGCAGATATTTCTATATGCATTTTTACAAAATAATTCATTCTGGTGCGTTTCCTACAGATAAGCGCACCAGTGCGTCCTAACATTACGCGCACCACCATACAATTTTTTAAATTCTTTGAAAGATAGTTCATTCTAGGTATGTACACACCGGTGGTACTTGACAACAGGCTTATCGAAAATGCTGAATATCAAAATTTTTAAAAATCACAGAAACCCTTTTTGCCCTAAATTAAAAAAAGGAGGCAATTTTAAGTTCAAAAAGTAAATCTAAATAGTGTTTAAAATCCAAAAACCTAAACATTAACTCACTGTTTTGCCAAAAATTTTAGGGGAGTGTTCTGGAAGAGAGACTTACATGGAAGGAGTTTGGAGAAACTGGTAGGACTTCTGAGGGTTGAAATTTGTTAGGTATGGAATCAAACAAAACCCTACATAATAGAAATTTCAAGCATGTACATATTATTGTAGATATTATAACCTTATTTAGAGTTTAACTAGATTTAGAAGAAAAAAAAACTTCATACTTACCTTCAATGTTGCAACCATTATTTTCTCGAGCTGCTTCTTTTCATTTTATGTGGCTGCAAAATTCTTCATTAGGGTTTAAATCCCTTTATTGTTATACAAAATTATGATTTCACCTTTTAGGGATTTTGGATTTACTGAGTTTGTGATTATATATAGAAGGTGTAGGGTGATGGGTGAAAACATGAAGTTGGGAAACAATTTTGGCTTGATTTTTACAAACAAAACTGCTTAATTTTATGTTTTTTAACTTTGACCTCTTCAAACCCATATCTTTCTTAGGAATTTCAACTTGAAGTAAACACAAATTATTTAGAGAATTGAATTATATTTCTACTCGTATTTGTTTTATTTTTTTTATGGACATATCATGGGAAACATTTGGTGCACACCAACGGCATATACTTGAAAATTTTAGGTATGGATAATGAGTGACCTCTGTGGACGTCGGGTTTTTGAAAGATGGTTATTCATTTTAGGGAAAAGGATTGTATGCTCATAATCTACACACACTACACTTGTGCATGGACTATATTTTGAGTTTTTTAAGACTTGGGAACTAGCTTTTATTATTTATCGAAACAACATATGTTAAAACAATGGTGCATTATCGACACATGTTGGTGAGCTTCAATTTTAGTTTTAGTGTGACTCTTATTGGAAAAAATAAAAGTACCCTTTTGAAGAGGACGAGCCAATTATGATCTCTATGAAATTTCAAATTTTTTGGTGTTTTCTTTGTTAAAATATTGAATTTTCATTTTGGGTGATTTTTAGAGTAATAAAATTCTTAAGGGATAAGGTTTAGAAAAAAATTATTGATAAATAGAAATTCAAATCAAAATAATACAATTATTATATCATTGGAAACTAGATTCAAATATGAATCCATTGCTACCAAGTCCGACAAATAATACTTAAAATTTGTAGGGGTTTGGGCTTGCTGAAGTTGCAGGTTCTAGAAAGATGCCAAATATTTTCGCAGGTTTTGTTGACCATAAACTCTAGGCCAAAAAATACTTTCCAAACTCTCGGCCGAGAGTTTAGCTCAAACTCTCGTCTGAGATTTTTTTTGAAAATACAGCATGGTGATTCATTCAAACTCTCGGCCTAGAGATTTTTTAAACTCTCGGCCGAGAGTTTGAACTCTCAAAACTCTCGACCTAGAGTTTTTTAAACTCTCGGCCGAGAGTTTGAGGTTGAATTTTTTTCCCCTGTTCATCCGTGCGCCCTCTTTTATTTTTCACTCTGTTGTCATGGAATTGCTTCCCAGCTTCTCGTTTTCACCCTGATATGGGGCCACTTTCTTGGTCAAATCCTTAACCATGTCGGCCCTGTCAATTTTTGTGTTTTTTTTAATTAAAAAGGCATGCATCAAAATCAGTGCATTTGTATTACCAGAACGCACCGATGCGTCCATCAACATGGCACACCGGGTATGACCTGCGTCGCATCATTTTTAATTATTTTATAAAAACAAAAAAGTTGTTTTTCGTGTCTCAGTTCTCTATTCCCAGTGCATCTCATGTACTATATAATGCAACGGATATGACATGTGTCACGTCGTTTTTTTATTATTTTACAAAAACGAAAAAGTTTGATTTTCTTATCTCGGTTATCTATTCCCGATATGACTTGTTTACTTTAACGCACTGGTGCGGTGTTTTTATTGGCGCATCAGGGCGTGTCATGTATATAAGCACACCAAATTCAAGTTTATTTTTTTTAATATTTATTTTGTCGTATTTTGAAGGTCTGTAATTTGTTTGTATAATATATTGATAGCTTCTGTATTTAATGGTACAGGCATTGAACAACAACTTTAATCAACATGATGGGAGCACATCGAGAATTACGAAGAAGGAAAGTGATTTTAATTAATTTTTGTATTTAAAATAATTTGTTTGAATTATTTGTATTTAGTTAACTAATATGTATTGGTTAATGTGTGACATGTAGATCCAAAAAATGATGAAGCTCGATAATATTCTTACCAAACTAAGTCCAGAAGAGTGTAAAACATTGATGGAAAAGTTGTTGAGAGATGAATCGGGTGAATAAAAAATAAGTCAATATGAATTATTTATTGAAATTTGAGTAATAATATACTTAATTAAGAATATTCACTAATATGTTTCAAATAACATAATTCACATAATATTATGAATGTTATGTAGGGACTGACAGTAACAGAATTCAATGTCATCAAAAAGAAAAAAATGGAAGATGCAAATGATGATCAATTGGTCCTTAGCTCATCTGGAGTGGTGTTTTAAGTTAATAGAAGGGGCAAAGAATTTTATAATACTATGAGGGATTTAGTAGAAAGAACGTACAGACATACTTTTCACTTACAATACAAAAACCAATCAAATGATTCAAAAAATCATGTCATATGTAAACTATAAGAGGTGTTCCCAGAGCAATGGTCAATGAGACTTGACAGACTTGCAATATAAAAAACATACAAAAACAACAAAAAAATCATTCAAAAGGTAATATTCATAAACATCTATATGTATAATATGTATCAAAACTATTACAAAGCGTCATTCATTCAATAATTTTAATTCTGTCATATTTATTTTTCATATTAACAGAGAAATAGTTTAATGTTAGTTTACATTTTCAGGAAGATTGTGAGAGTCCCAGAGGATGAATGAGTTTATATGCAAAATGTGACAGTATGGATGTCCAAGAAAGTGTACAAGGAGATGGTCAAGGAAATGGACATAATTGCATCGCAGGAAGAACCATCTCAACAGCAATGTACTTCAAATGTATGAAATCATTGGTTTTTAGGTTTATGTTATACATTTCATTAGTTAATTCGACATTAAATATTAATTTTCAATTTTTTTGTCACATAAAAGAAAATATGGAACCCAGTCAACACACAAGACAAGACGACAAGGAAAAAAGGGGTTGATAGAAAAGTTTGTGAGTATTTTTTATTTCGTTGTAATAAATAAATATTTCGTAGTGGTTTTGATTGGTATATTTATTTATTTTGTAATTTGTTTTCACTGGAAATCCTTGCATGCCTTCAAATAGGTGTTAACATACAAAGAGGAAGCCATTAGAAAAATTGATTGACATTGAATTAAGCAAGGGTTGTGAGTATATGTTGGCATATCAAAAATTAATTGTAGATTTTGTAAGTCTCTGTGTTGTTTTACTTCTCTCATTTTATAATTAATAAAACAACAAAAAACTTTTATACTAAATTTATCATTTGTGATGGGGCATAACACTTACAGGAAACAAAGTATCGAGTGGAGCCAGCAAAAGATTTATTGATAGAAGGCATGAGATTTGGCTTTGAGAGAATGTGTATAATTCATGAGTCGATTAGTTCTATGGTATGTCAATTTTCAATTTACATTAATGTATACTATCTATTTATTTTTCATTATTAACGTTGGTAATGTAGATACACTCAGTATACTTTATTTTTATGTTTTTCATATGGAAGCTAAAGAAGAGGAAAACAATCAAGCCGATCAACAAAACATTTGACCAAATAACCCAATTGATGCAAGTGGCTCGAGCACTGATAACAATTCCAGCGAAGAATGATGTTTTGTATTTAATATTGATGTTAATGCAAGTTGTTGTAGCTTGTTGCATATTTTGAAATAATTGTCTATGAAAATCAGACATTTTGTATAATAATGTACTAGACATAGTGTCTGAATTCAAAGACAAGTTACCGACAAGTGTAACAATAATTACATGCATGTTGACCTTTTGATTATTATTGTCTCTATGTTGTCGTATTTTGTATGACAAAGGCACTCTTATTTCAATATATAATAAAATAAAATTTACATGTGAAATGGTACATTGATAAATATTACATGTGAAATGGTAAATATTAATGTCAAATGTTACATGTGAAATGGCACATTGGTAAAAAAAAATTCAAGAAAAAAATGTGTATTTTCATTCAAGATGGAGCAAAAATAAATTCTTCAGTGCCATACAACAATCGTAAATGGTATATTGGTAATTAAATGTATGGATGATTAAATATTACAATAGATTATTGCATCTATATGATATAAGAAATTAATCCAAACAAGCAACTTCAATAATTAAAATTGAAATGAATTTTAATATAAACAAATATTCCAATTTAAGATGAATAATGGAATTAAAAAAATAAAAATTATAATTATATATTTGAATGAAATATCAATAGATATTCTTCAAAGTATCAGATTCGGTGCGTTTACTAATATATGTCGCATTGGATATCCTATAATACTATTGCGCACTGGTGCATATAAACTAAAATTGTGCACCGATGCATTTATAACATTGACCACTAGTGCTTTTTATTTTATGAATCACACTAATGCATGTATATTGCTTATGCGCACCGAGAACAATCAAATATTATGCCCACCGATTTTTAGTTTTTAAGCCTGACGGTGCATTTTATGTGTTCAACTGAACCAGGCCATGTTGATATTTTGTAAGCACTAGTGCGTTCTAGTATTCAATGCAATAGTGCATTCATGTATGAAATGCATTGGTTCTACCCAATAAATGTATTGCAAGGTTAAATTTAAAAATAATGGAAAAAATTACAGTGTGTATGATATACAATATCGCACTGGTGCGTTTATATTGTACAACCGCACCAGTGCGTATATTCTATACTAAAGCACTGGTGCAATGGTGAAATTTGATTATTTCCAGTGCTTTTTCTAGTTGAGTGCACCGATGCATCTGTTCTAATCACACAACACCGGTGCATCCAAGTAAGAAATGCACAGAGGCGTGTAAATCTAGTTGTGCGCATCAATAAACTAACCTCCGCTAAAACCTCCGGTCGCCGAGTATTTTTTATTTATAAACTGTATCTATTATGACCTCTATAAAAACATCTGCTACCATTGGTGGAGGTCATAGCAAAAGTTTTTCTGACAATTTTTTCTAATCTTGTAACACTAAAAACATCTGCTATGACCTCCGCTACAGGGCCTTTTCCTTGTAGTTTTTTCTATTAGTATGATTTGAGTATGCCTTAAGAAAAGCCAAAAAAGGGTGCGTCCTTGGCTCAATTGTGATTATATGTTGAAGTTAAATTGTATCTTGTTTATGGTTCAATGGAACAAGGGAGGGCGTAGCCCTTGGTTCCTTTCTCTGTTGTGATTTATGTAATCAAGAGTGAGTGTTTACACTTAAAGTATATGATTGCTTGGTGTCAGAAGGGCTTAGCCTAAACACTGTGGAATTAGAAACATATTTATAGTATAAATACCTATGTAAGTTATTCATATTGGATAAGGGACTAAGGATGTAATGTTAGTTTTCTTGAAATATAATTCAAAGTGATGTCAGTAAATGAAACTCTACCCTAGTGGATTCATTGCCCATCTTAGGGGTGACCACTCAGTGGGAAAACATATGCCAGATAGAGGTTAGATGGTCGGGTGGAACATTGAATTCAAGCCTTCAATCGCTCAAGTTTACTTGAATTAGATAAGTATTCTATAATTATTACGCAATTTTCATTCGTCAATTTTATAATTTGAGTTAAAAATGGTTATTTGTGATAAATGTGTTATTGGAATTTTGGTTATAATTTATGTGAGATTCGATACACACTAATGGTTGTATCTTAAATATAATTTATTATTGTGTTTCTTTAAGAGTTAATTACTATGTAAAAATTGTTAGCTTAGAATGTATTATTAGAGGATTGTCCTATATATTAAGATATGCATTGTCATCAAGTAATGCATTAATGCTATAATATTTGGTACAAGACCTAACAAATACTCAAACTAATGTTTTAGTATACATATTCTACTTAGAGGGTAAATAGTTTTCAAGTGAATCATGGTTAGAAGATAATATTATTAATTATGACTTGGTTGTAATGAAATCCTAATAAAAAGGTTTAATGTCATATTTATATTACTTGTGGTAATGGTTACATCCAAGTGGATTTCCTTGCATGGAATAGTTTGTTGAATTATAAAGAAGACGCTATTTATATATGGTAAGCATAATTGTTGGCTTATGTTAATAAGGTCAACTAAAGTAGAAGCCAAGTTGTAAGATTATTCAAGAAGACTAAGTTAATATTAAAGGAGTATATTAACTAAAAGCAGGATATAAGTATTCAATAATTACTTTCTTTGTTCCTCTGATAGGAGAAGGAGACTATGTGATAATACAAGAAGATGTTGTACTTATGCCACTTTCGTATAATTAATTATACTTAAGTGAGAGTTTGATAGAGAATAAATGGATGTGTTTTTAATGTAGAAGATTAAAGAAGTTAGGAAGTAGCCATCTCTCCAAGATGCTTAAAAGGATAAGCTTGGTTAAATGACAAGATATTTTCCCGTGATTAGGTGATTAAGTAATTGAGAATTATGTTATGATTAGAAGTTAAGTATTGAATAAATATTAACCAAAAGTCTTTTAGATGTTATAATATGCCTTCTTATGGTTAAGAGTCTCAATTCAATTGATGATAAGATTTCTAGAAATAATCCTATGTAACTGTACTGCGCAAAAATATTGAAATGTATGTTATCAATGATTTATCATGTTTTGTAAACGTTGGTACTAACATATTTAGCTATTTGGAGGAAGTAAAAAAAATTACTTACCCCATTTCCGAAAATGGTGATGAGGAAATTGGGTTCATTACATATGAAGCTTCATTTTAAAGTAAAGTCATTCTTCCCTCTTTGAGAGGCTGACTCCTCACGCTTCATATTACCCTTGTTCGGTTCTTTACCTTTTCCCTTATTTGCTTGACCAATTAGGGCATGGTAATTGTCACCTCTGTATCTACTTTCCTTCTACTCCATGCAAGTCTCCTCCTAGATACAGTCACCCCATAGTATTTTCCAAGTGGGAAGGTTTTCTCGAGAATAAATTCCTTTGACAAATATTTTCCATTAAGGTGGGAACCCATTCAGTGCTTTGTTTACTAACTCTTTGTCTTCAACCTTCTCCCCAATTGTGGCAAGCTAGTCACTAATATATGTGACCTTCATCAAGTAACTGGTAACAATGTATATTCTGGTAATCTCAATAGATATGAGATTGTTATAAAATATTATATTCACAATAATGTTCTCACTCTTGTAAAGGATAAATAGTTCAATGGTCAGTAAGAAGTTGTCTCAACTACTTCTCGCATGTTCACACCTAATGTTTGCAAGAAGCTCTTGTTCGAGCTATATTTTTCAACAAATATTTATCAATGCCTTTCCTTTAACATTTGTCCAATCATCAAATACAATGGATATCTCAGATTTCGTCTAATAATTTGTAAAATTTCCAAGAGCATTATGGTTTTTTTCTCTTTCCATGTCAATTTTCACAGTTCTAGCTTTGTCATACCCATGGATCCTATATCCTTTAGGGGCACCATTAATGGCTTGTATCATTTCATGCCAATAGTTTGAGTGACAAACACTAAGTGGTACACCACGTGCGTAGAGAAACCTGTAAATTTTTTAATCCACATCATCCTTGCAACCTTGCTCGAGTAAATACGATATTGTTCTACACATAGGTGAGAATTCACTACGATGGGGGAATGGGGATTAGGTAAGGTCTTGACACTATAATAGTACATTATTAGTCAATTTATATGTATTATACCTAGGGGTACATGACTAATCAATTCTATATGCCTACTAGTATGGGAAGTTAATTTTATGAGGGTATATCACTAATAAATCCTTGGGCAAGAGGGTGTGTTCATGTTTCTTATCATCTAAAATGGGTTCTTGTTCCTTATATTCTGAAACCCGTGGTAACTTAGCATGTATCCTAAAAATGAGGAATTTGACTTTGTGTAAATGTGCAACTTGTTTTAGTTCATGCAATGGGTTTTTCTTGGTTGTTCAAGATCTCCGGTTTTACCTAATTATTTAGGATGGTGGGTCCACCTATTATCTAATGAATTTATTTCAATACCTCTCCAACACTTTGAAGGTGATCAAGGAATAAGAGTTTTTCTAGGAGAATATTGGGTCTATATTCATTTGTAATAAAGCCTTTTTTTATTAAACGTGTTTCGGAGAAATGAGTTGTGATGACATTACTTGATTCTAAGAAGTTGTTGAGGTCAATCAACATCAAATTACATAAAATAACTAAACCACTCGAAAATCCTCATCCATTCTAGCACCTATCTATAATCTTGTCCATTCTTTCTTTGTTGCACTTTGTTTATTGTATTAGTACTATGAAGGGATTCTCCTTTAATTATGTTTCTCATTGATCATTGCTTACCTTTGTTATTTAAGCCTCTAATATTCCACAAAATCATTTTAAGATGCATTGTTAGACAATGGGAGGAGTAAGAAGATATTTGTTCCTTGAAGGATTATCTAATTAGAGCACCTTGGTTGAGCCCTTTCCTCTTGGATATTTTGTTTTATTTAGTTCCCATTTCCATGGATGGTTTTAAGGAAACAACTCTTACGCCAAAGCTCGAGGGCTATCCTTGTTTTGTTCTTGGGCAAACTGATTTACTTTTGGTCTTGATGTATTCCATTTGAAGCACTTGAAGTTCTTATGATATGTCTATTAAATGATTTTTTCCATAAATTTCTATAAGAGCTAGTAGATATACTTCAATCTGATCATATATTCACTTGGGTTTTTTTCCTCCTCTTCAAAGATAGAATGATCTTGGCATTTTGAATCCATTTCTAGGTCCTTAGTTTCAATCATTTCCTTATTCTTAGAGGGTTTTACTTTCCTAGTCCTACAAGGGATTCTTACTTATTTCTTCTCTTTTGATTGTCATGCTAAGTAGATTCATGGTAGGATTTTCTACATTAGATTTCTAGAATTTAGGGTCTTATTTTTTCTCCCGCGTAATCAATGCTTGAAAGTTATTCTTGGTGGGGGTTTAGGATTTGCCCTAAGGTGCCTATTTTTTTTATAATATTTTTGTTTTGATGGCACTTTGACAAATCCTTCCTTATCCATAGTTTCTTCTTGTCTCATAAAGGATATTCATAGGAAATTCTTTGAAAAGATGGCCATGCTCATGGCATTCCCTACATCTAAACGGTATATGCTCATAGTTTAGAATTAGGTTCCATTATGTATGTCGAAATATTATGCCAATAGAGTTTGGCTAAGTTACCTGAAAAATCTTACTATCCCAATGAAACGTCATTCTCCATTTCAGATCCTAAAACGAAGGGGATATGGCTATAAAATTCCATTGATTCGTATTAGAATTGTACATATACATTTATTTTGGATATGTTTCATGGCTAGCGTGATACATTCTAGGGCCAAAGTGATGTGTTTTAGCTTAATTTTGATAAGTTTCAACAAAATTGTGAAATGTATCTGTTAGTAGTAGGTATGCACTCTGGATTGAATACTCCTTCACCGTGAATATTTTCATTTAATATCTTTTCCCTTATGGTTTCCTAGAGTCTAATTAAACCTAAACGATCTTGTTGATTTATGCTATGGTGTTGCGTTATGTGGCTCTTTGCTTTCAAATTTCAATGACTAGCGTGTAATGCAATGAAGTGGCACAAATATTGTTTTTACATTCTAATTTGTGGGACCGACCCTCAATGAATTTGTTCAACCTTTGTTAAGTGTAGCATGGAGGTTAATCAAGGCTAATTTTAGTAGTGCTACGAAACTACCAGATGGCACTACCAAATTAGCACCGCTACCAAACTTCCCACTAAGTGCTGCAAAACTGGCACGGTTGTCAGAGTCATAATTTTGACAACAATTGAAAGAACCACCATGTATGTGCATCAAAGTGGGCATGTAGTGAGATATGAACCCATAGGGGCTGGGATCTTAGAATCCTATCCATAATTCGGGGTCAAATTCAGAAGGGCGGAATGGTTCCGATACTTTAAGAAATTGCAGGGCCACCATACAGAAGTATCAAGAGCCTTTAATGAGGGGTTTGATGGGAAAACCATCACCGTGGGGTATGTGGCATTTCCTGTTTCACAGAATTCCTTCGCCATAGCAACATAGTTACCTCAGGACGACGAACAATGGTTTAAACTCCAAGTCGTTGATGTTTTGCAATGTAATCACTTTCTTCTTGATAAGTATAGAGATCCTGATTGGTCCAAAGGAATCCCACAGGCTTGGCTCAAACAGGAATACAGTGATTTTCTAAAGATGGTGCAGAGGTATATTACGGGAGAGGAAGGTATGTTACAGTTTATCTTTACCACATGTGTTATTTTCTACATCTGGATGGTATTTCAAGGATGAACCTCCCGTTTTATTTCTTGAAAAGTACCCTGAAATTTAGCACAACATTTTCCACCAGGGTTTAATAAAATTGTTAATTATTCAGAATTTAAAAAAATTTGAGAAGACTTGGGACCATTTTATATCTTGCTCTGATTTTGGGACTCAAGTAGAAACTAATAATACTTCTATTAGTTACAAAACCACCGAAATTTTTTGTAATGCTAATTCTGATGAAGAACAGACCTTTAGAAAAGAGGAAATCAAAATAAAATTGAGGATGAGAGGAGTTGTAAATCCGCCTCCAGTAACTCTGAATATCCAACCTCGCACACAAAAACGCTCAAATAATTCTTCGAATGATGGCAAAGGAATTGAAGTTCATGGAGGGAATCCTGAAAATACAAATCCTTATTACCTCAGAGGTCCCCATACTCGAGCCACCAAAAAGTTGAGATTGAACGCTGGAGCAATCCTTGACCCTTCCTTGAAAGAGAAAAGGTTCATAGATGTAGATATCCTATCGGATGAAAAGCCTCGAAAAGCTAAGATGGTTAAGGTTAAAATTTCACCTGCAAATCCGGTGCCAACAAGGACAAGCTCAAGAGTTAAGACGAATCAAGAGTTAATGAGATTAAACCCCAGTAAAAATAATGAATTCATGGACGCTAAAGCATAATAACAATTCCATCATACTGAAAAAGTTCAAGAACGTATCAAGCAGGAGGAATCTGATTCATCCATGGAGGTAGAGAAAAAGGTAGCTGAAATGTTAACCAACCTAGAGAAAACTATTAACGCAGTCCCCTGCTGTCACTTGATTCGACCAGATATTCCTATGGCCCCTGAATAGGAACAGAGCATTCAGAATGAAGAATTTAAAGACAATTCAAAGATATACATCGAATGCTCAGCAACTCAAGTGAAAAAGGAGTTAAATGAAACACTACCTGAAAGTTTGGAACCTCTAGTGAATAAAAAATTGGAAAACAAATTGAGGAAATCTAGGACTCAAATTAAAGAGATGAAGCGGGAGAATAAGCAGATACAGGATAAATTAAATGAGGTGAATAAATAGTGGAGCAAATTGTTTATCAAACACAACAAACTTTGCAGTTTTTCCCAAGCACTAAAGAAAGATAATGAAAAGATTCTCAGGGAAAGGAAATATTGGAAAAGGGAATGTATGGTTGAAAGGAAAAAACACCAAGTCAATCATGATAAACTGGGTATTTTAACAGAACTGGGTACTCCTGTGCTTCATGACACAATGCAGATCGAGAGAGTCAAGGCTTCACAGGGTCAAAGACCTGAACCCAAGTGAACATGTCTGATGCTGTATCGATCGGAACATAACCTACAGTTGATTGTTGTTTATTCTGTCTCCTGTGAAGAATGTTCAGAGTCTTTGTGTTTAAGTTCACCTTAGTTTGCTTAGTTAAAATAACTGATTAATCATAGTTATATTTTGTTAAAGAATATTACTGGTGCTGTAAATATTTTCGAATTAGAGAGTTAAGACATATGTATGACTTTGAAGTAATCACTTTTAGTTGCCTAAAGCTAGTTATTAGTTAGCATATAGTTACGAAACCATAAAGATCCAAAGCTATATGAAGGAAATGAAAAAACAAGGAGGGGTTCGATTTTTTGCTACGATTCTGTAATTTCTGCTTGGAGAAACTGTAAGTCCTGATTTTGCAATATATACATATGTTCAGTGTTATTTCATGAATGAAATGATCTGTGCCATTCATTGCCTTTACTTCTAGTTTACTATTGAAATAAAAGTCATATGCACGGCATAATCACTTGTGTCAATTTGACGAAGTTTAAGATTTACTATTAATTAAATTGAATTGGTATTTTATTACTTCACATCTTAACTCTGTTAGATGTTGAATATTCAGAATTTATGAATTCTTGACTTAATTTATAATGAAATATTATGTGGTAAATCAATGAAGGATCTACATGCTAAAGTTTGTGAATCCCTGAAACTTATGTTATACTGCCTCTATCTTTCTTCCTATTTTTCAAGCCTTTAAAAAGCCAACAAAATATCTAAACCACAGAAAACTAAAACCTATCTTTAAACCAAACCATAAGTTAAATGCCCTAGCTTTGGCCGTAACAGTCTGGTGCAAACCTTAGGGACAACAGTATCTTAGCGAGGGTGCCACGTTTCAGGAAATTTTTAATTCATAAAATCAAATTTTAATTGTTTTTAACGTGTAATTTGAACCCTACTCCTCGCTAAATCCACCACGTTCCATCTCAAAAGGAGGCAATAAATCACTGAATCGAATTTATCAGTTACAGTTTGAAATTTGGATTCTGCAATGGCCAAGTTTTAAGTTCGCAATCTGCGGCAGCCATGTTTGAGCATTAAGGTTCTAGTAGACAACTTGAAGCATATCATCGATTCACTTGATGACATTGATTTATGCTAAAAAAGAAGAAGATGTTGCTCGAAATGGAATCGAGGAAATCAATGAAAAACAAGAGAATTTCATGCACAAAATCGAATATCTCACACATAATGATGATTTTTGGAGCTGATACATACACCAAAAGAGGACTATGGTCGTGTAGAGGATGATTAATCCCACGAGGTAGAGATCTTTTCATTCCTGAAGTTCACCTAAATTTCCATAACACTCACACCCTGAGGCTACTATAATGAATAAATATTCCTTTAAACATCAATGGGCTACCGAGCTATCAATACCATGATTTTTAAGGATTTGTTGGCGAGCTCTAACGAGAAATAAAACCTTCTACTTTCATAAGAGGATTAGGAACATTTTCATAGAGTAAAAAGTATGTATTGATTTGAAACCTGAATATCAAGAGTTAGTTCTAGGGAGCAGGGTGTACTTTTCTTCATGGATCTGTAGATTGTGTTTGGATTTTTTTAGGTGTTAAATGTATTCTTATACATAGCATGAAATATTGTAATGATAGTAGGAAGTCAATATAACCATTCTTATGCCAGCGACAACTTGGAATTTTAGTTTTCTCATTTTCAATAAACTACCAAAGCCATTTAATTTGTAGGTAGTGAACACTAATAAATTACAAATTAAATTACAATTTTTTTTATTAAAACCAAATACGGTAAAAAAAATTGAATCTTAATTTAATTTAATTTTAAAACTTATTAACTAACACAATAATAAAAAAATATCAAAACCTCATTAAATAATTTAGTCGGCACTAAGCTTTTAACAATCCTGACATAGCCTTAGTCATAACTCAATCAACTTATTTGCACATAAATTGTTTTACTTTAGCTTGTTCACATTCCGCATCAGGTACAAACCCTAAATGAAGGAAAAAATAAAATAAAAACTAAAATGTTAAAATAATGAGCTTATATATGTATGGATGGCACTACCATAAATATTCACTCAAGACTAGTGTCCAATGACTAGGTACAAGCCCTAAATGAAGGAAAAAATAAAATAAAAACTAAATATTAAAATAATGAGCTTATATATGCATGGATGGCACCACCATAAATATTCATTCAAGACTACTGTTCAATGACTTAGGACTGAATGTTGTATTTAAGAAAAATCAATGAGCACACTAATTCTAGAATCATTTACTTCACAAAAAAAATTAGCACCTTATGACCTTCAATGGCATAAGTTTCCATTCTTACTTCCTAAGGAGCTAAAATCCTTTGCACGGTTATGACGCTACTTGTATAAACCACTTGGCATCTTGGTATCTATCCATTAAGCGCCTGGGGTGAGAAATGGATAAAAAGGCGCTTAAGGAAAATCTAAACAATAATAAAATGAGTCAAAAATCACACTGCTCTTAGCAAACTTGGGATAACAACTAGCCTGAGCTGCATCCTCCCTATAAAGGAGAGCTTAGATGGGTGTTAATTAACTAAATCCATGGCTCCTTGCTTTCAATTGTATCTTGAATGCAACACTCCAGATCAATGTTTTTTTTGTACATTTTTCAATCACTGCAACTATTAATTCGGAAACAGAGCAATTAATCAATATCTTTAACAATTAATCTACATGTTATGTTTCTTAACTAAGATGACTATCATAAATCTTTCTAGATTTTTGGGATTTTGAAAATTGATCTCTATCCCAAAAGTGGAGAAAATAACACTGATAGATGTTATTATTCTAACACCCACCTATCCATATAAATATAGTTTCCAGACTTAATTTTTTTATAACATTTTAGATATTTTCTAATGTGAATGAATTGGACAATGTCACATTGGTTGTTGATAAATATGGCAGATCTCAAAAGGTAATTTTTTGTTTAGTTGCCAGGTTATGCAGTTTTGAATATTTTTAATTATCTTTTTATATGTTGTTTGGCAATTGTTTGAAAATGCACAATTTGGAAATCGTTTGTGGTTTATCATATATTGTATTATTTTATTGAGGATTATCAACAATGACATGTAACATGTTATATTAAATAAGATCATTCACATAAAGATGGAGTTTATTAATTTAGGAAAAAAGTAACTATAAAGTGATATAAAATATATGATTTGTTTTTACTCAATTAATTTTTAATTAAAAGTATATTTAAAAAAAAAAAAAAAAAACAAATATATATTAACAAATGTGTCATAACATTTTACTTCATAAATTTAGAGTTGAATAATTTAACAATGTTAGAATTGAATGCTAAGGATGTACAAATCCATATCTATACCAAAACTACAAGTCACACATGAGTGTTGCATGTCCTTTTTTTGGATTTTCCAAACATGTCCTAAATTTTATATAATTGTCCATTTTTTTTTAGGATTTTGCAAATATAATTTACTAAATAACATTATCTTACAATAATGTAAGTGACATGGGATTACTTTTTTCAAGTGTATTGAATAATGTATACTTTTCAATAATGAATGGTAATCTAAAAATTGAAAAAAAAAAAGTGGTTTTTCAAAATTTTCATGTACGATATGAGTATTCGTTTCACATCCCCGTGAGTGTAACTTAAGTTGAAAGTGACTAATAGATTATGTCTGACATGGTATTGAAATTAAAGGATTTTTTAATTTTATGGATTAATATTTGAAAAATGTAGTTAATATGAACACGATTAGAATTCGATATCAATTTGATGGCCAACATTAGTGTCTATCTTTTATATAGTTGATTTATTTTCTCTTATATTTGTTTCATTGAGGACATGTTTTTTGTGTTTATGAATATCATTTATAAGCAATTTTCATGTTATTATTGTTCAAACTATACGGTAACCTGGTCCATAATATATTAGTATATTAATGACCTATATTTAGGACTGTTGGTAATGTTTTCTTTAAAGCATCATTCACATCTAGTATAATGGGTGAATGAGTAGTACTGCCCAATACTTTTAATCATGACCATCACTAGCCTCTTAAATTCTATTCAAATATGCACAAAAATTGAATATTGAGCTAATAGACATAAGTTATACACTTGGATTTGATCTTGTGAAGCATATAATGGAATAAAGGTCAAGAAATTGTCAGGAGTTTCCTGATAAAATATGCATGCTGGGAAAACTTTAATTTTTTTTATAGTAAAAATTTATGTGCTACTCTATGGTTGTTGTTAATTTCGCAGATATTTTTTTTTGCAGTTGAACAAGGACTTGTAAAAGCACAAAAATTAGTTGAAGGTCTTCTTCATAACTATCCAAACTATGTTGAGCACATGTTGCTTTAGCTACCATCTTTTGGAGAGAGGATCGTCATAGTAGTGCTGAAGATCGGTTCACAGAGGCTACCATAAGGGAACCACTTTGTTACCCAAGCTTTTTCTTGATGGGAACCTTTTAATTTCATATTAACCTCTAAGGGGAGAGGATTTTCTCATCAATATTTGTCAATGGAGGTATGGAGGTATATTCATTCTAAGTCTTTTTGTTGTAATTTTTAAATTTCTTTGTGGGTTATTTATAAATAGTTGAATACTGCACTTCAATGGCCACCTAGTATTGTTCAAGCAATGGAGAACTTCCTTTACATTAAGCAATGGTCCTGGTTAATCTCTAGAATATTGGCAAAGCAAGTTTGATCTTTATATAATTTCCGCTTCTTTGTTGTTGTTCTTTGTCATTTTATTGGAATGTGAACTATTCTTTATTAATTATGAAAAAGAGAAATTCATAATATACACACATATTGTCTCATATTTCAGAAAGTGCGGGGATAGTTCTTAATGTATATTTGTGTCGTAGTTATCACACCATGTTTATAAGGATTCTTGCTAGTTATGGGTAAAAACATGAAGTTGGGTTTGTGTTTCATGAAAATGGAAAGACGGAATTAAGCTGGACACTTTTTGGTTAAACTATTTTATTTTTTAAATGGCTCATGCTTTTTATTTAGCCAATAAATATGATTATCATTTTTTAATATGTTGTGTTATTTTAAAAATATCAATGACATACATAGTAAATTGCATAAAAATAACATAGATTACTTAGGCTTTTCTATCGCTAGAATTTTAAGATTGGTTATGTTTACTAGCACAACCACTTAACTTGTGGCTGGTGAACACTGATTGGTCACAAGTTAAGTGTCACAACAAGTTACTTGTTCTCCATGTGTAGTTGCAAGCACTACCCGTTATCCATGCATTAGATATGAGCTATTCTTGCATTAGCTACTAGTTACTAGTTATCCATGCATAGCTAAGAGTTATTTTTTATATTCTTGTTTTTATATATAATTGTTTATTTCCAATTTGGAACAAATTCCATAGAATCAATATTGACAGTACACTTGTCTCATACTCATGTAATCTAGGACATATTGGTGTAATAATCGAGTTCTCATGATACCCTTTTTGGGTTGCTTTTACCGAGCTAGAGTAGTTTCTGAGGTGGGTAGATGGTTTTTTCCGTTATCCAACTTGGCCGAGTCATTTTTTTCCTATGTGCTCAGTTTCTAGGTTTGGTTCTATGCAAAGGAATGGCTCATTGTCATGTGCATATTGCACAAATTTTACAAATGAATGCCAATTCATTGCATATGGATTTTCAAATAGGATGGGATATTTAATGACATGAAAAAATATTTCATCCATTATAAATTTGTTCTCAAATGTTTTATGAGGAAACAATAATAGCTATATTATTTTAGTTATTATTATTTTTTTCCACAGAAAAAATTTATAGTGTTATTAATAAAAACAAAGTTATAGTCTTTAGATGCCCAATCTGATATGAGCATATCTTAAAAAGTATATCCATTATGTAAACCATAGATCATAGTCTTCAAACTTCAAAAATAAAGTGTTCATAAAAATGAGGGATAAAAGCTCAAAATTTTGGTATTCGGAAGATAGAAAGATAATTTCTTGATACATACATTCATTTACATAGATAAAGGAAAAGTCCATAGATTTCTAAATACTCAATAAGAAAGGAAAAATCAGTCTTAACAAAATCAGTTCAAAAACTGATTAGTTCCATCTATTGGTTCATAAGCTAATTGGGTCCAGCTATAGGATCATGATAATATTCAGTTGTAGTTGTTTCTTTTGTTTCAGATATATGCCAAGATCCCTCAGCCATAAGAGCGCCATCTTTTGCAAGTATATCAGCTTCTCCATTTCTTTCACGAAATATGTGCTTGATTCTTATTTGTCCAATGATATCTTTAAGTCTTAAAACATCATCCATGAGAGATACCAAGTGGATATTTTGAAGTCTGTAAATCCTTGTAATCCAATTTACTATGAGTTGAGAGTCTCCAAAAATTTGTAAATCCTTTACCTGATGTTCAATATCCAACCACATCAAAATTATAATGGCACTCAATTCTGCAAAGTTGTTTGTACCATTACCAAGTCCAGCTTTAAATATGAACCAATGATGTTTAAAGAGGAATAGTAGACCACTTGATCCACAAATTTTAGGGTCACCCATAGCTTCTCCTTTAAAGTATGACTAAGGTATATTGTCCTCTATTTCCTCCACTATTACATTTTTTATCTTTAAGTCCACTTTTTCCTATGGGAAGAAACTAAGTACCCCCAAGATTTGGTGAGCACATTGTATAGGAAAAATAGTTCTATATTCAAAATAGCTAGCATTTCTGGCTAGCCAGATTCCCCAGGCAACAATCAAAGGCAATGATTTTTGCTCCAGGACCTTTTCATTTTTGTTCCAGTTCAAAAGACATGTTTCTATTGTCTCCCCTTTCCAGATATAAGATAATTTTAAACAAATTTCAATTTCTTTCCAGACAGCCTGAGTGTAAGGACAAGCCACTGTGATATGAAAATTTGTCTCCTCCTCCTTATTGCATAGAAAGTATCTTCCCATACCTTCGCTATGTTTTCTTTGTAGTATATCCTAGATAAGAAATTTGTTTGAAAAGAGAAACCACATAAAAATTCTGGATTTTAAGGGGCACTTATACTTGCATATAGCACTCCACCACCAAACAGACTCAGTTTCTTTAATATGTATCAAAAAATTATATCCTGATTTTGGGTTATAAGATCCTGTATCTGGGAGAACATATTTGTGACTATGGACAACCCAAGGATCAGCTCCCAATCTTACTGAGGATCCATCCCCAACCTTCCAACATATTCCCTAGCCAATGATGTCGAACTCTTTAGTACTGCTTTCCACCATACTGAAACTTTCCTTGAGGATTTTAAAGGTTTGTGAATCCAATCAACAAGAGTATAAGGATAAATATACTTATGCATAACCACTTGGTTCCACAAACCAGTTTCTATTATAAGTTTCTAGACATTTTTTGCAGCTAGGGCAGTTGAGAAAAGTGTAGGAATATTGAATCCCCAACCTCCATGTTTCTTTGGGAGAGCCAAGGATTTCCATTTTATCCAAATCATACCATGATCAGATTTAGCAGACCAAAGAAATTTAGAGTTTTCTAATCTTTCCCAGAACTCTATTCGGGATCCAAAGGGGCATCCAGTATGCCAGTATAGATTCTAGAACATATTTTATTAGGATAAGTTTCCCTCCTTTAGAGAGCCATTGATGACTCCAATTTTGCATTCTAGCCTCACATTTTGCTATCAGCCAATCCTAGTCCTTTAAGTGATAGGCCATACTGGCTTCAATCTAAATCCTATATATTTAAAACCTGCTTCCAATTGTGACAACTGATAAGGAAAAATGTTGCTTATAGAAGAGGTCTCTTGTGTGTTCATACCATTCGACAATAAGGAGGATTTACCAATATTAACCAACATCTCAGTAGCTGAGCATAACAACTGAATAACATCTTTTATTTTCCCCAAATCCTGTAAAGATCCATTAGAAAATAAGAGGACATCGTCAACAAATAAGATATGGAATATAGAAATACTACCACCAAACGAGATTCCTTCCAAGTCAACATTACTCCTAGCTTCATACACTGCCCTGCTAAAACCTTCAGCTATGGTAAGGAATAAAAGAGGTGCTAGTGGGAATCCTTGCCTTATTCCACGGGATGGTCTAAAGAAAGGTCTTAGCTATTATTACTTGGAAAGTGCATATATGCGTGGTGGAATGCATTTTATATTTTAACATTAGCAACAAGTGTATTATGACTGCTCTAAACCTTTGAACCTTATTGCGATCATGAGAGTATTAATATAAGTAATATGTTTTTTCTAATCATTATAATTATCATAGATAAGTATTATGCATTTTAGTATAATGTTTCAAAGATCATGCAAATCATATGTTGATTTAGTTTTTGAGATTGCAACATTTTGTAAACATCACTTAATCTTGATTGACTTTTTGTTCAACAATTAAAAACATTACTTAATCTTTAATCTTGATTCACCTTTTGTCCAACCATTAAAAGAAGGAAAGTACCATAAATTGTATGAAAAATGATTGAAGGAAACAATATACACTCACTAGTTTTGTGAATACAAATGTTTTAACTAAATCCAAACAAAATCTCCACCTTTGACATAGTTTCATTTCAAGGTTACATTGTAATTTCCGATTAAGTGTGTATGTTGCAACAACTCCTTGCCCTTTGAGGCTAATTAAATTCTTTATTCTTCAACTAATCTTTGAATAGGCTTATGCACTCTTGAAATCCATTCCAAAAAGGTGAGCTCCTTAGTGATAAGAAATTATGAAACAATACCTAAAGTATTTTTCTAAATACACATCTATATCACCAAATCCATCAAAGTGATGCATCCCTTTTCTTCCACACTAGTCCATAAAAAATTGTCACTTGGTCTATCATTTTAGATACCATGCTGGTATTTGAAATATCGAAGAATAGTATATTGAGAGGATCTATAATATGGTCTTAATGGAAATGTTTTTATAAAAATATAATTAAATATGTTTGGTCTTACAACTAGTAAGGAAAAACATATTTGAATCTAGTATAATTCAAGTTAAACTTTGTGTGCGGTCTTCTATCTTTAATGTGTGCATCTAAGATCATTGTAAGATCACTTTCTTACAAGTCTAATCAAAATGGTGTGAAGCTATTTTGTCTATATCTCTTATTTGAAGTTATGTTACCTTACTACATGACTTTATATGCATCCTCTACATTCAATGTTCTGTGGTACACGTAAGATTCAAAGTTAAATGGGTGTGAGCTAGTGTATATGGTGAAGCATCATAACTACATGAATATGTATGTGCGAGTGAGATTAAATTATTATTATTATTTAAGTTGATGAAAATAACGGGTTTAAATAATAAAATTCAAAGTTAAAGAATGGATGTGATAAAAAATAATAAAAAGTATATAACATATAACTCAATTGACATAGAAAACTAGCTAAAATTCTTATTAAATGTTGAAAGTGAAATAACCAAGCTCTTATTAAATGTCGAAAATGAAACACCCAAATGAACAAGTAGTGTGCACTATAAACTCATGAATTTATTTCCCTACCTATAATGTTTTACTTAACAACTCAACAATTAACAACAAAACATCAACAAAATAGCTAGGAGAAATAGCATAACAATTTGTAAAAATGTAGAACATAAAAAGAAAATGGAAGAAAATTGTAGAATTTTACAATTGCATAGTAAATGCCTTAAAAAATGTGCACATGGGTCTTTTTAGTAAAATTTGTATGCTCCACATAGAATGAAAACATATAGTTGCATGCATGCCCAGGTTGAAAAATAAGGCTTTCAGTTGAGATGACCTATATTAGGGACCTATAAAAACAAGCAAAATGAAAAAAAATGAAGGCTACTAACTACCAATATGTGTGAATGAAACACACACAACTAGGGGGAGATATTAAGGATCAAACTCCCTAGTAAAGTCACGGACTTGTTATTGGTTTTCCATACAACATGCACATCAAAATACCTAACCTAATTGGTTGTGAAACTATGCACATATAATGATGAAAGTGAAAGTAAAAAGTAAAACAAAAAAGACACATGTAAACTAAAAAATATATTGTAAATGAAAGAGAGGCAATAAAGAAATAACAAATGTATTAAACCAATATCTAACATTCAAACACACATGACATAATGAGAAAATAATGATGTTTTTTTATTGCAATGGAGAAGCATAAAATTATAAACAACACTTGGAGATTTAGCTTTGTTATACAGTAGGTGGGTTCCACAACCTCTCCTTAGGAGGGTCCTTTGTACCATTGTGTGATCCAAGTCTATTATGTGGCAAATATTAAGGGTGGAGGGACAAGAATAATGGTTCTGAGTTTCTTTGGAATAATTTTGGCGGTGTAACCTTACTTTTGTGGTGTTGTGAAATGAAAAACAAGTTATACAACTTGACGATAACTTTATACTCAAAACGAGAACCCTAGCCATAAAAACTCATATTTTTGCATAAAAAACACCAAAAAACAACCCCGAATCAAAAAGTGGTGCTACTGGTAGCACCACTTTTTGATTTTGGGTCAAAAAATATAGAAATGGACCAAAAGAATTGTTATTGTTATTTGCAAAAACTTTAAAATCAAGCTCTAAATTGAAAACTAACGTTACCAGTAGCACAGTTTTTTAAAAATGACATTATTATATCATTTTATCATAATTTAAAATTGTACTTATTTAATCTCTTAGTAACACTATATCAAGCTAGCACCTAGTTAAATACAAATTATTCAAGAAATTATTTCACCTCTCTTTCTATTTAAAATAGACGAATTTATGATATTATTAATAATAAAAACCATATATTAAACCATAAAACGTAGAAGTTATCGAATGAGAACTCTAGCCATAAACATTCTTATTTTGCATCAAAAACACTAAAAAACAACCCAAAGACCTCTGAGCATTAAATAAAAAATTCAAAAAAGATGAAAAATTCAAAAATGCAAAAATTATTAAAAAAAGAATAAAAAACAAATTAAAAATAATTTCAAAAATTATTTACACCCTTAAAAATAATTAAAAACAAAGAATTAAAAATATATATAAATCCAAAAAAAATTAAAAGTAAAATGAAATGGAAATTTCAAATAAAAGAACAAAATTCAAAAAAATAACATTTAAAAAAAGTAAAACGAGAACAATGTTGAGTTCTCGTTAAGTTGTATAACTTGTTGAAACTCCAAGTCCTTTATTTATAGGTGGAAATTGAAACCTCTTCTTGGATATACTTTCTATATGAACTCGTTCAATATCTTGATGGCAATCCATAAACTTAGTGGACGTTATGGAATACTAGATTAATGTTTCCAATGAAATGGGGGTTTGACAAGGTCTACTTGTATAGATTACATCACCTAAACAAGTACGATTGCATTAATGAGTCATTGGTTAGAATTTTATGTAGTTATGAAGGGTCACGCATAATTTAAGGGATTTCCTACTCTTAGTGTGCCTTAAAAACTAGTCAAATGATGAGACGACTTGGCTAAGTGAGGTACCAAACACCTCATTCGATCATATCATAATTGAATGAGGTGTAAAATGTAGCTTATGACTACAATAGTAATGTATCTAAGAAAAATAGGTTGATAAAAAAAAAAAGCATGGAATTTGAGTTACAACTGAGGTAATTGATGGTTCATGAGTGGCGGGATGGGGGTAATGAACACTATTGAATGAGAGTGAGTTGAAGAAGTGAGGCTCATTGGGAAATAATTGCAATAGTTGATGGAAGGATGTGAACATGTAGTAAAAGAAATAATGAGAATGATGATAAAGGCCAACTAAGCAAAGAACATGGTAAAGATAAATGTTGGTATGAGAAAGAGTATAAAAAAAATGTAACAGGAGATTGAAAAAGGAATAAGAATGTTGAAAGGAGAAGAAGGAAAGAAGAGTGGTTCATATTATGGAAAATGTGAAATAAGAAAAATAAAAAACATTTATTGACAATCCCATGAGCAAGATGCTCACATTTTTCAACTAAGGAAATCTGGTGCAAAAGCATCCCAAGTATCCAAGCTCTCCTTATCATTGTTTGTTTTCAATGGTGTTTCATTGGTTTATTTCTCAATTTGGTGTGTAGTGCCAAAGATTGTATATAATCTCAATTCTCATGTGTTAAGTTGTAACTATTTTTCCTTAATGATTAAGGCCTTGGAAGTTATAATAGGTCATAATGATCATGTCTATAAACGCATGAGATGATAGAGGTTAAAATTCCTTAGAGTTTGAACGAGTCTTCAAGTTATGCTTGGAATGATGGAGTTTGAAGGTAATTAAGGATATGTCCTACTCTTAAAAAAAAATATTGTGTTTTCTCATTTTTAGTTGTAGAGTTTCTTATTATGCAAATAAATAGTAAAATTAAGATTTGAAGGGATTTAAAGTGTTTTATAAATGATATAGTTTTTAAAAGAATTGGATTTTGATATCTATATTTCATATTTATAATTTTTTTTTAATAATCGTATCATTATCTATTTTATTGTTATTATTGTTTTAATATTCTTATCATTATCTATTTTATTTTAGTATATCAATTCTCTAATTCAAATAATATGTATAATTTTCTCAATCATACTCAATAAATCTCCAAATTAAATAGTATATTCAAATTATTATAATAAATTACATAGCATATTCAATTATTTACCTTTATGATTATTTAGATTTAATATCGCATACTTTTTTTTAATTAAGTTCAAATTTTTATTTTTTTTAAATATGATTTATAATTATAATTAATTTACCTATTTTAAGGCCATAAAAATTGTGAAATGCATAGCTAGTTGAGTTGAGTAACTTGAACATAAAATATATTTGATCCAAAGTTTATAAAATGGATGCTCCACTAGAAATCGGTTGCATATCACAATATATAATACAGCAAAGCCATTAAACGATGTTATTCTCCACTTGGGACAGGCCAGATAAGTTTAACGCCCCAGTTTCCTTGAAAATAAGGGATTGTCTTTCCATGGCCACGCCTCCCACTTGCACCGAACTCCACCTAGGATCTCTACTTCTTTGAAAACGTTTACATAAACATAACAATTTTGTGCTTCCCAATATTTTTTATATACTGAATTTCCACATACATCACTTTTATACGGTTACCAAGAAAATTTTCCACATGTTATTCCATTCTTATTCTTATTCTTATTCTTATTCATGGATCTTTTACTTTTTCTTCTCCATGTCAATTTCAAGTTACAGCTTTTCATCTTTGAATTTTCTGTACGTAATTTCCATTCTTATTCCTAAATCTTTTACGTTTTTTTTTCCATAGTATATGTTTTCATCTTTTAATTTTTTATAAAATGGTTCCCACAAACTTAATAATAAACAGACTTAATAATAAAGTTTCTCTTCAGTTAGTTTCCATTCATATTCCTCTCTTTTATTTTTTATTTTCCATATTATATGTTTTCATCTTTGAATTTTCTTTAAATGGTTCAGACAGACTTAATAATAAAGTTTATCAACGTGTAGTTTTAGTTTTTTACTTTGGATAATTTTAGATTTTTCATGTTAATTTTTCTTCAATATAATTTTTTAAATATCAATTTTGTTCAATAAATTTTCTTAATATCAAATTATATGTTTATTTGTATTTACATATTTATATTATATGTATTATTTTTAAATTGATATATATTAATTATTGCATTAAGAGGAGTTATACAACCTAGTATGGGGAGATGTCACGTAAAGTAGCGTTATGTCAAAAGTAAAAAGTAATTAAAAAATCATGCTAGCTCATAAAATAAAAAATAAAACCAAATAAAAAGTAATTAAAAAAATCCATACATGTTCATTAACAAAAAAAAAAACATAGATCCATCTTAAATCCGGGTCTATCAAGCACCAAGAGAGATTACATTTCTATAGGTGTAATTTTTTTTGGATGTGTGAAAAATGTAAGAAAAATAAATTACAACACAAGAATCTTGGATTGTGCAGATCCAAGTTAAAATATATCTCTTTTTTTCCACAGAAAAAAATCATATTCTTCTTATTCATATCTAAAAAGGAGAATACATTCCACAAGTGCGAGTGCACAATTTCAAGTTCAAAAGCCTTAGGTTATGCAGCTTTCTAGTTGTTTACATCATTCTACATTCAAAGATAATCAATTTTGCATTCACTAAGATTTACATTTTGCCAAAAAAAAAAACACAAAATTTAAGAAAAAGATCCAGCTTATCCTTCTGTCCAAAAATATAGATTTTTTCTCTTTTGATCCTGGATGTCGTTTATGTTGGATGAAATTAGGCAAACTCCACCCTCGATTTCCAGCCGAGCTTTAGAAAGAACGTCTACGTCGACATTTTTTTCCCTATATACATGTTGGAAAAGAAAGTTACTGAAAGAGGAGGCTAGACTTACCAGATTATGGTCAATATTTTTGAGGTTCAAATTTCAATGCTGTGAACCTTGTTCATATGGTTAATCCAGATCTCTGAATCTCCATATATCTTGAGTAAAGTCACTTGTTCCTCAATAGAAATTTGTCATAACACCCTCAGAGCTAGCCCTTCATCTCAGTTGTTTGTACCAATTCCCCCATTGGCTTTGAAAGAAATAAAGATATTCTTTGATATTCTCAATACTCCACCCAGGCTGCAGGATCTTGTTTCCTTTTCGCAAGCTCCATCAAAAGAACCCATTGAATCCTCCTCCACGCAGGATAAGCCTTTCAAAAATCGGATCTTTGGCTGGTAGACTTTTTCTTTGAAAAGATTGTATGTGGATAAGACCAAGGAAGTAACATAGAAGGATGGAAAAAGACGGCCATAAAAAATGGATGTGTTTCTTGATGTCCACAAGTGCCATAAAACCAGATATGGAATGCACCTCACAAGTTTAAGAGCGGGATTGACAAACCACAACTTAAAATTTAAATCAATTGAAGCGACATCCCACAAGTTGTTCAAGCTAAGGGCGTCCCCCACACTGTGCCATACTTGTTTGAAAAAGGAGCACCCGAGGAACAGGTGTGCTATGTTCTCATCTTCCCCTTTGCACAGGATGCACCATCCAGGTCCGTGGACGTTTCATTTTTGTAAACAATCCCAAGTTAAAGCCTTACCATTCAAAACTGTAAAATTAGTCACAGCAGATCTAATGAACAAGTAAATCAATCACAACAGATGAACATAGAAAATATGCAAAACTGTGCAAAACATGCAACAGTGCTCAATCTCCCAATAAGGGTGAATGATTACAATATAAACTGTCTCAATGACTAAGCAATTCAAATTGCCTAAGTAGGTCATTCGAATCACTGAATGGAGTAGCTTGACTCCAACTAGGAGTCCTCATCATCAATCAGTAGTGGTCATCAATGCACAAGAACCAGTCATCCAGGTGTCAATCTGAGTCTAACTGAGTGTAACAAGTGTAACTGAAGTGTGTAGCACTGATTAAGGGAAGGAGGCTCAATGGGGGGCGCATGGGAGGCTAACTGAAGTCAGAACAAGTCATCTAGTCAATCTGGAGGTCCAACGGAAGTGAAACAGTCAGTCGGGAGTGAAACTAGCCTCAAATCAGGGAGAATCGAAGCTAACTGAAGTGGAACTGCAGTGGTAGGTGAACAAGTGCGTCCTTCTCTGGCAGTAGGTGAGAAGTGGGCGCCTTTCAGCCTAGGAGGGCTAAAACTCTGAAGTAAGTGGCTCCCGGGTGCTAGAATAAGGTGGCTAAGGTGCTAGAGGCATCAAACTGGTGACTGGGATGCATGCAAAGTGCATGCAAGTGCATGCAAACCCTAGAATTTGCATGCAAACCCTAATTGCATGCAAGATCCTGAAAAAGATGATGTGGATATCCGAACACCCCCCCTCAAGCTAGACTATGATGTGCAAAAAATAATGTGGGGCCCTGGTAACTAGGACCAAAGGTCACCCCAATACAATAATCCAAAAAATGCTAAAAATAAACTAAGTGAGGAAAGAGGGAAAACCCAGTGGGAAGAAAGCCCCCCCTCAAGCTAAAGAATAATAATGAATCAATCTGTCTCCACCATGATGGAACTCACCCCCAACAGTGAACGGAGGTAAGAGAACTTCTTCTCAGTGAAGCTCTTGGTGAAGATGTCTGCAATTTGCTCATCAGTAGGGCAATATTGCAGAATGATGGTGCGGTCATGCACCAACTGTCGAATGTAATGCATATGAATCTCAATGTGTTTGGTCCTCTGCCGCTGAACTGGATCTGTGGAGATCTTGATAGCACTTTGATTGTCACAAAATAGGACAGTCGAAGTAGTGCCACCAAAACCAAACTCGGAAAGAATACCCTGCAACCAAATTGCCTGAATGCAGGCATTGACTGCCCCTCGATACTCTGCCTCTGCTGAAGAAAGTGCAATGGCTGCTTGCTTTTTGCTGGACCAGCAAATAGCACCATGACCAATCATGAAAACATAACCGGAAGTGGACTTCCGATCAATGCTATCACTTGCCCAATCTGAATCAGTAAAACCAATGAAATCAAGCTCAGAATCTGCAGCATAATGTATGCCAAAATGTCTCGTACCTTGCACATACTGCAAGATCCGCTTGGTTGCTCGCCAATGAAGCTCATGTGGCTGCTGCATATATCTTGACACGACACTCATAGCATATGAGATATCAGGCCTTGAGTGTGTCAAATAAAGTAGTGAAACAATCTAATGTCGATACATACTGCAATCTGCAAGCGATGTAGAATCTCCCTCCTCAAGACTGATTCCTGAGAGGAATGGGAATGGGGCTTCCTTACATTCAGCCATATTAAACTTCAATAACAGGTCGGAAGCATATTTTTGCTGAGATATAGTGATCCCATCAAAATTTTGAGCTATCTCCAAGCCCAAAAAGTGACTCAGCAAGCCCAAATCGCTCATGTCAAAAGCTAGATTTAAGGCAGATTTTAGCTTGTTTATTGAAGTAAGTGTGCTACCAGTAATGAGAAGATCATCAACATAAAGTAAAATAACCAAAAAATTACCTTTAACTCGCTGAAGATACACATTCGGATCAGATTTGCATCTTTGGAAATTCTGAGAAAGAAGGAAGGAGTCCATCTTTGCGTACCAAGCTCTTGGGGCCTGTTTTAACCCGTACAAAGATTTCTTCAATCTGCAAACCAATGATGGATCTGATGTATAACCCTCTGGTTGCTGCATATATACCTCTTCAGCAAGGTATCCATGTAAAAATGCACTCTTCACATCCATGTGGTGCACCTCCCAGTGCTTGGATGCGGAAATAGCTAAAACAAGGCGGATGGAATCCATCTTTGCAACCAGTGCAAAAGTCTCAGTGTAGTCCACTCCTTGGACTTGGGAGAAACCTTTTGCCACCAACCTTGCTTTATATTTGCTGATAGTGCCATCAACAGCAACTTTAGTACGTAGACCCATTTACACTTCACTAATTTTCTTCTAGGTGGAAGAGAAACTAGCTCCCATGTGTTGTTCTTTTGAAGAGAACTGTACTCTTCATCCATGGCACTTTTCCATCTCGGATCTCAATGAGAAGAATAGTATGATGTAGGATCTGAACCAGCCATCAAATAACAAATCTCAAGAATAAATGGATCAGCAATAGAAAGATCCATACCTGCTCTTTGAAAGTCTGCTCTTGTTCGTCTCGGATCAGCAGGATTTCCAAGGTTCGAACCAGCAGATTGTAGAGTGTTTTGGGCCTACTTTGGTAACTAAGGGGGATCATAATGGTCGGATTCCGAACCTGATATGTCATGATCATCATATGCTGCTACAATATCAGAAATATCAGAACTCATACCTTCATTATCGCTGCACGGATCTTCTTCTGGTGAAGGCGGTGAATCGACAGTCTTCTCCTCGACTAGTTGCAATTCTTGAAGCGGTTCTTCAAATTGCACACTGCGCTCTATGAATATCTTTTTAGATCTGATATCCATGAGTTTGTATGCTTTTGATTCTTCCCCATATCCTATCAATATGCACTCGGTACTTTGTGGATCCAAAGCTCATCTCTTCTCGGAAGGAATTCTAGCCCATGCAGTAGAGCCAAAAACTCTCAAATTTTACACATCTGGTTTGTGACCAAAGAATGCTTCGAAAGGAGTCATACCTTTCACGGATGAATGTGGAACACGGTTCTGTATATATGCAGCAACATTGATTGCTTCAGCCCAAAGATTTGCAGCCAAACCTTTTGATTCAATCATGCATGTAGCCATCTCTTTCAGTGACCGATTTTTCCTTTCCGCTACACCGTTCTGCTGGGGTGTGTAGGGAACTGTATGTTGGATCTTAATTCTGCTTTGGGCACAAAGTTGCAGCAACTCAGATTTAATATATTCTCCACCATTATCATATCTAAGAGCTTTGATCTTGCTCTCAGTGGCGGTCTCAACAGAAGCCTTAAAATCCTTGAATTTTCCAAGCACTTCTGACTTGTTTTTGAGAAAGAATACCCATGTAAAGTGGGAAAAATCATCAATAAATGTCAAAACATACCTTGAACCATTTAATGACATATGGGGCAATGGACCACTTATATCAGAATGGATCAACCCCAAAATAGTAGAAGCTCTGCTAGCTTTGCCGCGGTCGAATCTGTGCTCGGGGTGCTTTCCAATGATGCAACCAGTGCATATTCCCTTCGAGGAACGGAGTTGTGGAAGCCCATCTACCATGGATTTATTTGATAGCAGCAGCAAATATTTATAATTAAGATGTCCAAATCTTTCATTCCAAAGACTACTAACCTCATTACCATGTGTGCGAAGAGCAGTGGGCTCTGCAAGCGGAATAAAGTGTGAAAACTCATAGCATTTTGCAGTGTGATTTGCCTTTCCGACTGCAACTAGTCTTCCACTTTTGATATCAGAAATTTCAACTGTATTAGGGATGAATGTAACTTGCTTCGGTTCACCAGTGTGTGTCATTTGATACATAGAAAGAAGATTTGAAGCCAAGGAAGGCACATAAAGAACATTCTGAAAGCTTCCATGATCTACATGAATCGTACCTTTGCCCTTTGAAGAAATTTTTGAGTCATCTCCCAAATGGATGGGGATGGAGCTATTTGGATCGAATGAGGAAAAAGAATCAATATTTGCAGCCATATGATTTGATGCACCCGAATCTATCAAGAGAGTAGTGGGCTTCGAAACCGTTGCCATGAGTGCTTGTCCTCTTTCATGATCATCATTCCTATCCTTCTTCCTTGCACCGTTGAGAAGAGTTATGTTGTTCTTTTCCAAAAGGAGGGCCATTTGATCTATAGTCTTCTTCATACATGAACTTTCGGGATGAAAGCCACGGTTGCAATAAGTACATTTAGATTTTTGGTTACCTTCTTTTCCCTTTTGCTTGAACTTCGAACTGGATGGTGCATCCGTTTGTTTGCCTTTGTCTTTTTGCTTGTGAGGCTCGAATTTGGGCTTCTCCTTCTTTTGCTTTCCTTTACCATTCGAGATCTTGGGTCCTTGAACATATAGGGATAAATATTTGGAGCTTATGGACCCCATTTGAATCAACTTGTCATGCTCTTTTGTGACGAACTCAATGAAGGCATTCAAGGTAGGCATCTTCCAATTCGGGGTAGTTAGCCGACCGGAATTGAAAGTGGAGACAAATACCGAATAATCTTTCCCAAGCTTGCTTAGAATGGAGAGGATCAATTGTTTGTCCTCTTTGATAACTCCACTATTCTTCAATTGCAAGTTCAAGTTCTTGAATTTTGTTAAGAATTCATTAATGGTCTCGAAATTCTCAGGACTAAGGGCAATCAATTCATTCTCTAATTGAAAATCCCTAAGCTCATCCAGCTTGCCAAATAGTGTTTCAAGTTGCTCCCATATGGCTTTTGGAGTCTTCAATCCACTGAGATGGAAGTGAATATCTTTGGAGATGGAGAGACAAAGAAGACCATAAGCTTCATCAAGCTTGTTGTAGTGTTTGGTTCTATCTGACAGATTGCTTGGCTCCAATTCAAGACGAATAGTGACTCGGTAGTAACCTTTTGAACGTAATATGATCTCCATATCATCTTTCCAATCAAAATAATTGAATGGGGTGAGGATAGGCTTTGAAGAAGAGTATTCCATTGCTAGGAGCGAGTCAAACTGATGTAGAAGGAGCTTGCATGCACAGTGTAGCGAATGCAATTGCTGTAGAGGAGCTTGCATGCACAATGTAGCGAATGCAATTGATGGAGACAATAAACCTGCAAATCACAATAAACCAAGAACAATAAGGTCGAACAATCCACCCTTTTAGAGTTGCATCACACCTGGGATTGGAGATCAAACAATGTTGAATGGGTCCAATGTATTAGATCCAGGATTTATGTGGAAAATCAAGCTTCTGGAGTGGTATTGGAATTATTTTCAAGCTTTGCATGCACAGGAGCGAATGCCCTTGAGATATCTCATGCCAAAACTTTTTGCAATTTGAGCAATTCAATCAAATCTTCTTGTAAAAACACTTATAGAAAAGAGATCTTCTCCCTGCAATGGCTCTGATACCATGTAAAATTAGTCACAGCAGATCTAATGAACAAATAAATCAATCACAACAGATGAACATAGAAAATATGGTGCAAAACTGTGCAAAACATGCAGCAATGCTCAATCTCCCAATAAGGGTGAATGATTACAATATAAACTGTCTCAATGACTAAGCAATTCGAATTGCCTAAGTGTTGAATATTGTAACTTCTAAGAATATTATATTTGTACATTATTTATTCCGGAGATGTTTCATTCCTCCGAGGTAACCCTACTATGTATCTGGAGATGTTTATTCCTCCAGGGGTTGGTATTAACTAGGGTTATTAGACCCACCATGTGTGGGTCGGCCCTGTAGTTATATTTTAGGGGTTATTAGACTTCTCCAGGTGAGGTCGGCCCCATAAGGTCTTTTAGTCAGTTGAGAGTCAAGTATAAATAGAGGAGGTGAACTCCTCATTAGATCATTCACTCACTTGTGGAAGAGTGCGCACTTGTCTGGGAGATCAGCTAAGGAGACAAAGGAAGGAGGAGCACATCTTGTATTTTGGTTAATCATCTTATTGAGGAAAGCTTTGCTGGGTTTTCTACCCCATGAGGGTTTCCCAGGGTATATTGTGTGTCTATCTTGTGATTGTGTTTCTTTCAGTGATCTTGCTTGGCTATTTGGTTTAAACTTAACATGGAATCAGAGCTAGACTGAATAGGACATCTTTCACAAGGTAAGAATACCTCTCTCTCTCTCTTTGGTGAAGTTAGGGTTTCAGCCCAAAGTTGGTATTATTGATTTTTTGGTTGCATGGCTGGATATCCCTTTTCAATACCTTTCTTTTAAGCCCTAGATCGAACTTTTTGGTTGGGTAGAACTCCGGGAATTCCAAACCCTAATTCTACCAAAAGTGCGATACGTCAGATTTTGGTTTCAGAAAAAAGTTGGAATTTTTGATTTCTGATTACATGGTTGGATAGCCCTTATCAAGAGAATTCTTTTAAGCTATAGATCGAACTTTTTGGTTAAGTAGAACTCCGGGAAAGTCAAACCCTAATTCTACCAAAAGTGCGATAAAATTCTGTTTCAGTTTCCGGAAAAGTGAAAAGTAACTTTCCAAGTAAGTCTACTCTGTCTCTTGGACTCCCCCAAGAGAAGATGGCTCCAAATACTAAGCTTGAAGACAAGCTAGAAGGCATAGAGAATTTCCGGGCATGGAAATACAGAATTGGTCTCATTCTTGAAGAGAATGATCTTGCTCAGTTTATCAAGGAAGAAGTTGCAGAACCAGAAGGAGATGAAGCCAAAGAGAAGCATAGGAAAGATTTGATTAGGGAAAAGAGAATCATAGCTGATTCCATCAAAGACCACTTGATTCCCCAAGTGGCCTCCAAGAAGACTCCAAAGGAAATGTATGATGCCCTAGGAAGAATGTATGAAGGGAAGAACATCAATAGGAAGATGAATCTGAGGACTAAATTGAAGAGTACCAAGATGCACAAAGGAGAATCCATTCAAAACTACTTCTCAAGGGTTTCACAAATCAAGGAACAACTAGATGCAATTGGTGATACCCTTGATGAGGATGAACTTGTGATGACTGCCCTCAATGGTCTCACTAGATCTTGGGAGTCATTTATACAAACCATGTGTGCCAGGAAAGAGAGCATGAAGTTTGATATAGTATGGGAGGATTGTGTTCAAGAAGAAGCTAGGGTTGCAAATAGAGAAGCCCTTCTCAAAGAGGATGACCAAGCCTTAGCCACTCATACCAAAAGAAGAAGAATGAGTCATCTCAAGAGAGTTGACCACAAAGGATCTCAACACTCCTCTAGATCTAACAAGAGAAGAGGACCCAATTCAGCAAGAGATCTTTCCACGGTAGAATGCTACAATTGTCATAAATTGGGACACATCTCCAGATTTTTTCCTTCTCAAAGGAAGAAAGTCTTCCACAAAAGACATCATGCACATATGGCAGAAAATGATAGTGAAGAAGAAGAAGAGGAAGAAGATGAAGAAGAAGAAGAGGTAGAGGTAAAACCCAAAAGGAAAAGATGTAAGGTGAAGAAAGAAGATCCAGAAGAATATGTTCTATTCTCTGCACTCTCTGGATCTGTATCTCCTGGAGAAGATACATGGATCATTGATAGTGGTGCTTCCAAGCACATGACAGGTCAAAGGAAGACCTTCTCAAATCTTGAAGAAAAGTCTTCTTCACAGAAAGTATCTCTAGGAGATGACTACCAATATCCCATCAAAGGAATTGGTGAAGCTAGCTATAAGCTAGATTCTGGAACACCCTTGAAGATGAAAGACATCTTATATGTACCAGGTTTAAAGAAGAACCTTCTCTCTATTTCAGCTCTAGATAAGAAAGGCTTCAGAGTAGCCTTCATAGATGGACAAGTACTCATGTGGTCCAAAGGGAAGACAATTAAAGATGCAGTTGTTATTGGTGAAGAAGAAGGAGGTCTCTATAAGCTCAAGGGTCATCCAGAAGCTGCCCTTGCACATGAGATCTCTAGCCCCAGTGAGCTATGGCATAGAAGATTAGCTCACATCAACTTTAAAGCCTTACCCTATGTAAGCAAGGTAGTCATAGGATTACCAGATTTAAAATCTGATCATGATGGCTCATGTAAAGGATGTAAGAAAGGGAAAAATATCAAGAACCCCTTTCCAAAGAGTGAAACAAAGACTAAGAACATTTTAGAGCTTATACACTCAGATGTATGTGGTCCAATGCCCACCACTTCCTTAAGTGGGTTTGAATACTATCTTTCATTCATTGATGACTATTCAAGGAAAACTTGGATATACTTCCTAAAAGGTAAGAATGAAGTCTTTGGAAAATTCAAAGAGTTCAAGGCTCTAATAGAAAATCTATCAGACAAGAAAATCAAAACTCTCAGAACAGATAATGGCGGAGAATTCACCTCAAAGGAATTTGAGGACTTTTGCAAAGAAGCTGGAATTAAAAGGGAACTAACTACTCCTTACAATCCCCAACAGAATGGGGTGGCTGAAAGGAAAAATAGAACAATCATGGAAGCTGTGAAGACCATGATACATGACCAAGATCTTCCCATGTACTTATGGGCTGAAGCAGCCAAGACAGCAGTTTATGTGCAAAATAGATTATCTCACAGTGCCTCTTGAATTCAAAACTCCAGAAGAAGTGTTTACAGGTAAGAAGCCTGAGGTAAGTCATCTTAAAATATTTGGGTGTCCTGTGTACATCCACATTCCAAAAGAAAAGAGAACCAAGTTGGATCCCTCAGGTAAGAAGGGAATGTTTGTTGGTTATTGTGAAACTTCCAAAGCCTTCAGAATCTACATACCAGGTTTCCATCATATAGAAATAAGTAGAGATGTAACCTTTGATGAGGAAGCAGCTCTCAAGAAATCCAGAAAGTGTCAACTTGAAGAAGTTTATGAAGAAGATTCATCACCCAGAAATTCAGAGACTGTTCACATCCCTGAAGAAGCTACACCAGAGGATCATGACATGCTGGAACCACAAGAACCCCCTGTTGCAGAATTATCCAGGAAAAGAAGACCAGCATGGGCTAGAGATATTATTCAAGGAGCTGAAAGATATGGAGCTCCTGAAGGCTCCACTAGAGAAAGAAAGAAACCAAAGCTAATGTCCAACTATATGGCCTTAATGTGTGATCTTGTGGATCAACTACCTACTAGCTATGAAGAGGCAGCTCAGAAGAAAGAATGGGTAGAAGCAATAACAAAAGAATATCAGTCAATAATGAAAAATGATGTTTGGGATATAGTTCCCAAACCAAAAGATAAAAGTGTGGTTTCTTCCAAATGGATTTTCAAAATAAAACATGCCGCAGATGGAAGCATTGAAAAATACAAAGCAAGATTTGTAGCCAGAGGATTCTCTCAGAAGGAGGGAATTGACTATGAAGAAACATTTGCACCAGTTGCCAGGTATACTTCAATTAGAACTATTATGGCTCTTGCATCTATGATGAAGTGGAAATTACACCAAATGGATGTTAAGACAGCTTTTCTGAATGGTGTAATTGAAGAATAAGTATACATAGAGCAACCTCAAGGGTTTGAGGTTAATGATGGAAGAACTCATGTATGCAAATTAAAGAAGGCATTATATGGGTTGAAACAAGCTCCAAGGGCTTGGTACGGAAGGATTGACAATTTCTTAACTAGCATGGGCTTTACCAAAAGTAAAGCTGACCCAAATCTTTATCTCAAGGTGATGGATGATGAACCAGTTATATTGATGTTATATGTAGATGATCTTTTCCTAATTGGAGATGAGAAACAGATTATTGAAAGCAAGAAGAAGCTTTCTTCAGAATTCGAGATGAAAGATCTCGGATTAATGCACTACTTCTTAGGCTTAGAAGTATGGCAAGAACCAAAAGGGATCTTTCTAAATCAAGGTAAGTACACTGTGGAGATTCTCAAAAGATTTTATATGTTGGAGTGTAAAGCCATGGCCACTCCCATGGACTCCAACTTAAAGTTATTAGTTAATGATTCATCAGAATTAGTGGACATAACTCTATATAGACAAATCATTGGATCATTGATGTATTTAACAAATACTAGGCCTGATATATGCTTTGCTATAAATACCCTAAGTCAGTATCTAGTAGAACCTAGAAAGTTTCATTTAATAGCTGCAAAGCATATAATGAGGTACCTAAAAGGTACATTAGATTTTGGCCTATTTTATCTTGGAGGTCATGAACTCAGATTACATGGTTACTCAGATTCTGATTGGGCAGGTAGTGTCTCAGATAGAAAAAGTACCTCAGGTGGATGTTATGGTCTTGGATCTGCCATGATCTCATGGTTCAGCAAGAAACAATCAAGTGTGGCCCTCAGTACTGCTGAAGCTGAATATATAGCTGCCTGTTCTGCTCGCTGTGAAGCAGTATGGCTTCAGAAACTTTTATCTGGAGTGTTTGACTTAGAAATGGACCCCACTGTGATTATGTGTGATAATCAAAGCTGCATCAAGATGACTGAAAATCCTGTGTTTCATGATAAGTCAAAACACATAGAGATCCGTTACTTTTATATTCGAGATATGGTGCAGAAAGGAGATATCAAGCTAGAGTATATAAGCACTGAGGATCAAATTGCTGATATCCTGACCAAGCCTCTGTCTCGAGTAAAGTTTGAACACTTCCGAGACAAGCTTGGTGTAGTTCAGAAGAACCCTCCTCGAAAGGGGGAGTAGCACAGTATGAGACAGACAAGCCTATCTCATCAATGATGAGGTTACCTATTTTTTGCACTTACTCACCTAGAATTATTTAGATTTAGGACTCTTATATTCTTTATTTTGATGGTTAGATGTATACATGCTTTTGATGATAGATGTATACATGCTTTTGATGATAGATGCTTTTGATGGTTAGATGTATACATGCTTTTGATGATAGATGTATACATGCTTTTGATGATAGATGCTTTTTGATGGTTAGATGTATACATGCTTTTGATGATAGATGTATACATGCTTTTGATGATGATGATACATGTTATGGTTATACATGTTTTGATGATGATGATACATGTTGTGGTTATACATGTTTTGATGATGATGATACATGTTGTGGTTATACATGTTTTGATGATGATGATACATGTTGTGGTTATACATGTCTTGATGATGATGATACATGTTGTGGTTATACATGTCTTGATGATGATGATACATGTTGTGGTTATACATGTTTTGATGTTGATGATACATGTTGTGGTGATACATGTTTTGATGATGATGATACATGTTGTGGTGATGCATGTTATGATGATGAGGATACATGTTCTGTCTTGACGAACATGTGAAGGGATTGGATAATTTGTGGACTTTAGTCCTAAAGAAGAGCCGTAGACGTATGTCTTCGATAATGAAGTTCTTGATGAACATGTGAAGGGATTGGATCATTCCTGGACTTCAGTCCTAAAGAAGAGTCGTAGACGTATGTCTTCGATAATGAAGTTCTTGATGAACATGTGAAGGGATTGGATCATTCCTGGACTTCAGTCCTAAAGAAGAGCCGTAGACGTATGTCTTCGATAATGAAGTTCTTGATGAACATGTGAAGGGATTGGATCATTCCTGGACTTCAGTCCTAAAGAAGAGCCATAGACGTATGTCTTCGATAATGAAGTTCTTGATGAACATGTGAAGGGATTGGATCATTCCTGGACTTCAGTCCTAAAGAAGAGCCGTAGACGTATGTCTTCGAGAATGAAGTCCTTGGTGGACGGTTGAGGATTAAGTCATCCTTAGACGTAGGTCCTAAATGTACGGTTGAGGATTAAGTCATCCTTGGACGTAGGTCCTAAATGTATGGTTGAGGATTAAGTCATCCTTGGACGTGGTCCTAAATGTACGGTGGAGGATTAAGTCATCCTTGGACGTGGTCCTAAATGTACGGTGGAGGATTAAGTAATCCTTGGACGTGGTCCTAAATGTACGGTGGAGGATTAAGTCATCCTTGGACGTGGTCCTAAATGTACGGTGGAGGATTAAGTCATCCTTGGACGTGGTCCTAAAAGTACGGTGGAGGATTAAGTCATCCTTGGACGTGGTCCTAAATGTACGGTGGAGGATTAAGTCATCCTTGGACGCTGTCCTAAATGTACGGTAAGGATTGGATCATCCTTGGACTTTGGTCCTGTAAACTGAGCCGTAGACGTGAGGTCTCCGAGAACATGATAGGACTGGATCGTCCCTGGACTTCGTTTCAAAAGGTACATGACTGGTTTACATCATTCTTTGATGATGCTGATGATCGTGGGATGACGATGCTGATGATCGTGTGATGACGATGCTGATGATCGTGTGATGACGATGTTGATGATCGTGTGACGATGATGATGATGATCGTGTGATGACGATGCTGATGATCATGTGATGATGATGATGATGATGATGATCGTATGACGATGCTGATGACGATGTTGATGTTCCAGTAACTAGTCAAGTTACTGATGATGATGAATTGAAGAAAGCTTCCGATGATATATAGATGATGTAGTAAATGACTCCTTGCTCCTGCAGATGTTGTTATAATATCCTTCTCGTTAAGGGGGAGTGTTGAATATTGTAACTTCTAAGAATATTATATTTGTACATTATTTATTCCGGAGATGTATCATTCCTCCGAGGTAACCCTACTATGTATCTGGAGATGTTTATTCCTCCAGGGGTTGGTATTAACTAGGGTTATTAGACCCACCATGTGTGGGTCGGCCCTGTAGTTATATTTTAGGGGTTATTAGACTTCTCCAGGTGAGGTCGGCCCCATAAGGTCTTTTAGTCAGTTGAGAGTCAAGTATAAATAGAGGAGGTGAACTCCTCATTAGATCATTCACTCACTTGTGGAAGAGTGCGCACTTGTCTGGGAAATCAGCTAAGGAGACAAAGGAAGGAGGAGCACATCTTGTATTTTGGTTAATCATCTTATTGAGGAAAGCTTTGCTGGGTTTTCTACCCCATGAGGGTTTCCTAGGGTATATTGTGTGTCTATCTTGTGATTGTGTTTCTTTCAGTGATCTTGCTTGGCTATTTGGTTTAAACTTAACACTAAGTAGGTCATTCGAATCACTGAATGGAGTAGCTTGACTCCAACTAGGAGTCCTCATCATCAATCAGTAGTGGTCATCAATGCACAAGAACCAGTCATCCAGGTGTCAATCTGAGTCTAACTGAGTGTAACAAGTGTAACTGAAGTGTGTAGCACTGATTAAGGGAAGGAGGCTCAATGGGGGGCGCATGGGAGGCTAACTGAAGTCAGAACAAGTCATCTAGTCAATCTGGAGGTCCAACAGAAGTGAAACAGTCAGTCGGGAGTGAAACTAGCCTCAAATCAGGGAGAATCGGAGCTAACTGAGTGTAACTGAAGTGGAACTGCAGTGGTAGGTGAACAAGTGTGCCCTTCTCTGGCAGTAGGTGAGAAGTGGGCGCCTTTCAGCCTAGGAGGGATAAAACTATGAAGTAAGTGGCTCCTGGGTGCTAGAATAAGGTGGCTAAGGTGTTGGAGGCATCAAACTGGTGACTGGGATGCATACAAAGTGCATGCAAACCCTAATTGCATGCAAGATCCTGAAAAAGATGATGTGGATATCCGAACAAAAACAAGCCACATAAATATTTTACTCTTATGTGGAGCCGAGGATTTCCACAGTGACTTCCACCATGTCAGCAAGCAACTTGATTGCGCCCCTTTGCTAGGAATCCGCATCAACCCTTCTCTTTACTTTGTTAGTATATTGTTGTTGGATGCATATGCTTTGTAAGTCGTCCTGTAGTATTTGTTGATCCATAGTTTATATTAGCCCATGGTATTGGCCCATAGTATTGGACGCATATTCTTTGTAAGTTGTCCCGTAATATTATATGTCCCATGGTTTTGACCCATAGTCTTGAGCATAGACTTAGTATATAAGTGTGTGTTGAGGCCAATGAAGGTATCGCGAAGTTATTTGTATTGAGATTGCTCAAAGGAGGTTGCCCCCTCGAAGTGGCCTGTGATCAATAAAGCGATTCTAAGTTCTGTTATTTCTGTTATCTCGTGTATTTTCATTAATTAATTGTTGCAGATTCTTCACATCTGGTATCATATCACTTTCTTGGGCTCGTTGGGTGGAATTTCTGCCAATTTTTTTTCGCATCTGTTGCAAGTTGGGATCTGGGAATAATCCCTATCTGCATAATTGTGGGAAGTACTTGGGAATAAACCCTAAAACGCATTGTGAGGAGTACCACAGGGACCTCAAAGTAGCTGGCCCATTAAGAGGACCTACCAGCGAAAAGGGCAACGACCCCTACCTGATTGACTAGTTCCCACCCATGAGGTAAACCTAGAGCTATCGTTTGTAGCAAAGCGGTTATCAGTTTTACCTGAGCCGTGGAGTGAGGGGTATTGCCCCAATACGAAAGCCATCAGACAACATTGGTGGCCGAGTGAAACCCCTGAACTATTAGGAAGACGAACATACCTGGGGTCCATATCTATTTTCAACTGAACTGTTGTCGATCACTTCCACGCCGTTTTGAATCCATTCCAAGCCGTTCCAGATCCAATCGTTTTAGATCCAGTCATTTTCGATCCATTCGGCATTGTTTCAGATCCATCTGTTGCCGACCCCTTCCGCGTCGTTTCAGATCCAATTGTTCTGATCCCTTCCGTGCCATTGTAGATCCATTTCTGGGAAAAAAAAAAAAAAAAAAACTTGTTTTTTTGCCATATCCCACTTGTTTGAAACTTCCCGGAAACCCCTGCAATCCCATTCTGCATATTTCATTCATGAGGACCCTATCCCAAATTCCAATTCCCAAAGCCCAAAAATCTCACATTTGTCTATTTTTAGGGTTTGCCATAACTTCTTCAATTTTCACCCACTCGCCTCCAAATTTTGCCACCATGTTCATTCCCTATTCCTACTTCTTTGTCTCTCTCTGACAAATTTTCTCATTCTTTCACCCCACTTCTGAAATCCCCATTTTTTGCTTCCTTGTCCATCAGAAAGTGTCCAAAACCTAGTCAAACCCAGAATACACATTCGAGTTTTTCCCAAATCCAAATTTTCCTTTATTAAAACACCTTCTATTTTTGTTTTTCTACCCACTCCAAAAAAAAAACTCTTGGTTAGGGTTGTTACCTGCACAGGAGCAAAAACCATGGAGGAAGCACTTGTAGCCATCCAAACCAAACACCAAGATTTGGATGAAAAATTTCTCATCCTCCATCTTCAGCATTCAGCCATGAACAATAACCGACAACACGAATCTTCTGCATCCAATGGATTCTCTTCTTCCAGCAATTTCCGTGGTCCGAAGCTTGAATTTCCTTGCTTCAATGGTATTGATCCGACTGGATAGATTTATTGTGCAGAACAATATTTCAGTTTGCATAATAATATTGATGTCCAAAAAGTTCCACTTGCATCCTTTCATTTGGAACAGGAATCCCTTCAATGGTATCGTTGGTACCTCAGAGCTCATCACGAGCCAAAATGGACAGATTTTTGCCAACTCCTTTTGCAACGGTTTGGTCCTAGTGCTTTTAATGACTTCATAGGAGCACTCACTAAACTTCGCTAAACTAGCACTATGAGAGAGTATCAGATAGAATTTGAGAAACTGGCCAATCACACAGAAGGATTGTCTGATGAATTCTACAGGAGTTATTTTATTAGTGGTCTCAAGGACGAAATCCGGTTAGAGGTTAAAATGTTATGTCCCAACACAATGATGGAAGTCTTAGGGTTGGATAAGTTGGCAGAGGACAAGATCGCAGCCCAACAACGCTCCAAACCCACCTTTGTTCCCTTCAGAAATATGGGTTCCCAATGACCTCCCGTCACGCCAGCTCCTTGACCAACTCCTATCAAGCATTTTTCTGAAGCAGAGATGCGGCACGTCGAGAAAAATGGCTTTGTTATAATTGTGATGACAAATTCACTTGGGGGAATAGATGTGTTGAGCAACAGCTCTATCTCTTGGATGTGGATTCTCCACCTGCCTCTGAACCTTGTGAAGACGCTCCAGATATAATAGATGATCAGGTCGACATTCAGAAACCGCCTATTGACCCCCCTTATCAGGACGACCAACCAGAGATATCTCTCCATGCTTTATCCGGCGTCACCACCCCCCAAACAATGCGGGTTAGGAGTTACTTCAAGAAGACCCCTCTTACCATACTCATTGATTCTGGTAGCACTCATAATTTCATTAACCATTGGATCGCCAAATAGGCTGATTGTTTTGTCCATCCTTGCTCCAACTTTGAAGTCATGATTGCCAATGGGGGCACCTTACCTTGTAAGGGGAAGTGTCACAATGTGCGTATCTCTCTGGAAGATTATAACCTACGCTCTGACATGTTTGCCTTGTCCTTAGGCAGATGTGATGTGGTTTTGGGCATTCAATGGTTTCGCACTCTTGGCCCCATCTTATGGGATTTTGCTAAACTTTGGATGCAGTTTTCAGTCAATGGGAAACAACACAAATTTATGGGCTTACAACTAGGGTCTCTCTGCATCATCAGTTCACATTGCCTGGAAAAAATCCTTAAGAATAATTCACATTGTGTCATCGCTCAACTCCATTCCATTGAGATGCACCCATCAACGATCTCCACTACTTCCTTGGATAGATATGCAGTTGTCTTTGCTGAACCAATGGGCTTGCTGCCTTCAAGAGACCTTTCTGGTAAGAATTTAGCCGCATCTACATCTCAGCAGGAAATGATGGGTATTTTGCATGTAGTACAGAAGTGGCAGCCATACCTATTAGGGAATTATTTCTGCATCAAGACTGATCTCTAGAGTCTGGAAAATTTCCTGGAACAATGCGTTTCCTCCCCAGCACACCTGAAATGGGTTATCCAACTCATGGGTTATGCCTATGCGATCACTTACAAGAAGGGTAAGGACAATATGGTGGCAGATGCTCCTTCTCGCACATTTGATGACCCGGTTTCTCTTACAGTTATTTTTATGCTTATTCCAAATTGGTTGCAATCTGTTCAACAGGGCTATCTCTTCGATGAACTCCATGCTTCTTCATCAACAGGGCACTCTGGGTTCCTCAAAATGTATGACCGAGAACAATGTAACTTCTTTTGGAAGGGACTGAAAATGACAATTCAACAGATGGTGGTTGACTGTGATACTTGCCAGGTCAACAAGGGTGAAACGACACTCCTTTCGGGACTGCTCGAACCCTTGCCCATCCCTACACAGATTTGGCCAACTATTTCTATGGATTTCCTAGAAGTGCGCTGGTGGTACAATACCACATCTAAAATGACACCATATGAAGCAGTCTATGGATAGACACCTCCAGTTCTTCTTCCATACACCCTCAGCAACTCCCCAGTTCTGGTAATTGACTCGGTTCTTTGAAACCGCAATCAGATTCTTCTCATTCTGTAGGACAATCTTCACATGGCCAGAATTTGATTGAAACAACAAGCCGATCAACATCGTTCTGAGCGTACTTTTCACACAGTTGATATGGTTCTTCATCATCTACATCCTTCCAAGCAATCCTCCCTGAAACTCCAAAGGCGTCAATGGCCCAGAATGCAACCCGAGGATGCTACAGGGGAACCACTCCTTCAAATTCTGCATCAATTTCCACAACTAAAGCTTTGAGGACAAAGCTTTTTCTAAGGGAGAGGCGATGTTAGGAACCCGCGTCAACCCTTCTCTTTACTTTGTTAGTATATTGTTGTTGGAGGCATATGCTTTGTAAGTCATCCCGCAGTATTTGTTGATCCATAGTTTATATTATCCCATGGTATTGACCCATAGTATTGGACACATATGCTTTGTAAGTAGTCCCGTAGTATTATATGTCCCATGGTTTTGACCCATAGTATTGGGCATAGACTTAGTATATAAGTGTGTGTTGAGGCCAATGAAGATACCGTGAAGTTATTTGTATTGAGCTTGCTCAAAGGAGGTTGCCCCCTCAAAGTGGCCTGCAATCAATAAAGCGATTTTGAGTTCTGTTATTTCTGCTATCTCATATATTTTCATCAATTAATTGCTACAAGCTCTTCACACCCTTCCATATAAGTTTGTAGACCAGATTGATTGAGTAGAGTTAAAATGAATCTATACTAATATATGATAAACACATTTCAAACTTTATATATTATAAATACAATTATAATAAAATGTTAATTTCAACACTATCACAATAGTTAATATATATTTAAAGATAAAATATTAAATTAAATTTTAATATTATAAAATAATGAACAAGATATATTAATCTCTTATATATATATATATTAAAAATAAATATAAATTATTAAGAAAAAAAAATTTAAAAATAAAAAAATATTCAAATCCATTATAAATACATATTCTTCAAAATTTGTATTTTCATATTTGTACAATCATTCATTTAAAACAAGAATGCTTGTAATCATTTTTTCTTAAACTCGTTTTGATATTGTACTTAATTCAATTCCAAGCATAAAGTTCTATATATGGGAATTTTTTAAACGTTCTTACTTTTATATGTTTTTGGAATAATGAAATGCTCACTCATGTAATTATTTTTTCTTTGAAACTCATTCTATATTGTTGTAAATTTTTAACTCTAAACTTATTAAATATTGATTTATATACAATTTCAAACTGAATAAACTAATACTAAATTACTTAGTTTTATTAAAATACTTTTATCTTTTAAACTCGTTTTACTTATTAAATAGTGTTTTATATAGAATTTCAAACGGAATAAACTAATAGTAAATTACTTGGCATTAGTAAGGAATTTATTTTTGTTAAATATTTATTATTATTATTATTATTCCTTGTCAAGGTATGGATATACTTTCCATTTGAAAGTCAAATGCTTTTGACTTTGTATTAATTGTTAATTTTGATACAGTTTATTATAAAGTTTTGTAATGTTAGTAAATAAATAATTATTAAATTGAATTTCTAAAAAATTAAAAATATATTTTCTAATTTTTGAAAAAGAAAAATCGGATTTTTCTATTGGTAGAGTATACTTGGAATTTGACATAAATCCATGCAGGAGGTTTCTAATTTTTGGAAATAAAAATTATTTTTAAATTATTTTTAAAAAGGAAAATTCAAGAATTTAACATGTGAGCAACAACATTAAATATTTTTTTATTAATAATATTATTAATTTAAAAACTTTGCACAGTGCTTGCTACATTGGAGGTTACAGCTCTGAAATTTTGAGGACAAAGGATTCTTTGTCTCGACCACTATCATTCTGGCTATGCTGCGCGATCCAGCTCCTGAATGTGGATATCCAGTGGCTCAATCCAAGCCTTAAATCTCTGGCCATGTCATTTTGGCTATGCTGCGCGATCCAGCTCCTGAATGTGGATATCCAGTGGCTCAATGCAAGCCTTAAATGCGTGGTCGAGAACCAGTAGCTAACATTCGTGCCGAGAAACCTGCTTTGCCATAGCATATAAATAATGGCAGAATTAAGATCTCAAACCATAGCTTAATCAAAATGGATGATGCAAGTAGAACGACTGACTGGCCGCTATGGACAGAACTATGGATTAATTTATCACATATTTTTAATAATGTAAATGTTTTGAAATAACATACATTAATATAGTAAATTGTTTCAATATAGTAAATGGATAATTGCGATTTTATATAAGTTCCTATGACTTGAATTTACAAGTAAAAGTTATTCTTGGATGCATAATTATTATGGATAATTGTGATATGAAATTAAATAAGTTTCTCTTGAATTTATAAGTGGAAGTTCTTTTTGGATGCATAATTATGTAGATAGATGTTTTAGATATTATCTTAGATTTGATATCCAATTACTCCATTAATGCCATGGTTGGCACATTAATCAAAACACCAGTGAGCATCAAGCTCAGGCCTGTGTTGTCAACCATACGGTCCACTTGGAATTCGCACTCTATGATGGATGACGAAGATTGAAAACAACGCACAACTCCATTAATTCCATGGTTGGCACGTTAATCAAAACACCAGTGAGCATTAAGTTCAGGCCTGTGTTGTCAACCATACAGTCCACTTTGAATTCCCACTCTATGATCGATGGTGAGGATTAAAACCAACGCACAACTCATAGTACTTCTATGGTAATAGAGCCTACAAATCTTAAATGAAGGTAGCTGGAAATTAGGCACCATTCCATAAGTATTACTTGTTAAAATCTCTCTTCAAACACATATGCAGTGCCTTTCTTGCTCTGAATAATGAAGAGTTCAGCCTTTCAATAAGACTGCAACAATATTTCCCTGCGTTACATATTACCTTTGATATTTATCATTTGGTAGCTATAGCGTTTGTCAAACTCGGGTTCTTTCAATTCGCTACCGGTAACATTTTATTTGGTTGTTTTACTTGTAATATCTATGAACAGAGACGCTTTCTCCTCACATAGTAGGAATGCATGTTCAATAACTAAATCTTTGAGTTATGTAATTTCTTTTCCTTTGCTAACAATCATTATATACTATTGCAGCATGACTTGAATTGTGGTCAATTGATGGAGTAGATTTGGCATGCAGGCGCGGCTTTGGGTTCTCTAGAATCTACAAACCGTTTCCGGAGTGGCTCTCTATTGTTCTTCTCTTGGTTTTCTCAGTGTTCATGTAGGCTACATGCAGAGCCACATGTGGGATCATCCCCTTCATATCCCGGAGGTCTTTGGGAGTCATATCAGGAATGGTCGACATAGGGGGAAACACCGAGTTGATTGTAATGCAATGGTTGTTCTTCATCGATTCGAGGTATTCGATGGAAAGAGGGGATCGGACTCGCGGGGATCATGATAGTGGCATGCGGTGTGTTTTTGTGCATAATGTATTTCCTGCAGTGGGGAGGGATGCAGTTAACATGATATATCAAGTGAATGGAGTTAAAAGTCTGATTATTGTGGATGGGTCAACATTTAAAGACATTCCTGGAACCAACCCACGGGCCACAACTATGATGCTCGGCAGGTATCTAATTTACATATATGATATCCAATATCCAACCCTTTTTTAGTTTGTTATGCAGGTTTTTATATATAAAATGGGAACCATATTATAGTTACATTTTGGTTTTTATATATGAAATGGAAACCATAATATTGATACATAATGGTGTGGTGTGCATGCATGTACATGGGAATGAAGATTCTTAAAGAAAGAACGTTAAGGAAGAAGTTTTTGTAGGGTAGAAGTAATATTAATGCAATTAGTTACTTTAATAAACAATCTCATAAATTGAAGAGTCAATAAGTATAAAAATTGTTATTGTGTAAACCCTCCAAGAAAGTTCAAGCATAGATGAATATACCATTTTTATCATAGTTTAGTTTAATATAGGCCTAGAAAGTATTCTAAAATATTGTCTTCATGGATTATATATATATATATAATTAAAATATTTTTTAGTTGGATTAAAAATTTATATGAGGTGCTTTTTTATTAATAAAAAGCATTTCTTCATGTACTCATCTGCAATTTTTCCATGTAATATTATGGACACATTTCACAGAAAAATAATTATTAAAATAGAAAAAACATAATCAATAGAAAAAAAACATAGTCATTAAAATAGAAAAAAAAACAAATAGAAACACATAATAAAACAAATAGAAACAAAAACAAATAATAAAAATAATAAAAATAATAAAAATCAAATATCATTGAAGTTCAATGCATCTCAATTCAAGATGAACAACTCATCAATCTCTATGCTCGGTTCTGCACCGACAGCAACAATCTTTTTATTTTTCTCTCAATAACAAAATCAAGTAAGATGATCAAGGAAGTAATTTCATGGCTAGAGGTTTTAGTGATAAATACATATTAAATACGAAGGAGATGGTAGTTTAAGAAATGGAATCTAGTGGCCACTCATACGTGGATACCATCCTCTCTCCTTATCCATAGCCTCCATCAATAAGGCACTGATTATTTTTCTGTTGATTAATGTTTTTGCCATTTTAATGGTTTTTTTTGTTGGAGTATTATTATTCTATTTTTGTATGGTTGACCTTAGTCTGAGTTCTAAGATCATATCCATCGAACGCCCTAGATTGAGGTTCAAGCTAAGATCCGTAAACATACCCTCATTCTCTCCATGATTTCCATGTAGTCACCAACTCCAAGAGGTCCAAAACAACATATTAAATATAAGTGAATAAGTGAATATATAAATACCCATACCATCATTCTCTCCATGATTATCCTGCGATTGTTAGTAAGTGAATATATAAATATATTGAAAAAGATATAAAGCATATATATTATATATGATTTATATATTTTTAATCATTTATCATATCTATTATATATGATTTTTATTTTTTTAATCATTTTTTTTTATATATATGATTTATATTTTTTAATCATTTATTATTTTATGATTTTTATTTTTTAATCATTTATTATTTTATGGTGCTTTGCATCATATATAATTTTTTTTATATTAAGTTAAGGATAGGGTGGTCCCTTGGTGGGGATAGGGGATGGGGATGGGGATAGGGATAGGTGGGGGTGGGGATAGGGATAGATGGATTTCATTCCATTCACCTGGGTTCAATTCAGTACTTGGTATCCCCAAGTTATCACCACTTTTGCACCACTATTTGAAAAATGAGGATTTTCCAAATCCTTTACAAATTGTGGTGTTAATGTGAGACTAAAATGCCATTTTTTTGTAGTGTATTGGTGGACAGTGATTTTCCATTTTTATATGTAGGCATAATATCCTCAAACATTGGGGAACTAAAAAACATACAGAGGCTGCATTCATTTTCTCTTTGGATTAAGGACATCGTCTATATTCATAGCCACAATCAATTCTTCTTGTAGCCGCCACAAATGAAGGCTATATGGGTACGTGACAACCGATGGGTGATGCATGTCTTTAATCATTGCACATTTTCCATGTTCAAGTTCTTTTGAGCAACATGTTGCAAAGGCAAGTCAAGTGCCTTTCCTGTGGAGACTTGATTGAGGATGCAATCGAGTTGAGGGATGAAGGATTTGTATGTGGTTTGTCTAAATCCGCTTGAAAAAGAAGCAGCTGCTTGGTGATTTGCATGAGTATCTAAATTGGAAATGGGAGGATGGATGAAAGTTCAAATGTTGGTTTGTTGAATATATACATGGTGCTATCACTAGCGAATGAAACCATATCCCTTGCTTCCAGTTTTTTATGCTTGACAAATTCTCTCCATCCTTTGGTGAGCATATAGCTTTTAATTTTAATTCTCTTCCAGTATGTGAACCTGCACTGCCATTTTTTACCATCACAATAAAAAAATGTAAGACATTTGTTGTTGTCCTTGCCTAGGATGTCTGTAGGAAAGTCACACAGAGCATGATGTTTTGGGATTTTCGTTGATCAGTCTGTAGGGAGGACCTCTGGATCCTTGTGATTGAAACTTAATTGATCTTAATGTACATATATCTTATCTTGGAGAAAATTTTGTTGTAAAGATTCCTTCCTTCCTCATGCATGGTGCTTGGAGTTTCATGGTTGGAAGTATGCTATTGCTTGTAAATTTTGTAGTTCCACGTTTGGAAGCTCTGTCATAAGCATGGGAAGCTTCTCTTTCTAAGTTGAAGGTGCCCAACCATATTCTCTCTTGGTTTGCATATATTTGTGAGCCCCATTTGCCATTTGTGTGAGAAAGAACACCTTTGAATTGTCGTGTGGACTTGCACTGTGGAACTTGCCTCATTTGCAAGACTTGCCCAACCACCTTTAAGATTTCATGGAAGCTTGCAGTGACTCGAGGGTTAAGTTTAGAGTGAAGCTCAAGATTTCTTCATCATGAGAGTCTTTATTTAAATTTGAACGCCTCCAATCTAAGACCTGCATTCCTTATAAAGGAACTTATGGGATAAGACACGTTCTGCTTCCCTTCAAAGCTGAGATAGCCATATCATATGATTCTTTTACAGAGCCATTGTTTTACCAAGTCATAGCCATTGCTGCAAATGCTCATCCATGCTAAATTCACATCCATCCATGCTAAATTCATGGACAAAGGCACATCCATGCTAAATTCATAGACAAAGGCAGGGAATAAGCAGTTACACTGCTTTTGAGCTTATTTAATATGCTTTTCGTTTGAGTTCATTTACATTGTACTAAATTTTTAGTTTTTTATTTATTAAATATTGTTCTATATAAAATTTCAAACTTGGTAAAGGAATATAGTAAAGTACTTGACACTTAATTATGGTAAAGAATATAGTAAATATTTTTATTATAGCCAATATTATATTATATACAATATTATGATTAAATACTTTAAAATATAGAAACAATATATTGTTTATTATATAAAGGTTAAGGGATATTTTTAATATATTAAAAACATATAGATATTAAGGGGTTTATAATTATGTATATAAGGGGCTTGAATATGTTATTGGGGAGTTTGAATTGAAACTTTATTTTAAAGTTGGTGTGAATCTGACTATGTGTGAAGTCAGATTAGTGTTTGAATAAGTATGATCTATGTGTGAAGGTGCCGTGAATGCAATTGCATTTGGAGGGGTGTTTGAACATGTATGATTTGTGAGTGAGTGTGGTCTAAAGTTGATGGGAATGGTTATGTATTAAGTTGGCCTATGTTCGGGGGGTTGTTCCCGATATTGAAGTATTTTCTTTCACCAAGATTTCATTTTTCATCCTACCATGGTTTCTATGGCTTATAAGAGTTGTGCTAGGAGACCATACTAAGGGTAAAAATAAACAGGGGTACTAAAAATTTAATGGAAAACATGGATACCTAGGATATCTAGTGAAAATAGATGTTTTTTTAATTGGAACTTGGTGTATTGGGAGGGGTTTCAACAAAAAATACTTTTTAAGACATTACTTAATATCTAGTGAAATTAGATTTCCAATCCTGTGATATAGATTGGAATTATTGGGCTCTGCAATGTTCTTCACAGCCCTCCCTGTCAAAACCTTAATCATCGAGCCGCCTCTATTCTAACCAACCTTTTTATCATGCTTTGTTCTTGGCAGATCCATGGCCTCTACGAAGGGGGGGGACTAGAGTTCCCCCCTCTTCCAATCCTGACGTGAACATGGTCACCATACCAGAAATGCACAACAACGACATTGATATTCCTCTTCAACAACAAACAAATAAGGAGACGAAAAATACCAATGAGCTGTCGTTGGAGAATTATGTTCTAGAAGAAGGTACACAAACAACCCGCACCTGCATCGCCAAGTCTGAATCTCAACCACACCTTGAACTTCCCCCAACAAGAATCAACGTCAATATTCAATTCATGAGGGACCATACTCTCATCTGCGAATTCATTGGACTCTGGCCAATGGAAAAATCTCTGTTAGACTGGATCACTTCAAAGTGGAAGACTAACGCCCATTTTGATCTCCAGTTAGGCTCAAAGGGATTTTTTATAGTCATATTCTCCATAATCAAAGACAAAAACAAGGTAGTTGATGGTGGACTTTACTTCTTCAACTCTGTTGGCCTTTTTATGCACAACTTGATTGAACGATTCAAGTTGGCAGTCTCAAATTGATGGACTTCTTTATTGTTTGGGTTCGGGTTAGGTTGTGCAGGTAGCTGTGGTCGAAGTGGTGCATTCATAGGTGCGGCATTGTTTTGGAAAGGGAGCTGTGGTTGTTGATACTGTTGGTTCTGATACTGTTGAGGAGGATACTATTGATACTGAGTCTGGTGATGGGGAAAGTTATTTCCTTGGTAAGAATTTCTCCAGTTGGAATTCCAAGGTGGATGGTTTGACTGCTGTGACCATGGTGTCCATGAATTAGGATTTTGCATTGGGTTCTGAGATGGATGCCACTGGTTGTTAGAATAATGTGAAGGGAATTGTGTATTCATATTGTGCATATTGTTCATTCCATTCATATTATTCAGAAAAAAATGTTGGGTCTGGATTCATACCTTGGTTTCGAGGCTGCCATGGTTTCTTCTGTGCCATGAAGTATGCTGGCTCCACATCCAGAATGGATGCCTGCAGGACTACTTTGACCTTAGGTAAGGAAGGACATTCCTTAGTATCATGCTCGAGTTCACATATCCTACATACCTCTGCTTTGTCCAATGGGCATTCCTTCAATGGGTGTTTTTTCCTACATCTATGACAGAATACACAAAGTGTGAGATCTTTTACCACTTGCTTCTGCTTTGCTCTCATGACATCTAACTCTGAGGAAATGGAGCTCATCATGTATGTTTTAAAATTCTCCAATAAGTTGCCTATTTCTGCTCGAGTGGCCCCTCCACTAGTTGACTTCTGAGTCCTAGTGAAGACATCCTGGTCTCGGTTCTTGTCTCATTTGTTGGTTCTAGAGGATCCCCTGGAGTACCTTCGACATAATTCAATAATCTTTTCGAAAGGTTCTTTTGATATATACCCTTTTCCCAGTAGATTTAACATATCAAGGCACTCTTCTCTAATTCCTCTTAGTAAGATGATCTTGAGCACATCCTTGCCAATCTCAGCATGGCCAGATCTCTGTAAATTGTACAACAATCTTTCCACAAAGTCCTCCAAACTTTCTTCATCCTTCTGAACCATTTTAAACAACTCCTCTTTTCTTTCCCTAGTTCTGCAATATTATTGGTACTTAGAAAGGAAGGTGTTTTTCATTTGGTCCCAAGTAGTAATGGTCTCACAACCCAGACTCATGAACCAGCGCAGAGCATTTCCTTTCAAGGTGGCTGGGAATAACTTCAGTTTCTGAGCACTAGAGGTGTAATCATAGTTGCGACGGAGGATATCAAACTAAAAAAGAAACTCATCAGGATCCTCAGAGGACTTATCATGAAAATTCGGGAGAACTGATGGTGAGATGTTTTTCATAGGAGCTGCTCCAGGTATCTAAAGGATAGGGAATTCTATTGTAGCCACAGTATTACCAGGCTGATTATTTTCTCCTTCTTCTTCCCGGTTATTCCCATGTTCTTTCTCACCCTCCTGTTCTCTACCAGCCATGGTTCTAGTCCAAAATTCAACAGCTTCCTTTATGTGTTCTTCCTCTGCTTTAGCTTCTTCCTCTCTTCTCCTCTCTTCTTCTCGCCTTCTCTCTTCCTCTGCTATTCGATGAGTCTCCAACCACAACTCTTTAGTAACTCTGGTTCCGTCAATATGATAGATCTCCTCTCTATCTGGTGCACCTACAGCGCTTCCCTTCTCTTCAGGAGGTTTACTTTTTGCAACAGGAGTTGAAGTTCCCGTTGTATTCTCCACTATGGATGTTGAATGTTCAAGATTGGGAGGAACAAAATTTCCCCTGCCTATAGAGTTCCGCAGTGGTCTAGTGGAAGAATCAGCTCTAGCAATTATCTCATCAATGTATGTGTGTCTTCCCTGACCTGCATTACGACCTCGACCTCTTCCACCTGCAATGTTAGTATTCAAAGGGGGTTCTCGATTTGTTTTTATTGTATTCATGCATGCTTTAAATAATTGAACTAAAATAAAATCAAATGAAACCAACTACTAACTATGTCTATCTATTACCGTCCCCGGCAGCAGTGCCAAAATGTTGGTCACCCTATATGTCAGTTAATTAAAGCTAGCACACAGGATGGTCAATATAAATTGTCAAACCCAGGGAGGTATTTTGTTTCAATGGTAATGAGCATAATTTGTGCATAAACATGTCAAGCAGTTGATTTACTAAATGTAGATAATGATCCTACCAATCTATCCAGCCAAACTCACTCCAGAAAGCAGACTAAGCTAATTCACACATGTAAGGATTTGATTGAAACTACCTTCCTACAGAAATCACCCAGTAGTTATAAAATTAAGAATAGAAATAAACCAGATTGCTTTTGCAAGAAGTTAAATCCTATAATTATCAAACTACAATAATTGATCTTTACCAAAATGATCCATCCAGCATCCACTATTACTCAATCATAATCTGCCTACTTTAAATCAATTGAAGATACAACATCAACCAGAATCTAAAGTTGGACTCTAACTGATAACTAATAGAAATCCTAGAAAGCATAAACAACTGAAAGATATTGGAATTGAGCTTGGCTGTTACAGCTGATTCAAACACACATGCATTAACTGAATTATCCTACATAGTCGACTGTCACACCAATCTGCTACAGCTATTCAAGATGCAATTATGAACTACCAAAAGGAAAGCTAATTCTCTGTTGCAGCTACCAATAACATCTGCAATAATTCCACACCACACAACAGAAGGAAAGCTAAATTAACCTACCTACTTAAACCGGCTATCTCTGTGAGAAGGCGGGCCCTAGCCTTCTAACAGAGACGCCGAGAATCACAACAAATTAAGACAAAAATGAAGAACTCTACTCTCATATTAATGATGGAAATTGATAGTATCAGTGCTCTGTTACAGCTTATGTAAAATGGTAATTGTCCAACCCCAGGCTACGAGAGCCTTTGCATATTTATACATTGAAAGTGTAGATCACGATCCACTAAACTCGTGCAGCAATGAAGATCTATGATATTCATGCTGCGGAGTTACAACTAACTGTTACAGCCGCATTAAACAAGGCTGTTACTCATGAAGGAGCTGTTACTCCAGTAATCAATGGATCAATGGATTTGGCAATCTAGAATGCAATCTGGCTGTCGCAGCTTGGTTCTGTTTCAGTGGAAGTCTGTTACAGATTCTCATGGATGAATGCGCTGTCCCTTAGAGTTATGAGGAGTTGGTGCTTTCAAGAGTAACAGCTGGCGCCACTTGGTTGATACACCTGCGCTTTAGACCTTGACTAAATGAAATCACACAGATTAACATAAACCAAGGACTAAGATCCAGAATCTTTAACAATCTTAGGCATAAAATAAATAAAGAAATAACGAATTATACCTGTTAATATCATTGATTGATCTAGAGAAAGACATGGATATAGCTTATGAAAGTAGGATGAAATCAGGGCAAAATGATGTAATAAGGATGGCCAAAAAGGGGCATTTCCTAGACCCAACAAAGCTCATTGCATCTTTTAATGTAGTTGGCTTGTGGGCTTTGACCAAACCATTTAAGGGTTCATCCAAACCTTCAGTGAACAACAATACCAAACTTTCCATTGATACATCAGCCACATTCAATGATAATTTTTTAAAGTCCAACATATACTCAGCAGGGGTCCCAGTTTGCTTTAATTGAGCTAGTTCCTTGAAAGGAAATTTTGGATCTTTGTGTTCAAATCTCTCTAGTACCCTGTCAACAAATTCTCCATATGTGTTAACCTGATCATGACCCAAATTTTTCAGGCCATGAAACCACCATTCATTGGCATCTCCTTCCAACTGCAAAATGGCCATTTTTAGTGCATCTACTTCCACCATAGGATTCAACTGAAAATACACATCTAATTTTTGCACCCAAGTGTTAGCAAAATTTTGAGAGGAACCATCAAAAGTAGGAAGTGACATTTTACCAATAACACAATTTAATTCTTTATTTTGGAATAGAGCCCTATTGTTCTCCTTCTTTTTAAGTTTTTGTGCAACATCAAGGTATGTCCCAAATGGTAGACTTCTCTTACATTGTTCACTCAAATCATTCCATTCATTTGCTATTTTCCTAAGATCCACTTGAATGTCAGGCTCTTCTTTGGGTATAATAAATTTAGGTGCAGTAGGCCTTGGTTTGCTTTGAAAATCATTTGGTCTATTGTGGGGTCCCGTGCTTGAGAAAATTTTCTCACCCGTTATCCTCTTTTCTTCTGAGTGTGAACTATTGTTGTTCCCCATTACCCCTTTGCTTCCAAATTGGCTAGCCACTAATTCGAATCCTTTCATAATTTGATGGGACATGTTCTTGTTTATGTCATCAAATAGAGGTTTCATGAGCTTAATATATTCCTCCCCATTATTATAGGGTCCCTTCCCCTCATTAGTCATAGTTTCAACAAGATCCTCTTCTTCTTCTACTACCTTTTCTTCAACAAAAACCTTTTCAACTACTGGTTCAAAGAGTGGTGGTCTATTATTTTGAATTCTGTTTAAGACCATCAGGTGCCAAGATTATGCTCTGATACCACTTGTAATTTTCCTTCTTAATTTTTTTATCAAAATGCCCAATTTTTCACTTTTTCCCCAATTTCGACCTTTGACTAGTTTTGATGCCTAGGTCCCAAATTTGCAACAAAATATTCCACATATTCTGAGAAGGTATGTGAATGATATTAGGACTTTAATATAATGTTCAAGGATGATATATGGCCACCAAAATACTTCTGCAAACTCTCTTAAGATTCTGTACCAAGTATGCAATTTTACTAGCAATTTGGGGTTCAAATCCCCCTGGGGTAAGTACTGAAAATGGCTTCCCAAATGCCTCCAAAGCCACTCGAATTTCTGAACATAGGTAGGGGATATATCAAAGATGTTATTAAGGTCCCAAATTCACCATTAATTATTTATTAATGAACTATTCCAACCCTCTCCCAAGCAACAACAAAAACCACTAATTCGACCCTTGGGGAAATGGCACCAAATCTTCTCCAAATGCAAATAAACTGAGTATAATGACTTCAAATGCTCAAGTGATGAATATGAAACTTGTAATACACATCAATGGAATTCCATTCATCACAAATATATCAAAGAAACATTCTTTTATTCGAAATCATCAGCATTATAATGGCATACATCAATGTAGTGGGGAAATGGTCATTGTTTGCTCATTAATCATCATTTTTACATACAACCACTTGGTATTTCGACCTGATACTTTCTAAATATGAATAAAAGAGTATATAAATATTATTACAATCATAAATACATCATGATAAGCTCTCCCAAGAAGTACAAGAGCTCACCCAAAGCGCAATCCCTTAAAGAGCATGAATATGCCTTCAAAACTGGAAATGGTTGAGAGATAGTGCTGCACTAAAAAAAACCACGAGCTGCCCTGTATATGATACCTGCAAATACAAACTCCATTAAATATCCATGAAAGACCTGAGTGGCCTCTCCAAACACCAACTTGGACTGGAATCTTTCACCCTCGAAATTGGATAAGGCAAGAAACTAGTCATCCACTAGCTCTCTCTTCACAAATGCATTTTTTCTCAAATCATCAAAATCCCTTCTCTTGGTTTGTACCTATATTTTATAAACATCCTTATCCTTCTAAGGTTCCCAAACCATCCATAGACTCAATCCAATTCGAATTAGGGCAAGGGCTCAAGATTTGCCATGTGTCACACCTTTCCTAGCCTTCCACCTTCCACCAATTCGAGTGGGGGTCTCTTTGGCTTCTCCAACTCCCATGAGTGCCCTATTGGAGCCTATTTTGGGGGCTGACATGTCATAATGTTCAGATGTCAGAGGTTAGATCTGCAATTTGTCATAGATGTCATAGATGCTCCATCATTGTTGTCATAGGGCTACAGAATCTAGCCCAAGTGTTCACAAGCTTCCAATTTGACTCTTCCTCTTCCATGGAGGTTACCAATCCATACCAATTCTACCTAAGATGCTCAATGCCATGTGTATGACTTACCAACTCACCCAAGAATGTTCACCTTCTCATGAATTTGAATTGGCAAGAGAGAGATGCCATGTGTCCTTGAAAAATCAAGCTAGTGTGGGTCCCACATCCTCCATATGTCTTCAAAACCACTTGCCACCTAGAATTTCTCTTGAATTTCTTTATTCAACCTATTTATTAAATACTTGAACCCTTCTAGTGTCTAAACATCATTTATTAGCTTCCTTATTACAATTCCACATGTGCCCATTCAACCTAGGAAACTAGTAGGTTTGATGGGATTGTCTTACTATGCAATTATTTGATTGGGGACATTACAACATTCCTCATAGCCCACCATTTCCTACGATTGTAAGCAATTCCAAGCTTGCTTTCCACCTACCATCAAGGGGCAATTGTTTCTCTCCATTGTTCTTCCATTTACTTAGCATTTTGTTTGGACAAGAAAGGCCTCCCTAAGGGGGATTGCTGGCTTCCCTTGAAGCTTTCACCTCCTAGATGTTGTACAACTATTCCATTGGGAAATACAAGAGTGGTTTAACATATGTTGGTTGTTATTGGATTTTGCATCCCCCCCCCATCTATTTTATTTTATTTTTATCAATATTTTCATGTTTGAATGTGAGATACACTAACAATCTCTTACAGGATCACTTGGAGGAATACCAACCAACCAAAAATGGGCTCTGAGGATTGAAGCTTTGTAGCAACCTACAAGGCTTAGCCCCTCACCAAGTGGAAGAGTGCACTTGTTCAATTTTTTCCATAACATCTTTCTTGTAGAGCATGACCTTGGCATAAATTATAATACTATGTATATATGTAGCAAAAAGAGAGCCTTCTTCAAAGAAATGTGTTGGAAGTCGCAACACCGAGAAAGAAAGCATACACCCATAAATTCTTCAAATTCATGAGGTAGTTGGTAGTTAGTTATCAAAATTCAATGGTAACAATAGATTGGAGAGAGCAGCTCCAATTTAATGTAGCTTCAACTTAAGAATATGGTCACAGCTTGATTTTGCACTATGAATTCACCAACTCATGGATTAACCAATGAAATCCCCTAATGATGTTGCATCACTTTATTCAACCAATGCATAAAAAATTAGGGTTTCCAACAATGCAACATTAATATCTTCATAGGTTTCCCCTCAGATCCTTCACCCAACCAATAATCCTTCAAGAATCATGCGGATTCAAGCGCAACTCACTAGTATTTAAATGATATTACACGTCCATTTTTTTCTTGATCGAAGGAAGATGGAACCAATATCATGACTTAAAGCCTAGAATGGTCACCAGTCTTGTAAAAGAACCAATTTGTTGTCCTTGTTTCTTCATTAAATCATAGAAAACAAAATGCATCATCATATTTGAAATGAGATTTGATTTCAAGTATTCACGTAGAGGATATCGATCTCCAATTTGGTCAATTGTAGGATGTAGCCTTAGCTTTCCAAGAACAACTCCTTAATCCTATCATCAAGTATAGAGAGAGAGAGAGAGGCCGCAGACGTAATGTGCAATGCACAATCTTCTTACAAGGGTGAGAACACACTTCCTAATCTTCTCCTTCAAATAAAGACCACTCGAACGCATTCAATAAACATAATATTGCGGATACCTCTTCAATTCACGAAGAGAGAGAGAGAGAGAGAGAGAGAGAGAGAGAGAGAGAGAGAGAGATCAGATCACTGGTGAGGATTATATGCAAAAATATGTATTGCACACACAGGGATAGCCATCGAAGGAAGGTAATAATTTCGTGGAGATTACTAATGAAGGAGAGTCCACAAGAATGAGATAAATGAGTCGGCGTAAGTCATGAGGAGGTAAACCAGAAGCTACATAGCGGAAATGGATTTGATGCAAATAGAGAGCAGATACTAGAACACATGTAGAGAGCGCAAGGACATGCTTTTTCTGCAAAATTGAGAACAAATGAGGCAAGTTGGGAAGAGAATGGAAAATTATCAGGGTGCACAAAATAGCATAGGTCACCGACATGACACAATCATTATGAGGTGCTCAATACTTTCATGTTCAATGCACAAATGGAATATTTCAAAATGAACTCTACACAATAGAACTCCAATGTATTTGGACTCCAAGCGATGCGTTCTGGAAATAATGCATTCCAACATTAGGGATGTAGGTGGCATTTCAAAAACACTCTCACAAATGAATATGTGTTTCTAAATAGCAGAGTATGATAGGCTTGCAAAATGGGAGGAGGCAGAGAGGAAACACTCTCACACATCAATAAATTTCCAGGACTAAGTAGAAGGGAAGATTGGGAAGAACGTTGGTCTACAAATTGGCACAGGCCATAGGCTATTAAGAGCTCTAATACCACTGTTAGGTTCCCCAAATGGGAAAATAGACAGAAATCCACATAAATACAGAAGATAAGCGTTAAGCACATTAATTCTCATTTAAATTAATTGTACATATATACAAGAGAATTGACCCTTGGGTTTCATGTTCCCAAGTGGACTCTTGTTATTCCCTAGAATTGTGGTCTTCTTTGCACGTGAATGGTGCACAATAATCTTGACACTGAGGATTAGGCTCCAACAAAATTGATGCCATTGATTTGCACCATAGTTGCATCCAAGTTTATGCCAATTTAGCGATTACTTCTGTAAGTAATTTTTTCAAGAACATTGTGAATATAGTTGGTATTTTTGTTGCAACATGCTTCATTTTTTGTCTCAATTAGTGTCTTGTACACCATTTTTTATTTGTGTTTTAGTGTCCTATAATATCTTCTAGTTCATTTTTGTCTATATTAACATTATTTTTAGCAACATTTACCTATCAAGTATTGTAAAGATTGACATCATATCATATGTTAAATGCCTCACAATAATATCCATTACAAGAGTCATGGAAATTATAATAGATGTTGCAATAAATATGGATGCAAGTATTGCCTCTTTAAGGAAGGGTTGCATAAGTTTCAAGTATCTATTGCCTTGATTCTAGATAATGTTTTTGAACTTCCACCAACCAAGTACATTCTAGTCAATGTACTAATTGTTCACCACATGGAATGTCGGTACTTGTATTCATCCATCAATAATGCCAATTTCCTCATCACCACTCAATAATATAAATACCGCACTCAACTGGGGGAAGCATTATCATGATTTGTTGGTTTTCTAAGACATCAACAATTAATTACTGGATTTGGCCTTCATTGAAACCTTGTAAAAATGGTTGAATGCAATCAAGGCTTCATAGATCCAGGGTTAACATGGATCTATATTGGTTTATTATAATTTTATTTATTTATTTTCCCTATATGTTCCATGTAAATGTTATAGTGACATATCTACTTAGACCATAGAAAGCCCCTCTTGATGCAAAGAGTACATAAATATGGTGTTCTTAGTCTAATATATCAAAGTGATCAAATTCACAAAATTTATGGGCGTTTTATGAAATATTTTGTTTCATTGGATTGAAGTTTCAAATTGTAAGGATCAATCATTTTAATCAATAGGATTAAAAAATAATCACTCGAGTTTACCATGGAAAATTTTTTAGACATGTTCTAAAAGAAACTATGTTTTTTTAGATTGCATCATGTGTTTTTGTAGTATTCTCATTGTTTTTGAAATATTGTATTTCATACTAAATTTTCAAAATGTTGAGCATCAATTCTTTTAATTTACAAAACTCCAAGGAATTTTTATATGAACCAATTGTTCTTGTAGTTTTCGACATATTAATCATTATGAGTTCATATGCACAACGAAATCTATTTTACCACATTTTTTTAAACATTTTCCATGTTCTAATCAATACAACTAAAAAAATACGTCTTCAAAGACCTTACACATTCATAAATATTTTTAAAATAAATAACGTGTAAAATTCCCACAATGTTTGTAACCATGTTTATTTTGGGAAATTAATTCCTTTACTTGTGTCAAATTTGTTTTTTCATGTAGAATTTGACTTGTAATGTTAAAACAATTTTTTTATTTTTGATTTGTTCAAACATCAACCTTTAATGTTTAAAAAAGGTGCGTCATAGTGAGTAGTGAAGGAGTAGAGAATAGAGGTCTAGGATTTGGGACAAAATACTATGATCAGGCATGCATATGTTTTTGTTAGATAACAAACAACTTGACAGGGAGGAGTCCCCATTTTAGGCCACTACATCAACTTTTAAAGCACTAACATAGGCAACAACAAGACAAGTAAATAAAAAATGGATAGTGCCTAGGTTTGTTAAAATAAGAAGATGTAAGTAAAATCAATGAACCTTGTGTTTAAACCTATTATTTCTTCAAAAAATTCCGTCATTGGGAAGTTTAATGGGATTTTTCACAACCCTAAAACCATAGTCACGTATGTAAAAAACTTCCGTCATGGAGAATGGTTTTATTCATTTATGTATGAAAATGAGGATAGAAAAAAATATTTAGAGGACCTTGGTTCATGGGGCCTAATTGGATTTACTTGAATAACTAATAACTGGTCTCTTTCCTTTGATCTCGAGTATTATCACTTGAAATTGCCTTAATGGAAGATCTCAAATGAACATGTAGGGATTGTGTCACTATCATTATGCAAGAACCCATTTATCGATTTAATGTTAGTGTATGCTAGTCTAAGGGGAAATCCCTAGGTAGGTATTTGCTTTACCTGTGAAATTTGCAATACAAATCACTAATATAACAACTTAATGGCTAGATTAGGCTTGCTGATCTATAAACAAAATTGTAGATTTGTGACTGGTGGACCCAAAATTCAACAAGTAGACTTGTAAATTTACCAATTAACAATCCAAATTTGTAATAAGAACACTTTATTTATGCTAGCAACCCAATTATCCTTTAAATGCACAACATATTTGGATGATAATATGATAAATATGCAATTTGCAAATCCTAACATGCTGATAAAACCCAAATTACAATTCTATATAAATTAATAAACACTATATTGATTGGTTTGGAACCTTTATTTTCTATTAAAAGTCAAATAAAACTTATACCTACCCAATAAATTCCTAAATTCGCAACTTCAAACCCTAATTTTTGGTCATAAAGGTTTATATCTAGGCTCGAGAAACTCTAAATTTGCAAATTTGTAACCTAATTGGAAGTAAAAATAATACATAACTGTAGAAATCCTAACTGCTACTAAAAATCAAATCTAATTTTAGATCTGCAATAATATGCACAATAAGCCAAAAAATTGCAAATATGAAATCCTAAATTGAAATATTTGGATAAAAATCTAGATATTTACATTTGTTTCTCATTAAAATATAATGTTTGCAAATTTCCTGTAACCCTAAGTGCTGAAAATTAATTGCAAGTGATCGGTGCCTTAATCCTGACGGACTATGGAGTCGTATAATGAAAATATCTCCTTCAAGTGGGTAGTTGTAAACTTATGTTGAAGGGTCGAGACACCAATCAATTTTAACAATAAGATTGACTTGAACACACCACAAAAATATCACTTCATTCAAAAGAACACCAAGGTGAGCAATGGAATCGAACCACCACATTGAACTCCTTTTGATTACACTACAAGGAGGATGAAGTACCGTGCCCATGATGAAACAGGGGGATAGTACAATTCACCAAGATACTACCACTCCAAATAGATCATGAAAGATCAAAGCCCTAGAGAAGCAATAAGTCAATGCTAAATCAACCCGTGCCAAAGAAAATGACCTATGTCCCTTTTATAGCCTGAGGGGTTCATACATAGACTAAAATATAATATTTTCCCCTATAGAAGGATCCAAAATTAGAAGATGAATAAAATATTATAAAATTCCTAAAACGTGACACAAAAGGTCTAATAGATGGGGTGCCCTCTTCATAGGTGATGTAAATACCAAGATGTTGTCAAAATAGATGGAAAGGGATAGTAACATTATAAGTGGAGCCCCTATCTTGTAAGGTATGAAATAAATCCATGCACCCTTTCCCCTTGAATGCCTAAGCACTATCTTCCAAATGTGTAGAAGTGCTACTAAGGTGGATGCCAACACCTAAATGAAACACCATAAAGCCAAGCACCCTTCTCCAAAGTAAAAAAAATCCATAATCATTACTGACACCAAAACTTCTAACATAGGTATGCATCGTACTTTGCTTAGAATAACCTTAATTTGTCTTGGGCCAAATATAGGGTTAGCAATGGCTCCATCTTAGGGAAAGGATCCTCCTGTGGGACAATGATAATCCCAAAATATTTGAAAGTTCCATGGAATGATAACAAGGTGGAACTTGGAATCCAAATGAAACCATGATATGTATGAATATTATGAGAATGGGATGGTGAATTTAAGTCAACCATGGTAGAGCCATCTAGTAAAAAATCAATGATGAAAATTCTTGCTAGATGCAAGGTAGCTAACAAATGATGAAAATGAGTGCTATGGTATGAGTGCAACCTTGAAACTTGGAATGAAGGAGTTGAAGTTGAACACAACAAGGTATTATTAAGTTAGGATTCAAAGATGGAATCTACTTTTGAATACGATTTGGCCTATTAATGATACTAATGGACACCAAGGCACTCAATCTCGATTCTGTAGATCAACCCTCATAGTAATGTGTCATAGTAAAAAAAGGGTGATTTACTTGGAAGTAGAGAAAATGAGGAAATCTCTCCAACCAACTTGAAGAAATACATAAATATGAGATAAGTAATAAAAACTTCCTAGTAAAGAACAAGGGATTAAGGATGACTCAATATGAAAATTATACCCAACTTGACGTGAATTGGGCTCAAGAACATTATTAAAATGACTCAATAAGGGGATGACCATCCCCTACAGACTCAACAACACCATGGATTTCCTCTATTTACAAAGCATAAGACCCATGATACCTAAGAAGCAATCCTTGTGACTCTTTTATTTATGATGCAACCATGTGTCAAGTGACACTTATTGAACAAAAAAAACCTCCAAATTGAAAGAAAAGGGGAATCTACCCTAAAGACAACTAATGAAACAAACAACTAGCATAAAAGGAGAAGACTCAAAGGTATAAGAATCAAAATTGGATGCTAAGGGAACCTAGACCTGACCTAGACCTTTTTTTTTCTAATAATAAAGAACTCATTGGAAGAAGTGCTTCAAGTGTTTCCATTAACATGCAATGAAATCTCATCACCATCGAGGCTAGTCAACACAAACTAAATATTTCCAACAACAACATGAATGCGATATGGCCCCAGCCAAATTCGATCAAATTCCAGGCGATCCCTTGGTTTTTTATGCCTCTTCTTCCACACGTCGACTAGATCTCCTACCTCAAAGTCTCTCTGCTTGGGATTTCAATCGAAGAGTTTCTTCACCTAGCCTTGATCATCAACAAAACTCTCATATTATTTCCTTCATTCCTCATCCAATTCTACCAACCAATAGTCTTGGCTTCTAAAGCCTCTTTATATGTAGTAAAACCTTGCAACAATTGTAACTCAGAAGCATCCATACCGTAACCTATCTCAAAGGGTCTCCTTTTGGTAGCCCTTTTGAAAGTGATCTTATTGTCCCCAAGAGTGTACTTGATCTTGTTATCACAACTTCTCTAATTCTCTCCATGTAATTTCTTAATGATTCTATCTATAGTCTTATTTATATATTCAACCAAGCCATTTTCTTATGGATATTATTTAGAAGAATGTGCTAGTGGCCCTTTTTGTAGGAAATGTCTCCACTCATCTTGTTAAATAGTTAGTGGTATTCAAGATGTATTTGAATCTTTCGAAAAGGGAAAAACTAAAAAGACACCACCAAAGCCACAACCAATAACAATTTTAATAAATAAACAAATTTTAATACAAAAATTAAATACCATAGTCTTGACTTTATTAATGCCAATAATCTACTCCCCATCAAAGAGAATAATTCCCGTGAGCGAAACATAATGAGGCACATAACATTACACACATATAAACTAAAAACTAGAAATTAGAATATTTATTATAAATTAGTAAATTGTATAATATATTCAAATATTTATATTCATAATTATAAGTTTGGAATTAATAAAACATTTATATTTTTTTTTATTTATTTGATTTTTTTTTTCATTCAATAAGAGCATCAATTATGTTTATTTAAGGATTCAAATATGTCACTTACAAGTATTAAACTTAATTATCTGTACTAAGATATTTTTTTCAAATAATTTTGTATAATTTAATTTATGATTCTAAAAAAATTAATTTCCTTATGACAAATAATTTGAAATAAGAAAATGTTTATTTTACAATATGGTAAATGATTGGTAAATTATGATCAATTCAAATGTAGCGCTTCTTGATAAGAGGAAGTTCAACATAATTACTAATTACAAAAATAAAAAATATTTGAATCAAAACAACCCATAAATTGGAGATTTGGTTCAACAGAAGTGGTTGCCTATAACAAGATATAACAACAGCACACGCCATTATGCTATTGAACTATACTCATCTCCACTTTCCATTTAGCGAGATGATAATCATTTAGCGATAAGTTTAACGCCCCAATTTTCTTGAAAATAAGGGATTGTCTTTCCATGGCCACGCCTCCCACTTGCACCGAACTCCAGCCAGGACACCATTTAGCAGAAACGCCGAAGAGTACAAGGAAACGCAAAAACAAGGCCAGTGAATTACAAAAATATCTGGGTTATGTACGGAATTGAAAAGGTAAGCGCCATATGCCCAGTTGAGCCAAACCAGTAATTGAAGAGCAGCGTATACCCATCTTCCAAAACTCTTTATACCCATCGTTCCGGCCACTGCGCTCCCTGCTACGATGCACACCATCTCTAAAGCTGCACCAGCTAGCATAATTATAAACTCATTAACATCATCATCAACAACATGTAGCCACTTTAAGATGAGGCACACTGGGAGTAAAACAGGTGGAATCACGGTACCAATAATCAGGATGGATGCCACTTCACAAAAAGAGATGATGTCGTCTTGATATTTCCAACTGAAGGCGAGAAGGCTTGTTAGGTTTATCCCCAAAGCTGTACCAATGGCTGCGATTATGACAACAAGTATAGCCATAGAGGGTGTCGGGGAACTATCAGCCCCACCTTCACCTTCAAAGGAAATAAGTAGAGCCCAACCAAGAGAGGCAACCAAGTTAACACAACCCGTCAAATAGGTTGTGATGCATACAATATTACCTCTAAACCTCAGCACTTGGCAAACCTGGGTGTTATCTTGACTAGACTTGACCACAGCTTTGGTTATAAATGCATTGGCAGCGGGCCCACTTCCTTTACTATCAACCAGGTGATCTCTTACCGTCCTTCTTGCTACTAGACCGCTAGAAAAACCATCCAATCTGAACCAGAAAGCGAGTACAAGGTTAACTATTACTTCTGTTAACCTTGGCATTATGAAGGAGAAAATGCCGTATTCTACATTTCCCTCTTTGCCTCCTATGCCTCCAGCCAGGTAGCCTTCTAGAGCTTCCGAAGCCATGACTGTGACTCCTCTGCCTTCCGCATCTTTAGACCTCAAAGATCTTATAAGTAGCTTTGTCCAGTCATCATTGCAGGCATCATTCACTGGAATGCAGATGCAAATAGGCTCCCCTGCAAGGATGGATAATGCTACTGCCCTTTCATCCAGAATTTCAGATACCACCTTGGACTCACTCTCTCTCAGCTTGTATCCGTCATCAGACTGCTCCAGAGGTAACGGGCCCTCTACATGCAACAGGTCATCCTTGCACCCGTGGCAGCCATTTGTGAGACAAGTGAGACATGGGAGTAGGCAGCGGGAATTAGAAAGTAGTTTCAATGTGTCAGGTATCCGAAAAGCAAGTATCATCGTGATCTCTTCCACGGTCCAAAATACAATGCATCCGCACTCAACAGCGCATTTACACGGCTCCACATTAACTCTTGCATTTCGTAAAGGAAGGAATTGAAGTAGGATCGAATCCACAATAGGGGCAATGGATTTCATGAATTCCCTGATGGACCAATTGGGTGCGCCATTTGACAGGATTATAACAGAAGCAGAACTCAAATCTCTTGTAGAATGTATATCTCCTTCCGTACATGTGGTGAGTCCACGTCCATCTTCAATCCCGTCTATGTTGTAGAGTTTGCGACTGCTTAGAATGTCCAGCACATCTCGGGCACCCATTTCTGAATCGAGGTGTCCTCTTACGCGGCTTGCAGCAAAAATTGCAAAATTAGCCAAGCATGTAATTCCTAGCAGAGAAAAATTAACAGAACTCGTGACACCTTGACTTATGTCAAGTTGTGCGAAAGCGAAACATGAAAACCAGCCGAAGAAGCAAACGAAGTGTATGAGCAATGATCGCATGATGCCTCGACTTGCTTGCCAATTCTGAAATAAAGCCATTTCAAAAATACAGTCCAAAGGGGACTATATCCTGCAACTTCTTGTGATAGACAGAACTTTTATTACTCCACTCAGATATCTATTGCGTCTCTGCAAGCATATACATAACAATTTTGTGGTTGCAAATATTTATGTAATGAAATTCCACATATCACATCACTTGGATTTTACACGGTTACCAATCATGTTACTAGAGTTTTATTCCTTCATCTTTTGCTTTTTTTTTTCTTTTCCGGTGTCAACTCGAAGCTACAGTAAACGGTTTCCACAATAAAGTTTGCCGACATCTAATTCCATTGCATTGCTTTTGTTTTTTGGAACCTCAATTTTTTGTTACCACAATTTAAAACAAAAACAATTATTAACAAACCCATTTATTCCCTTATCTTTTACTTTTTCTTTTCTGGAGCAATTTCGAGTCATATGTTTCATCTTTGAATTTTCTTTTCTTTAAATGGTTTCACACACACCTAACAATAAAAGCTTTCAAAGATCTAGTTCAGTTGTTTTAGAATTTTAAAGTTTTCATGTTTAATTTTTTTTATGTAGATGGTGAATACAGAATATGAATATATAATATTTTAAATGGTTTCCCACACACTTAACAATAAAGTTTTTCCCAGATCTAGTTTTATTGTTTAGAATTTTAAAGTTTTCATGTTTAATTTTTTTTGATTGTATGTTGTAAATAAAGAATATGAATATATCATTTTTAAAATATGATAGGTTATTTTTATTTACATTTTATATATTTAAATTTATTTGTATATATATATATTTTTAATTGATATATATATTAATTATATATTATGAAAACATTCAAACATTATGTTTTATAAATATAGTTATATATAAAATGTTAATTTTGACATTATTGTTATAATTAACTAGCTTATATCTAAATCTTAGGCTCTATCAAGCGCTCAAAGGGATCAAATCTCTCGAGGTGCAAACCTCTTCTCACGTATTGCACTCAAGGAGGTATTGCACTCAAGGAGCTTTTCCACGATTTGATCTAGGATTTGGATAAAATATATATTACTTTTTACTTTTTATTACATTTTATTAATGGCCGACAATAATATTGACAAATGTTACAAGATCTCTCTCATATTATTACTTTTTATTTTTTATTATTACATTTTATTAATGGCCGAGAATAACATCGACAAACTCTACATGTAACGTTACAAGATCTCCCTCATATTATTACTTTTTACTTTTTATTATTTTATTAATAGTGGACAAACGTTACTCCAGAAACATTGGGCTCTAGAGCGCCTCTAGACGCAATGAAAATGATGATCATAAAGATGGTAGTTAATGTCCATGGAGATCATCTCTGGTCTACTTGGATTTCTGTAAAATTTTATTTATATGCTCAAAAAACTTAAAAAGAAGTGTTACTAGGTCACCATAGTTTTGAAAAGTTAAAATATTATGGAAGTTTGTATTTTAGAAAATATTATGAAACTATGATCTAATGTGGATGTACGGAGACCATTCTAACAGAAACTCACTTTCATCCTCAACACCCGTAGTTTCACAAGATGACAAATCCATTTCACCCACGACGTTTTAGGAATGGTCTAGCTTCATGTTTCACTATGAAACTCATGAAAGATTGTTCTTATCTTGGCTATATTAATTTTCTTCTTCGAACTATGTAAAACAGAGAGATATTTTCGATCTTCCAAATTAGGGTCAATGACTTCCTTATAGTATCTTAATTTCCTTTTAACCTCTAAATATTTCTCGCCCCACATTTTCTCTTTAAACTTAGACATGATAATAATTTTAATGTTAATGATATCTTGCAAAGTGGAATTTTCGTCAATCCCCCAATGGTTTAACCAAGCCATAACATCTAAATACACTAGCCTCTCTTGAGCCGAAGTTGGTCTTACTAGATTTTAAAGCAGTTTTAGGAAGTCTCTAGTCTCCCATGTTTTTTTATCTTGTACTTGTACATCAAGTAGTTAGTCACAGCAATGCTCTTAATGGGGGTAATACCCACTTCTAGAAGGAGAATAGGGTAGTAGCGAAAGAATTGTCTGCCAACCTGCCAATGTATTTATTGTGGAGCAAGGGTGCCTATTACCAAAGTTAAACTAGTGAGATGCCTTTCTTAAATGATGATATAGTGAGCTCTATAGTTATTGATAATGCACTTAATATTATTTAATTAACAAGTATTAGAGCAAGTACTTATAATTTAAAATAAGGCAATACCATGTCCTACTTGTTAATTGAAGAAAATGTTGAATAGCATCGAGTAATGCAAATTTTTCAATTTCGTAATAAGGCTCCTTGCCTTTTTCCTCGAGCTCGAAAATGGCATCCTCTATAAAACAATTTCGTATGAGAGCTTGTACCTCCTAACTATCAGCAAAGGTTGGGATGCCCTTCAACACCCGTGTCAATTGTTGTTGGCTTTCTATCTATACCCTCAAACATCACAACCATACAAGATAACGTGAGTGACAAGAGTTTCAAAAAAAACTTCTTGTTATCCCACATCACAAGGTTTGTTGATTTATAGTTGTTTTGAAGATCAAAATAAGCTTTGCACCCTCCATTAATCCTTTTCTCAATGCTATAGTTCTATTCGAGCTTCTGATGAATATTCCAAGTTACGTGTAGGAAGACACTTCCTCCAAGTTTCTATATTGCCATATACAAAATTAGTGTAAAGTGACCTTCTTGGACTTAATAATCATAAGTTTTTTTTTGTCGGTGTTAACAATGATACCCATATTAGAGCATAAATCCTTGAGAATTCTTAATTGATTATCAAATAAAAGGGTCACCTTGCCATAATAACGATATCCTCATCATAGAGAAGAAAGATGATGACTATACCAACTAAGGTCATTCCAATGCACCCTTCCTCTTATGAAGCAACCTTCTAGATTATTGATGTATATGTCGAAAAGGGTAGGGGAGATGGGGAAACCTTGCTTAATTCCAATATTACAATCAATATCTTTCGACCACCCCTCACTGCTCTTAAATTTTGGAATGACAGTCTCTTGCAAATTTATCACAACAACTCTCAACTTGAAAGGAACCTTTATCTCTTCTAATCTATTCTGCAAGTTATTTATAATCACCATATTGAAAGCTTTCCTAAAGTACACAAAGCAACAAACTTGGATTGGATTTACTATTACAACATTCCATCGCAATGATCCTAAGTGTAACTATGTGGTCCATGGTAGAGTCATGTCTTCTAAAGCACGTTTGAAATTTAGCTTGCTTACCTTCACTTTCTAGCCATACGTTGATTTTCTTTCCCAAAATGATATCGTAAAGCTTGGCTAAGAGAGGGATAATCATAATGGTTCATTAATTAGAGAGGTTACTTTTATCATTGATTTTAAAGATAAAAATAATGGGGTCCTCTCAGTCCAAACAGAAACCTTGTTGGACAATAATAATATTATAAATTAATAAACATGTTTTTTGTAAAGTTCGTAAAATTCTAGTAATATAAGAAGCCAAAATATTTACAAGTCCATTGTAGCCATATCCTCATCATGAAGAAGGCTCAGACAAGAATATACTGAAACAGAGAGCCCCCCTTTGGTTATAAGGAAATCAAAATTCTAAGAGTCTCATCCCCAATTATATTAGTATAAAATATTTTCAGTTTGGTTCCCCCATAGGCTGGGGGTTATGACCTCAAAATTATTGTTGTTGAAATCATTAAGGTTTTAAGTGTAGGACCCTAGATTTTCAAAATTTGCTACAAACCTAAAGTATTCAATCATCATCAGAAATAAAGATGTGTGAAGGACCGACACTTGGATGTTCGGGGTTGACTGTCTCTAGGGAGCGTCAGAACACCAACTGGGTGTCGGCCTACATGTTGGGTTGGGGCCGGATGAAGGTCTTCCTAGTCAGGGTGCAGGCGAGGGAGTCCATCTTCACATTAATACGTGCCCATTCCCGTCACTGCTCCCTCTCCACCTTTTCCAGTTCGCCTTCTAAAGTCGCAATCTGCTCAGATAGAGATACCTCATGCTGATCCTCCAAAATACGCCCTTGGTCACAATCCTCCAACGCCATGCTTAATAAGGATTTGACAGTCCAGAAAACCATCAATTTTTTTGTATGGCGAGTCTCCTTAGTTTGGGTAGACCCTCTATTTTCCACCAACCCACCATAGCTCTCAATTAGCATACCCTCCTACAGATTCCTATTTCTCCTCTGCATTTGCCACTCCAAGCGTTCCAACTTGACCCTTACTGCAAGAGGGATTTCCTTCTCTTAGAACCTTGCACCCTACCCAACCCCCCGAGAGCTCTCAACATATGTGAATGGTTGGGCCGATTGGTAGTGCGTTTGGTGGTCATCTTGGTGCAAACCATGTTTCCCACTTCTAGCCAGAGCGCCCCACTTGCAACCTCAGTCTTTTGTGGTGTAATCCGATTTACCAGTGCCTCCCCCCCTTATGATTCCTTGTAATAACAAGAAGTCTCTCCACAATGACCCTGGTGAGAAAAAGCATGCGTCAAGAAAGAGACCGCCGCTACCTCAACATATGGTGGGAAAGCCTTCCAAAATCATCATAAAACCTAACCAGGGTGGCCATGAAATCTCGCACGAGAGCAAGTACAGAAGTGTGACAGTGGGATCCTTCACCGTCCCTACTATTGTACTAAAATGTCGGTTCCGATTTAATGGTAGGTCGCCTTGGGTTTAATCGTTCCTCCACTCGCTCAACACGTGTCATACTGCATGGGTAAGCCAAACATGTAGAACACCCGTCCCACATTCCCCTTTGATGATCATTGATATGAACACCCGACATGGGAAAATAATAAACATTTTTAATTAAAAGAAAGATTAATTTTGTATTTTATATATATATATATCATTAAAGTAAATTAAAAAATATAAATATTGAAATCATATATATATATATTTTTCAAAATTCACACCATATATGAAATATTATATATTTGTATAATCGTTCATCTAAAACAAAAAAATCTTGTAATCATCTTGTAATCATGTTTTCTTATGTTAATTTCACTTTGTAATAAATTCTAAATATGAGGTTTGTTAAATATGATTATATATAAAGGAAATTTATTTTATATGTATATTTTTAAATATTAAAATAATGAATTTTTTTATTTTTTTTAAAGTTTTTTATTCCTTTCCATTATGAAATAAACCCATTTCAAAAATACAGTCCAAATGAAACTTATACCCAACATTTTGTCATAGTCAGAACTTTTATTTCTCCACTCATATCTCTACTTCGTCTATGCAAATATTTATGTAATGAAATTCCACGCATCACATCACTTGGAGTTTACATGGTTATTCCTCAATCTTTTACTTTTTCTTTTCTGGTGTCAATTTGAAACTATAGGTTTTCTATCTTTGAATTTTCTTTAAACGGTTTCCACGTTAAAGTTTCCCAACATCTAATTCCATTTCTTTGCTTTACTTTCTTGGGAAATTTTGTTTTTTCATGTTTAATTTTAATTTTCTATATTATGATTAAAGAATATAAATATATTTACAAAACAAAATAATATATATATATATATATAGTTTTGACATTATTATGATAGTTAATAGATAAAATGTTAAATTTAATATTAGGGTGAGCATACAAAGAAGCTCCCCAAATCCATTGCAACGGGGCCGTGCTAGCGGAAAAATCAGACACGCGCACGCACCTAAAGAAACACACATGCATCGCTAGATTCGGTACAGAACCGAAGCGCGTGCACGTTGGTTGCACGTGCTCATTGTTGGTGCGTACGCACCCAAGGGCATGCATACGCTCTTGTTAAACCCAATAAAAAATAACAACACAGCGTGGCCTATTTCATTTGCAAACGACCGAGAGCTCATCAACCCAGCGCGTACGCGGACCAAGGGAACACCCCACTCACCAATTCCACTCAAGAATTCCATAAATCAATCCATTGAGTGATCATCCATCGCATTGGATAGGTAAGGTCATTTTTTTGTGATTTTATTGATTTTTTTATTGTTTTTTAAATTTTTAATAGTTCCCAAATTAGTAAAAAAATGGAAAAAATTTCAATTGTAGAGGATAAATCTATACAATGAATGAAAAAAATGTTAACATGGATTCCGGTGGAAGACAAGAAAATACAAATCTTGGACCCAATCAAAACCCTCAACAAAATCAAAACCCCCAACAAAATTTGGACCATGATGACTTGAACCATTACATAAATGAAATGCGAGTGCACACCCAAGAATTAAGAAACAAGGGAGAACCACTGCGATTGTTCCTTTCCACCTCAATTGAATCCCTTATCCATGCACATTGCCAGTTGATAGACATGACTGAATATAGTGCTAGGATGTGGGAGTGTTATTCCACTGGCATTTCCAATGAAGAAATAAAAGAATTAAATATTACAGAGGATCAATTATACAGTATGTTCACCGATCCAATAACACAACAACCACCGGATATTAGAAAGCCACGTGTCTACATGGATTAGTGTCATTTCCAACCATGGAGGAACAACTGGATGCATAGGTGGTTTATGGTTTACGATAAACCTCCCTGCAGTAATAGGGAGGTTCCACAATACTTCCTTTGACAACTCTCGGATGAGTTTGTGCTCGGTTTATATGTCAACTATTTTGACATAACTGAGTTCTAGGGTGTTGGGGTTGTCTCTGCCCAAGTTTGTCTTTCTGCAAGGAGGAACCCACTAAGAGGGCCACCAGCTCCTAGGTGTGATCCTAACCCGCTTCCCTAGCCACCTCAGTTACCCAACATACTTGATCATATCAAGGGGGGGATGAGGAGCATTGCATGCAGACTCCTAAAACACACTGGATTTGTAGCGGCAACTACAATGGAGAGATAGGTTGACTCGAAGAGAGAATCAGGTGCAGGGCCTTCACGACAGGGTCAAGATAGTCTTGTTGGGCCTTCTAGTTCGACGAGGACAATGCCACATATTTGTCCCCATTGCAGGCACACTTACCCTGACCCGATCGAAGGATGCTATATGGAGCAGGTTAGCACTTTTTCAAATGAGTTTTCAATCATCACTTGAGAATTTGTGAAGTAGTTTTAAAGTAGTTGTGTGTGACTTAAACTGTTATTTTAATGTACAATTATTTAGATTCGAGACGTCTACCTGGGACAATGCAGGATCTCCCAACCTGTACGCTGCAATGGAAACTGCAACTAAAATTGCAGCATCTCACACAGAGGTATTTTGAGTACCTCATACAATATTGTTACTGCCATTTTTAAGTTTACTTTTGCATCATTTGTATTACTTGCTTGCATTATTTCTATTATTTATTTATTTATATTTATGACATACACGATGATAGTTCCTACAATATTTTTTAATATTTTGATTGCCTAAAGAATTACTTGTTTAATATGTTCATAATGTGCATGCATTTTGGTGTCAACAGGTATGTATAGACTATGATGACCAACCATTTCTGCTAGGAATCGACAAGTCACCATACACACAAGTATGATGTGTAGTTAAAAGAACACTTTTAATTTGAATTGTTATGACTTACTATGGTTTAATTTGATTTTTGTATACTAAAATATGATATTAAAAATGTATATGCAGGTGCCACCATCAGCTGCAGGTGCCACTGTTTCAGCTTCCAACTTCAATCCCGTTTTTCCACCCTCTCCCATGAGTTTCCTGCCCCCCTTCCATCCATACCCCTCCCTCCCTCCACCCACGCCCTTCCATCTAGTCTCCCCCTCCATCCTGAATCCCCCTCCTTCCATCCTCCCCCATTCATCCACCCCCCCCTTCCATCCATACTCCCCAATTTGTCCACACCCCCCCTTCCATCCATCCTCCCCATTTCATCCACAACCCCCCTTGGATCCATCCATCCTCCCTCTATTTAGGACCTTCCTCCCATCCATCATCCCTCAACATCCCCTTTATCCATTTTAGTTTGATCCCCTCTATCGTACAGTTAGTATGGGTTCATCATCCACGACATCCTCGTCCACCCCATACCACCATGCCCTCTTCCACCCTACCTTCTTCAGTTTCCGCCACTATTGTGGAAACTACTCTTGCAACATCCGTTCATACATCTACAGTGGTTTCACCTATAGTTGCTGCAACTACATCTACGCGCCCCCCCCACCATGACTACATCGGAGCAGGATGTCCATCCACCTGCTAGCCCTAAAGCCAAATCATGTCCATTGCCTGAGATGTTCATAGTGAGAATTAAATTAATTTATGAAAATATTGTGAAGCATTAACGAAAATTATTTTAAGCAACTATTTTTTTCAATGAAATGATTGTCGTAAATGTTGTAGGGTGGCATTGCTAAGAGGCTCACTAGATTGAGGAGGACACCTGCCTCACGTCTCCCATTCCCATCAGCGGTGAGTTATTTAAGATTTGAATTCAACATCCATTTTATAAATGTGGTAACTATTACAAATGCTTGAAAATGATGATATCTTATATCATTTGTTTCAGATCCCGAAGAGACAGTCTACTCCTAGATGGAATAAGGCCTGAGATTCCGCTAGCTCCAAGAAGAGGAAGATTGATTTTGGAGATGCGCCTGGGAGTGCCGGGGGTGGATACGATGCTTGATAGACCGTGTTATGCACATTAGTCATGATGTGGCATTTTTGGGCACCACTTTCCATGTACTTGGTATCTAGGGAACGAGTTGCCATGTATTTTGGATCTAGGGAACGAGTTGCCAAAAATTTTACAGGGCATGAGTTGCCAAATTTTTTATAGGGCATGAGTTGCCATCATGTGTACATTGGGAACCATGTGTTAAATTTTCAGTATTAAATCACAATACTATAGGATCTTTGCTGAGAGAACAACATCTACAGTATATCAATGCATGACAATCATAATATGACAAGCATCACAAGCATCACAAGAATCAAAAGCATAGAGACAAGAGACACAGAGTTTCCGTGGGGAAAACCCTAAGGTGAAAAACCCCACAAACTTCCTCAGAGATAGAGAGAGCAATGGCTCAACCAAAATACAACCAAATAATACAGAGATAGTCTCCTAGCAGATGATCCTCCTCCTCCTCACTAGTGCGCCACTTTCCAGAGAGAGAGATAGATACTTTTCCGAGTGAGTAAAATAGAGATCTCCTATCTCTATTTATACTCACCTTTTTGCCCAGTGACCTACTGGGGCCGACTTGTCTACTTTAGTACATCCACATTATATTATGTATTAATTAGGGCCGACCCCATAAGGTGGTCTAATAACCCATCGGCAAGTACACACACTTGCGACACTTGTCAATCCACATGACGACACTTCCTTATAGAGGAATAACACATCTCTTATAAGGGTACAATAAATATACATATAATATACTGATGAAATACATTCCGAAGTTACATATACATCAACACTCCCTCTTAACAAGGAAGGTATTTCTCGACACAGATTTGCTAGACAAGTCTTCTTCTCTGGATCATCATCATCGATGCATCGTCATCGTCATCGTCACTGCTGCTGCTATCTCGTCCAATCTCTGTCTCTACTCGTCATAGGAAGTTCTACAGAGCCAGTCCTTTTTCATACTGGATGTAGGCCCACCACCTGCAGGTCTTCATCATCACTGGCCATACTGTGGAATCCTCAGGACTTTTACGTGCGTCACAAAACCTCGAAAGAGCATCCCAGGATATTACGGGTACACAACTCCAACCTGTAGGATCTCCCAGGGCGCTATTACATGTGACCCCACCACAAAACCTCGAAAGAGCATCTTAGGATGTTACGGGTACACAACTCCGACCTAAGATCTCCCAGGGCACAAATTACATGTGGTCCACCACAAAACCTATCAAGAGCATCTCAGGATGTTACGGGTACACAACTCCGACCTGAGATCTCCTAGGGCACAAATTACATGTGGTCATGGAAAAACCTCGCAAGAGCATCTCAGGATGTTACGGGTACACAACTCCGACCTGAAATCTCCCAGGGCCCAAATTACATGCCATAGGACAAAACCTCGCAAGAGCATCTCAGGATGTTACGGGTACACAACTCCGACCTGAGATCTCCCAGGGCAACGAATTACATGTCCTCCCAGAGCAATGTCTCGAAAGAGCATCCCAGGCTGTTACGGGTACACAACTCCGACCTATAGGATCTCCCAGACATGCTCATCTGCACAACCTGATCCACGGCCACAGAGTATCAACCTGATACTCACCATACATCATCCTGATGTACTCATGATCGTCCTGATCATAATCACTGCAACGTCCTGCTGCAAGTCATCTGGAGCAACATCCTGAAGCTCGTCATCCATGATCGTCCTGATCATCAATGCAACATCCTGCTGCATGTCATCTGGAGCAACATCCTGAAGCTTCGTCATCCATGATCGTCCTGATCATCAATGCAACATCCTGCTGCATGTCATCTGGAGCAACATCCTGAAGCTCGTCATCCATGATCGTCCTGATCATCACTGCAACATCCTGCTGCATGATCTACCTGATCATCAATGCATCTTCCTGATGCATACCAAGTATCATACATGATCCTCCTGATCATCAATGTATCCACCTGATACAAATATATGATACATATCATCATACATGATCCTCCTGATCATCAATGCATCTACCTGATGCATACCAAGTATCTACCTGATACATATCATCATACATGATCCTCCTGATCATCAATGTATCCACCTGATACAAATACAAATACATGATACATATCACCATACATGATCCACCTGATCATACAATGTATCCACCTGATACATATACAGATACATGGTCCAAGCATCCAATATGATGCATAAACAATACATACACATGATCCAACTGATCATATCCTGCATCCAACATGATGCGTACATACATACATAAAATGATCCAACTGATCATACCCAACATCCAACATGATGCGTACATACATACATAAAATGATCCAACTGATCATATCCAGCAACCAACATGATGCGTACATACATACATAAAATGATCCAACTGATCATATCAAGCAGAAACTAGAACATCATCCTGATGCTCATCATCCTCCAGCGCTTACATCCACAGCCATGTGAAGGATCCTCCTTCCAACATGCTTGGAATGGATTCAGCAAATGTGTCCATCACTTCTTCCTCGAAGTGTCCTCGATCTGAAGAATGCCAAGCCTCTCTCTGAAGTACTCGAACTTCACTCTGGCTAGTGGCTTCGTCAGCACATCTGCAATCTGCTCGTCTGTCGCAACATACAGGAGCTTCACAGCTCCTCTCTGCACCATATCCCTGATATAGTGATATTTGATCTCTATGTGTTTCGACCTGTCATGAAACACTGGGTTCTCGGACAACTTCACACAACTCTGGTTATCACAGAAGATACCAGTAGCCTCCAACGGGAGATCAAATAACTCAGACAATAGCTTCCGTAGCCATACTGCCTCACAACTAGCTGAACAGGCTGCAACATATTCTGCCTCAGCTGTACTCAGTGCTACACAGGACTGCTTCCTGCTAAACCAAAAGATCACACCTGATCCAATACTGAAGCAACACCCAGATGTGCTCTTCCTGTCTCCAGCACTGCCAGCCCAATCTGAATCAACATAACCCTATAGGTTAAACTTTTGATTCGCTTCATACTTGAGCCCATAATCCACTGTACCCTACAGGTACCTCAGAACATGCTTTACCGCAACCAAGTGAACACTCCTCGGATCCGTCAAGAATTGGGTCAATGTGTTCACAATAAAGCAAATGTCCGGTCTCGTGTTCGTCAGGTACATCAAGGATCCAATCATCTGACTATACATGGAGACATCAACCGGCTCAGATGAAGCATCACATAGAGGCTTCAGATTCGATGCCATAGGTGTGGCCATGGCCTTGCAATCCATCATCCTGACCCTCTTCAGGATCTCTTACTGCATACTTCCCTTGTCCAAGGAAGATTCCATCTACACTCTGCCACACCTCCATGCCAAAAACAAATAGTGCATCATCCCCAAGTTCCTCGACTCGAACTCGGCAGCAAGCTTCCGCTGCGTGTCGACAATCAATCTATCTTCACCTGTAACAAACAGGTTATCATATCAATTTCTGCACACATATATGACTACACCATGCTGTCTTGAAATCCATCTGGTGCATCTTCTATTTCATCACTTTTGTATTTCTCAATGCTGCCATCTGCAACATGCTTGATCTGATAGTTCTATTTGGAAGTCACAACAGACTTCCCTTTAGCTCTTGGGATCGCATCCCAAACATCATTCTTCATGATCGACGGATCATGGCATTCCATTTCTTCATCCCAGATTCTGGGAACTTCAATATCTTCAATAGATATCTTTGTTGCTGGAACAAATGTTGTAGTCCTTTTGTAGGTGAAGATATACAGTCTTTCCTACAAAACAGGTTAAATTGCATGATTAGAAACATCTCATAATTTTCAGAACAAATTCTTACACATGAAGAAATATGTCATACAGTCATGCATTCATGCAATTATCTTAGCCAATGCTTCAATACAACATTTATCCATATCCCGTAACTTTCTAGATGCCTTCCAATCTCTACCAGAACATTGTTAAGAGTGTGCACAACTCCCAACATGTCAGCAAAGAGGTTTCATTCTAGATAAGTAGCAATGGAATGTTGTACAGTGCCATAGGCCACTTACCCAACACATGCATATTAGTAGTATACTGTTCATTAATTCAATCATTCTAATATGCACAATACATATCCTAAGTCTAGGAACATGAGCATATACATCATTGAACAATTTTATTTAAGCAAACAAATATACAAGATAATTAAAATACTTATCTTTGTTTGTTTGTTGGGTGGACTCCCTCTGAGTCTTTTCTTCCTTGCAGGAGCTGCTGGAGTCCTTCTAAACCTTCTTGTTGTGGAATGTAGAGATATGGACAACTCCCTCTGAATATCTGCACCCTTGCAGAAACCACTGGAGTGTGCTCCCTCTTGATCTTTGCTTCCTGGATTACCTGTTCTTGAACTCATATTCATCCTTGGTCCCTATGCATGCTTATTAGTATCATGATTGTGTTATCCTTGTAATCTCATACAAAATCATACACTCATTAAAACACAATAATCTCAAGTATGTATAGTCATGATCATTTCAAACAGAAATAATAAGCATTAGCATTCAAGGTTTATATAGGACTCTTATGGTTAGTCATATCATAAGAAACATAACATGTATAAACCTGTAATTACTCAAACCTATGACTCTTCTGGTTAGTCATATTATTAATTAAGGTAAGACACATAATATGCATATGCCCATGATTATTCAAACTTATGACTTTATGAACAATCATCATCAATCATGCCATGCATACTTATATGATAGATCCTATGATATAAGAAACACATACCTGGTCACCATATTTGCTAGTTATGTCTAGCAATGTGTTCTTGTTCTCTTCAATGACCTGCATAACTCATTAGTTAACTTTTGCAAAAACAAATTATACATACCTCTATGTGATCCATGACTATGGATGAATCTTTGTATTTATGTCACCATGGCATGTTCAGGTTGTCCCTTCAAATTGTACAAACCTCCCTCTTGCTTTCCAATCACTACTGCATCATCTATGGTCTTTCCCTTTGGCCACATTAGGACTTGGCCATCCACAAATGCAACCCTCATACCTTTTGCATCTAATGCAGAAATGGAGAGTAAGTTCTTCTTGAGCCCAGGTACATAAAGTACTTCTTTCATCTTCAATGATTTTCCAGAATCTAGATTGTAGGAGGCTTCACCGCTTCCTTTGATTGGGTATTGATAATCATCCCCAAGTTTCACCTTATGGGGTGATTCATGTTCAGAAAGATTCACAAATGATTCCTTGAACCCAGTCATGTGTTTGGAAGCCCCACTATCAATCAACCAATCATTACATCCATGGGAGATGGTACCTGTAAGAGCGGAAATTAGAACATATTCTTCTTCACTTGATGAGTCATCATCACTACTACTTTTTGCCCTAGCCTTCTTCTTTGGAGGTTCATCATCTTCGGCAGCATGGGCATGAAACCTTCTTTTGCTACCTTTCTTCTTCTTACTGGAGTTGTTCTTATTATCCCTTTTGTTCTTGGGACAATCTGAAGCAAAGTGACCCTTCTCATTGCATGTGAAGCATCTTAGGTCCTTCTTATTCTTTTGATGGAATCTTTTGGGGTGAGGGTGATCCTTCTTGGTTTTGCTTCTTTTGGTGTGAGCTGCAAGAGCTTGATCTTCACCTCCCATATTTTCCTCACGAGCTATAAGTCTAGCTTCTTCTTGAGAACATTCTTCCCGAAGTCTACTGAAGGAGATCAACTTCTTCCTTGCACAAATTCCTTGAATAAAGGAATCCCATGACCTGGGTAGGCCATTTAGAGTGGTCATCACCACTTCACCATTCTCCACCATTTCATCTACTGCTTCTAATTGTTCCTTGATCTGAGAGACCCTTGAAAAGTAGGATTGAATGGTTTCCCCATTCTGAAACTTTACTGCTTTCAATTGGTTCCGCAGGGTCATCTTCCGATTTATGTTCTTTCCTTCAAATAGCTTGGTCAAAGATTCAAACATCTCTTTGGGTGTCTTGAGAGAAGACACATGGGGTATGAGATGGTCTTTGATAGAATCAGCAATGATTCTCTTTGCCTTGACCAAGTTCTTCTTGTGCAATACCTTGGCCTCTTCATCCTCTGGGATAGGGATGTCTTCTTTCACATATGAGTCCAACTCATTCTCTTCCAGGATTAACCCAATCCTATACTTCCAGGCTCGGAAGTTATCAGCCCCTTCAAGCTTATCCTCAAGCTTGGTGTGAAGAGACATCTTTAAGAGTACTTCAAATGGAAATAGAAAAGATTTAGAACTTACCACTTGAAGTGCTGAAAACTGGATCTGGTCCCGGATTAGGGTTTGTCAGAGAAACCCTAAAAATTCAAAATGTAAATTTCAAAATTCCGAAAGGATAGAAAGATGCGCCTTGGAGAGCTGATCAGCCTAGTACATTTAGAATTTGAGATCAGCAAAGTCTTGTCCTTCAAAATTGCCTTTTTGTCCTCCCGGGTTCACTAGGCAGAGCCCTGAATTAGGGTTTGAGTTTCCCGGAGATATACCCAGCCAAAAATCTCGATCCAAAGCTCAAACCTTCGATTTTTGTAAGGAGCTTCCAGCTGTACCTTCAGTTTCCAGAAATTTTTATTTTTGTGGAAACCCTAATTTTTAGGGCCAAAACTGAAAATGCTCGGAACTGAAATCTGATTGGACAGAAAGATGCGCCTTGATGAGTAGATCCAATCTACTATACTGAATTTCAAAAATCTGTGGAGAGAAACCCAATAAACAAGCAATACAAGCTTCCGTCACTGTAAAATGTCTTCTTCTCAGTTAAGCTCTGATACCATGTTAAATTTTCAGTATTAAATCACAATACTATAGGATCTTTGCTGAGAGAACAACATCTACAGTATATCAATGCATGACAATCATAATATGACAAGCATCACAAGCATCACAAGAATCAAAAGCATAGAGACAAGAGACACAGAGTTTCCGTGGGGAAAACCCTAAGGTGAAAAACCCCACAAACTTCCTCAGAGATAGAGAGAGCAATGGCTCAACCAAAATACAACCAAATAATACAGAGATAGTCTCCTAGCAGATGATCCTCCTCCTCCTCACTAGTGCGCCACTTTCCAGAGAGAGAGATAGATACTTTTCCGAGTGAGTAAAATAGAGATCTCCTATCTCTATTTATACTCACCTTTTTTCCCAGTGACCTACTGGGGCTGACTTGTCTACTTTAGTACATCCACATTATATTATGTATTAATTAGGGCCGACCCCATAAGGTGGTCTAATAACCCATCGGCAAGTACACACACTTGCGACACTTTTCAATCCACATGACGACACTTCCTTATAGAGGAATAACACATCTCTTATAAGGGTACAATAAATATACATATAATATACTGATGAAATACATTCCGAAGTTACATATACATCAACACCATGTTCCAATGTTTTCTAGAAAAATTATATGTTTAGACGAGTTTTGTATCTTGGATGTATATTGATTTTAGTTATGTGATTTATATGCATGTTGTCTCTATTTGCATCTTGTTGTCTCTTGTTCTGTTTAGTTTCCTAATAAACAACATTAGGATTTTAATACAAATGGTTGAGTTTGAATGGCTTTTGATAGGAATTCCCTTCATTTATGATGAAATAGATAAATTTTTATCTCTAGTGGCCTCATATAATCATTGTTGTATGGTCGATTGAAAAAAATATTGTGTTTGAACTGTAACAAAACATACTCACTTGACCATGTTCGTAGAATTTAGAACCAATGTCAGAACCGTAAAAATAATTATTTCCACCAATGTTTAATATTTGATTATATACCAATCAATAAAAACTTGTCGATTGTACTTAGGCATGCAAAACCTATGCTATCATCATTGTGTTCAAAGATATGAAAAATATCTCCCCATCCCCTTCACTTGGAATGTTTCTTTGTGAATGGACCATCATCCCTCTTCCACTGTGTTTTTCTTAGCATGGATGTTTTGTTAGGTTTAAGTGTCACTCTAGATTTAGAATTAACATAATGAATATTATTTCAATTATTTTTTATTAGCAAACGTATTTTGATTGTAAAATGTCATTCTAATAAGATCCAACTAGTTTGTATACATCACAATGCAAGAATGAAAGTTTCATGGTAAAATTCAACACCTTGATTAGTTATTGGTGAAATTTTATGGGGCCCTTGGTATGATGACTAGGGAGATACTTTACCTTTGTAGGTTTAAGGAATGGAGACTACATGCCCCAACATAGGATTGGGAAATAGGTGTGGCTATTGTGACTGTGAGTGGAGTTAGCTAGAGACATGCTTGTGATTGAATGAAAAACAATGGCCATCATTGTCCTTAAATAGATCATATGGATGCAAGGCCCAAGATATGCCTAGTGATGGTTGGGAACTTATGTAGCTTATTAATGTGTATATAAACCCTAGCTTGCACAAACCCTATCTTGTATATAAACCATAGATAGCCTATAGATCGCATGAACCAGGGCATGTGCAAGGAGGGGGTGTGCCTTAATACATCATCCATCCTTCCCTTGTGTCATTTAATGCTTATGAGACGTGGCCTATTCATCATTGAGAACACATGCATAAGACCTTAACAAATTAAGGTATGTGGAGGATTGAATCGACCCCATTTCCTATGGCACCCCTCACCTAACATTGACATGTCAAGGTTGACCAATTGATCTATTTAAATGTTCAAGGAGTGTTTAAGGAGGGTAAGATGTGAACAAAATGAAATTATTTGAAATAGTGGCTTTTTATCCTTATTATTTTGACATTTTTTTTCTAAAGAGTTGTCATTGGATATGGAATTGTTGTGTAAGTGATGAATGATAATGATGAAGTTCCCAAATACCAAAAGGTTCCTTATGTTTTATGAAAAGGTGATCCTGATCTCTTGACGGTGAGAATTTAAGTCTCTACTTTATTGTTTGAAGCATTCCCTAGACTCCGTGATATTTTGATTTATTGAGTTCTCTCTGGATCAATGAGGATTCCCTCCTGTGTACCTACCACCCCTAGATATATACATCATTTACACACAAACACACACAACTGATATGAACATAATTATATTTACACACATATTAAATATATACATGTACATATAGATTTACACTACAAAAACCTACACACATAAAAAGATTTATACATAAACATACACAAAATACATGCACATAGGCAAATATCTATGCACATATACAAAAATTTACATGTTACAAAAAACATACGTAGACAAAGATTTACAAACTCACTTGCACAAAGAAAACCATACAAATATCAGTATAATATAACAAACAACATCATGTTTTCAAACACAAATACACACCTCAATATTACTTTCAAATATTTTGAATTATTACAAACAATGTGCATTATTTAATTTGGAAAAATTATTTGCACACACCAAATATATCAACAATTCTAACTTTTCATGGTGCACACAAAAATGCATGCACATTTCCACAAAAAAATACAAACAAAAAAAATACGTGGAAAAACAACATGCTCATATACAAATATCTACACATACATACACACAAAAGACCATGCACATACACAATAAATAAACCCTAGCTTGCAGAAGGCCATGAGAAGTTTGCACAAGGGGTTCAATTTTGAACCAAAGGCTCCTGAAAGACCGTGGCCATCGTGAACACATCCACAATGGCCATATGCATGTGTGGGAGTTGACGAAATCCCATTCCGCTTGTTGGTTTGGATTCTGTGCCCCCAGAGCAAATTCTCAAAGTGTCCTTGAATGGCCACGGGGTGCCAGGAAAAAATGTTCATAGAACCAAACCTGTGAATCTGGTCGTGAATTCATCGATTTCGATGGATTCGATACGTCGGGTGTCAGCTAGCCCCCCCCCACCATGACTCAATCACCTGGAAATAGTGCTATTGTGCCATCTATGGAACTAGGGTTTTGCTCAGTGAAGGCCTTCACAATTTTGCACAAGGGGGTTAATTTTGAATAGAAGGATATCGGGTCACCATGGGCATCGTGAACACATCCACAATGGCCATATGCACACGCGTGAGTTGTCAGAGCCTCGTTCTGCTCGTCGTTTTTGGTTTACGTGCCCCCAAAGAAAATCCCCAAAGTGTCTTTGAATGACCACGGGATTCCAGGAAAAAATTCCTATATAACCAAAACCGTGACTCCGGTTGCAAAGTCGTTGATTCCAATGGATTCAAAACGTTATGTTTTAGCTGGTGGTCCCCCCAAACCGTGACTCCAACGCTAATAAATAGTGCTATTGTGCAATCTCCGGAACTAGGGTTTTGCTCAGTGAAGGCCTTCATAATTTTGCACAAGTGGGTCAATTTTGATCCAAAGGCTCCCAGGTGACTGTGGCCTTCGTGAACACGTCCATAATTTCCATATGAACATGTGGGAGTTGACGGAACCCCATTCTGCTTGCCGGTTTGGGTTATGTGCCCTCGGAGCAAATCCACAAAGTGTCCCTCAATGGCCACGGGGTGCCTAGAAAAAATGGTCATAGAACCAAAATCGTGACTCCAATCGCGAAGCCATTGATTCCAATGGATTCTATATGTCGGGTTTCAACTAAGGGAACACCCCCACCATGAATCAAACACCCAAAAATAATGCTATTGTGCCATCTCTGGAACGAGGGTTTTGCTCAGTGAAGGCCTTCAAAATTTTGCACAAGTGAGTCAATTTTGATCCGAAGGCTCTAGGGAAATCATGGACATCGTGAACACATCCAAAATGGCCATATGCACATGTGGGAGTTGACGAAACCCCGTTCTTATCTCCAATATGGGTTCCATGCCAATCCCCAAAGTGTCCCTGAATGGCCATGTGGTACCAAGTAAAAAATCCCATAGAAACAAAACCGTGACTCTGGTCATGAAGTCGTCAATTCCGATGGATTCAGGACATCAGGTTGCATCTCGGGGACCCCCCACCGTGACTCAAACGCTTGGAAATAGTGCGATTGTGCCATCTCCAAAACTAAGGTTTTGCTTAGTGAAGGCCTTCAAAATTTTGCACAAGGGGGTCAATTTTGAACTGAAGGCTCTCGGGCATCCGTGGCCATTGGGAACACATCCAAAATGGACATATGCATGCGTTGGAGTTGACAGAACCATTTTCCACTCACTGGTTTGGGTTCCATGCCCCCAGAACAAATCCCCAAAGTGTCCCTGAATGGCCACGGGGGTGCCAGGAAAAAATTCCCATAGAACCAAAATTGCAACTCTAGTCACGAAGTTGTAAATTCCAATGGATTCAGGATGCTTGGTTTCAGCTAGAGGTCCCCCCTCACCATCTCTCAAATTCCCGGAAACAATGATATTGTGCCATCTCTAGAACTAGCGTTTTGCTCAGTGAAGGCTTTCATAATTTTGCAAAAGGGGTCAATTTTGAACTAGAGGTTCCTGGGTGACCGTGGCCATCGTGGACACATCCACAATGGCCATATGAACATTTGGGGGTTGACAGAACCTCGTTGCACTCACCGGTTTGGGTTTCGTGCCACAAGAGCAAATCCCCAAAGTGTCCTTGAATGGCCACGGGTTGCCAGGAAAAAATGGCCATAGAACCAAAAATGTGAGTTCGGTCGTGAATCCGTTGATTTCAATGGATTTTGGATTCCAGGATTCAACTAGGGTACCACCCCACCATGACTCAATCTCCTGGAAATAGTGTTATTGTGCCATCTCCGGAACTAGGGTTTTGCTGAGTGAAGGCTTTCAAAATTTTGCATAAGGGGGTCAATTTTGAACTGAGGGCTCCTTGCAGACTATGCCCATTGTGAACACATCCAAAATGGCCATATGCATGTGTGGTAGTTGACATAATCACGTTCCGCTCACTGGTTTGGGTTCTATGCCCCCGAAGCAAATCCCCAAAGTGTCCCCGAATGGCCAAGGGGTGCCAGGAAAAAATGCCCATAGAGCCAAAATCGTGACTTCGGTCATGAAGCTATTGATTCTGATGGATTCAGGACGTCGGGTTTCAGTTAGGGGACCCATGCTAGCGTGACCCAAATTCCCATAAACAATGATATTGTGCCATCTCCAGAACTAGGGTTTTGCTTAGTGAAGGCCTTCAAAATTTTGCACAAGAGGGTCAATTTTGAATCGAAGGCTCCTAGAAGACTATGGCCATCGTGAACACATACGCAATGTACATATGCATGTGTGGGAGTTGACGGAACCCTGTTCTGCTCACCAGTTTGGGTTTCGTGCCCCTGGAGCAAATCCTCAAAGTGTCCCTGAAAGGCCATGGGCTGCCAGGAAAAAATGGCCATAGAACCAAAACCGTGAATCTGGTTGTGAATCCGTCGATTCCGATGGATTTATGACGTCGGGTTCTATTCCCTCCTCCCACCATGACTCAAACACTCATAAATGGTGCTATTATTCCATATCTAGAACTAGGATTTCGCTTAGTGAAGGCCATGATCACTTGATGTTGGATTTTGAGAGGGCTCCATTACCCGCATCCATTTCACTTCTTCTGATGAACCCGAGGTCATCATGACATGCATTGCGATAGGAAATAATGCACTAACATTTTGATGTCTACATTTTTCCATGTACAACCTGGCCTTTTCTCTTGTATCATGGGCCTTTTCAGGGGGCAACTCCTTCCTTCTAGACTTTCTTTTATTATTACGTCTGTTGTCCATCTTCAATATGTTATTTAACAAAAGAAGAATATCACCCTTGAAAAAACTAACAAATAAGATATTATTTTTCAATTATGAAGTGAGGAAAACAAACTTTTACCATGAATAACATAGAAGGGACACAAGATTTATACACTGAGTGGTAATATGACTTGTATAATGTGCAATATTTTTAAAACTCATTGTAGCAATTGATTGGGTACTCTGCCAACCTATGCGTGTTATATTCCTAACTGTACAATGTAAACTATGGTCATGGAAGTATGTTTTGTTTTCTTGACATTGGACATATAGAGCAAACTAATATGGTAGCAAAAAATAAGTTGGCATGAAACCATTGCAACTATCATAAAAAATGATCGCAATGGTGCATCAAAGATCTTTTTTTCTCTCAACATCCCATTAGTGTGTACATGCATAGAGCTTGAGTTATGGGTATCGATCATACACTTATTCAATTAAATATTGATGTGGGATTTAATAATGTTTCAGCAATGGACAACCCAACCTAAGTTGGCATCAAGGTCCTGTTGGTTGTGGAGCCAGATCTTCTAGTCTCATAGATGATATTGTATCAGCCGTGTTTGTACCCCAGTTTTATATGATATGTAGGTGGATTGTACAGTCACCCCAGTGGGGGACCATCCCCCCTGGCTGGGGGGTCCAGGGGCCAGTGGGGGTTCGGGGGTAGCGCCCCCGAAGAAAATTTTTGGGGCTGTTTTCGCCAGCTGTTTTGCGGGCCCATGGTTTTGGGTATCCCGTGGTATTTTCCCATTGTATTTCCCTTATAAAATAAAGACTTTGTAATACGGCTGGGGATGATGAGGATGTATTAGGTTTTATGCATTGTAAATATCTCTGAGATCAGGAGAGAGACTGTGAAACAGAGAAGAGGAAGTGCAGCGGTTGTGCTGCAGGTTGTATCCCTTCATGTTGCTAGACTATAATAATAATAAGGACTGGCAAATTCAGTGTGGACGTAGCCCAAGTTGGGTGAACCACGATATATCTGTGTCTCTCTTGTAATGTGTATGTGTGATTATATTTGCATTTCTATTTATTGTTATTGCTATGCGATCCTGTTTTTCTAACAGGTCCTCCTATCCATCTTAGTGACATAGGCTTGTAGTGTGGTGAATTCCCTCATTTTGAGTGTAACCTCACTTTTGTCTAAATGTGTGGTTGTGGTTTCTGGGTTTATGTCTGTTACCATGGTAGGGTCCTCATTTCACATTTGTCCGTGATTGGTCACGTGTTTAGCTATAGTAGATTTTTTTCATGTGTATGTACTATATTATATACATGTGTATGTGGGAATTGCATTTGAGTGACAGTGTCTAATGATCCTCGAATATCTAGTGATTTTTCGTATGTGTTGGGCCTTGGCTTAGGGGGGGTCCTAAGGGGGGGGGGTGTCGGTGCCCTCACCCTGCTCCGCGTAGAGAACATCAACCAACCCACTTGGGTGCCTGTCTTTCTAATTAGGATGCCACTTGGGCCTTAAGTGATATTGGGCTATTAATTAGTTTAGGATCCTCCATCGAGTCTCCAACATTACCTAATTAATTAGGGAATGCACTCTTAGCCACATAGACAAAATTTCCTTCAATGTGAGTGGTATTGTTGTGGTTTTGTAATTTGAATTTAATTTAACCCTACCAAGTATGATTTTGGTGGTTCTCTCCTTCACATAGTATATAGGGCTGTTTTTCTAGAGAACCCATGTTGTTTGCTCCAAATTCTTGTGATATGTTGGATTAGAATATTATTTTTTACTCTTTTGGATATACCACTCTTCCAACAATGAGTGTAATGGTTGGTTACTTCATTTAAGAATTCCATAATCTATTTAAGTGATTTACTTGTTCTTGTAGAAAATAAAATTTACTTGATTTTGGTCTCTAATACCATTATTGGACACAAAATAACTTTCCAATTGAATACTAAACGTCCCATTGATATGTACATACATAGAGCTTGTGTTACTTGTATACCTAGAAAAACTTGTTGACACTCATTGCAAACAAGTTTCTAAAGAATGGAAAACAATGAGATAAACTAGATGAAATATCACTATATGAAGATATGAATATACCTGTAACTTGGGGCATATTAGCATAAAAAAATGCCCTAGAAATAAACAAAAACATCACCTCTAGGACCTTAGTTTGAAATGTTTTCTTATCATCTTGAAACAATGTACAATGAGCCCTATTTTGGTAGCTTGGCACTTGGAACATGATTTTTTTACAGTAGTTTGGGTTACTAGATGGTATTGGATGGTGGTATGGGGTGTTAGTAGGAGCACATTTCCTATAAAAGGAGAATCTCCTACTCACTTCATTTTCATGATTTGTATGAGGGAAAATCACCCCTAAAGATTAAGAATTTGATACTTTTGGTGTTTTTGTGAGTTGTTGTAGTGAAATTATGAGGAATTCAGAAAATGTTTGTGTATTGGATGGAGTTATGTGATTATGAAAGGTTATTGGTGGTGATGCAAGTAATTTTTTTTGGTTATCTTTATGAAAGGTTGAAAGCATTGCTTGGTGCATGTTGTAGTTTTTTGTGGTAAGATGTTTTTTATTATCTATGATGAATATTAAGAAGACTAAAATACATTTATCATACAATTCATGAGAAAAAACTACAATACATACAATTCAAACAAATTGAATGAAGAGTAAAATACAATTCATAAGGAAAAAATGTCACCATACCTCAAGGATTGCTCTTTGCTTGCAATGTAAAATGGTATTTTGATGTATCCACTAGATGTAAGAAGAGTTCAAGTGTTTCCAAGTAGCATGAGAATTCAATCCAAAGAGCCAAATAGAGTCCAACGGGTGTGTATTCAATCCAAATTGCCAAATAAAATCCAAGAGGAGTGTGAATTCAATCCAAAATGCAAGTGATTGTCTAGTTGTGTGTGAGAAGAGAGAAAAAATGCGATATGAGCGAAAAAAATGTGGGAGAAGAGCGTGGGTCATTTCGAAATTTTCATGTTCAGTAGGGGCGCGCACGCAGAAGGAGCGTGCATGTGCTAGAGGCGTGCACGTGGAAGGAGCGTGCACGCGCTACTAGCATGTGTGCGCCTCTGTATAATGTTGCTTTATTCGGTGGGTAATGTTTAGTGCATTTATTGCCCAATAAATCCCTATTTGTACATTGATTCCTAGAGACCCTCCCCCCTATAAGCCTTTAATCCCTCAACTAAAACATAATCCCCAAGTGCTTATGTGCTTAGGTTCTTATGGGTTTTAGGATTTAGAGCTTGTGGGTTAGGGAGTTAAGGTGTTTTGGGTTAACTAGGATTCAAGGGTTAAGATGTTCGGGGTTAACACTACTAAATCCTTATAAAGTCCATACAAGTAAAGGTTATAACAATGATTTCACTATAGATAGTAGGGTTCATAAGGGATCATGCTTGTAGTGCTTCTAAGTGGTAGGGGTTACTAGTGAGGGCTTATAGTATATATATGGTATGGATTATAGTAGTTAGGGTCGATAATGGGTTTATATTGTTTATAAGTAATAGAGATCAATAATGACATGGATTATAGGTTATGGTGATTACAAATTACAAATATTAATATTTGTGGCATGGGGGAGGAGGATAGTGGGGGTTAAGTGTGAAAGGGTTTATACATTTTAAGGGTTAGGGGTAATTTGGTATAGGGATAATGGGTGATAGGGTTTATATATTTTAAGGGTTAGGGGTATATGTTTATGGAATAAAACTAGTTAAGTTTTTTTAGGGTATTAATGGAATATAAGTGATAGAAGTAATAATGGAGAGGGGAAAGTGTTAGGTTTGATGGGGGTCATGGGATATAAAGATAAGAGATTATAGTTTTTGGTAGATGTTGATAGGGATTAAGGACTAGGGGTCTTATGGATTATGGATTATAGTGGTTTCTAGTTAGAGATTACACGGATTAAGGTTTGGGAATTATGGGATAAGGTTGTATGAATACGGGATTCGAGTTTAGTGGTTAAAGAGGTTACAGATTATTTAGTTTAGCTGTTGGTGGACAATGGTTAGGCAGGTTAGGTATAACAGTAAATGGTAAAGTATGAGCAAATTTAGAAGGAATATAATGGATAGGGGTTATAGATTTCAAAATATAGGTATTATAGTTGTGAGTGGCTATAGCGTTTAAAGATTAAGAATGATATACATTAGCGGTTATAATGGTTCAGAAGTTAAGGATTAGGGTGATGTGGGTTACCATGAGAGTTAGGAATTATACGAGATATTAGATTAGAATTATGGGTTTGAAGTTAGACATTAAGTTTTATATGGATTATTGGTTAAGGGTTAAGATGGTTAGAGGTTATGAGTCATGTTTTATATGGGTTAAGGATTGTAATAGTTATGGGTTATGGATTATATATGTTAGGAGTGATAAAATTAAGGGATAAATGATTATATGGGCTAGGTTTAAAAAATGTATGGGTTTATAGGGATTAAGGGAAATGTTTAGGGATTCGGGGATTTAGAGTGATATGTGTTAAGGGTTATAATTATTACTAGTAAGGGTTAGGGGGATACAAACTTTAGGGATTAAAGGTTATAATCATTACTAGTAGGAGTTATGGGGATACGAAATTTAGGTTTTAAGGGTTATAATCAAAAGGGGTTACATCATAGTGGAAGTGGGACATGTATGAAGGGTTAGAGGTGATATGGTTATGAGTTATGTCTTTTTTATTCGATTCAAAATGGGTTATAGGACATTATATAGAAATTATAGCACTTCTTCTCTATTTATTATAAGGGATATATGTTATAGTGGTTAAGGGTTAGAAGTTTTGAGGGTGATTTATTAGGAAGGGTGCACAATGGCTAAGTGATCCAGGTGGATATCGGTGGCCACCCACCTTTCCAATTGGCTCAAAACAGTTTTCTGACAATTTTGGTATTGTACTATTTTTAGCATTTTTTCGGGTCCTAAACTTCCGGGGCCATTTTGAGGCCCTAAACGACCTTTTTTGGCGATTTGGGGGGCCAAATGGCGGCATATATTTAGGCCCATTCAAAAGTTGTAAATTTGGGATAGACCTTTCCAACGGGCTACCGAGCGCCCCAAACGGAGATCGTATGCAAAAGTTACGGCCTCGGGAAGTTGATGTACTAACTTACCCAAACGGGGCCCACATGACTTTTGGCGCTTCATCTCCTAGGGTTAGGTTTTTGGATGTCTAGGGTTTTTGACATTCCTGTTTATTGTAAAATTCCTTGAGAGCCTCATTGTAACCATCTTCTTGCAAAATGAGCGCAGCCGTCACATCTCTTCTCAGAGATAAGCTGCCACCATTCCAGCAAGCTTGTTTTCCGCTGCATTTTACAGTTTTAGCTTATTCCCTTATTGAATAGAAAACCAGTTTTACTGTATCTCTATTATTTTGTGTTAAGCATCTGATAATAATCTGTATTCATTTCATTTTGCTCATAAAATCCAGATCACTAAGGGTTATAGGGGTTATGAATGATATCAATTAGTCATTAGGTTTATATTGTTTATGGGTTATAGGTTTTAAGGGTCGGGATTTTGATGCTATAGTTTAGGGTTGATGACGATTAGAGGTTATAAGGGTTATGAGTTATAGGGGTTGGGGTTTATTTGCATTTTTATTTAATGGATATAATAGTTAATGATTAATATTTTTCTTGGTTAAGGGTCATAGTGGTTAATGATTACAAGGGATAATGATTATATTGGTAAGATATCATAATGTTTGGTGGTTATAATGGATATGTTATGTACATTAATAATAAGGATTGCTTAGAGTTAGTGATTAGGAGTTACACGAATTAAGGGTTCTGGTGGTTATACCCTATAATATTCACTAATTTATAGTTTTAGTGTGTTAGGAATTATAATTATTGAGTGTTATTAGGTTTAAGGTTGATAAGGGATATGAATTATAAGGATACAAGTTATAAGAATTAAGGGTTTGGATTTGCTGGCTTATAAGGGTTAAGGATTGTGGTGTGTTTGGGTCAATGGCTAGTAAGGGCTTATGGCTAAGGCTTCTCAAGTATTATACCTTATACAAGTTAAGGGTTAGGGATTTGGGATTAAGGGTTATAATATTTAGGTATAATTCATGTTATCATTTTGGGATATAGTGGTTAGGGGTATGGATAATATGGATTATAGGTTAGGGACTATATGGGTTAGGTGTTTTAGGTGCTTTGGCTTAATGGATAGTAGTGGCTTATACATGCTATAAAGGATTACGTGTTTCAGGTGAGGAGTTAAGGTTGACATGCATTGGTTATTAGAAGGGTTAGGAGTTATGCGTTATATAATTTATAAGGTTTAGGGGTTAATCTTTATTTGACTAGAGACTTTAAAGGTTAGGATTAAGTGGTTAGGATTATAGGGGTTAAGGGATATAAGTGTTAGGGAATGGGGGATATATCATTATGTGTTAGGATTTAGGAGTTATAGGGGCTATACTAGTTTAGGATTACAGTGGGCCAAGAGTTATAATGGTTAGTTGTACTAGGGATTAGGGATTGCAATGGCTAGGGACTAATGGTTAACGGTTTGGGGATTGAGATATACGGGTCATGGATTTATGGTTATAAGGATGAAGATTTATATGTAAAGGGGATATGCACTATATGGATTATAGGTTATGTGAGTTAGGGATTTTGTGTTATAATATATACATATTATAGGATTTGTGGGTTATAAGGGTTATTAGATAGGGATTATAATGATTAGGAGTTATAGGGTATATTGGTGATAAGGATTAGATGTCAATGGTTATAGGTGTTATGGATGATAACGCTTATCAAATTTGGTTTGCAACTATTTTTGTTTATTGGTTTAAAAGGTAAGGGTTTCAAGTTTAGAGTTTGTAATATTCAAGTGTTAAGGGTCAAAGTTTAGGAGTTGCATGCATTATAACCAATATTGTTACTTTCTAGGGGTTATCGTTTGTAGGGTTCATAGAGTTTAGGAGTGGTAGAGATTTGAGATTATAATGGTTACAAGTTATAATTGTTAAGTATAAAATGGCTAGGGAGTATATGAGTTTGGAGATAATGGCTAAGGGTTATGATTTACAAGGTTTATAAGGAATTGGGAGTTGTAAGTTTTTGGGATTTATATTGGTTAAGGGTTAATGACTAAGGGTTATAGGAATTATGGGTTATAGAAGTTGCATACTAATTTTTATTGTGGTTAATAATTAAGGTGAATATTTTTCTTGGGAAGTTGTGTTTGTAGGTTCATGGCATTTTTTTTTGGCTCTGGATGCACGCAAAATTATCATTTAGGGACTAATTCCTAGGTTTCCTCCCATCACCTTCTTGAGGGCCTTGTGACTCAAAGCTTTTTCTCGAAAACTCGTAATGGTGTTTGTATCTCCTTAGGATGTCATTTTTTAGGTTTGAGGCATCGATATTGAGCCTATATTTATATCATCTTCATCAGGGCATAAGGCCTGAATTTTCTCCCTTGTCCATGTCTAAGACCCTCATACCTATACCTCATAATCATACATTCCTAATATCATTAGTATCACTGCTCATATCGAAGGATATGATTGAGATGTCATGTGTAGTGGACTAAGGCATTGTTCTTTAACTTGGATGATTACATTCTTATTTTAGGGATTAAAGCCAAGGTTCCATCCCTCAACCATGTATGGGGCCCAAACACCCATACCTAGAATCCAAGGCATTAGAATGGCCACACCCATATTCATACGTAGAATCAAGGCTAGCCTCAGGAAATCCTATGTCATGGCTTTAGGTGTTTTTCATGGAAATGGATGACTAAATATCCTAACCCTTGTTGTTAAGGAGAGAATGGTGAGGGAAGGAGGAGGGATTGGTCGGAGTGGAAGAGAGAGGGGGGATTGGATGGATAGGAAGAAAGAGCGAGGATTGGGTGGATATGAAGAGAGAGGGGTGGGTGAGGTTATAGAGAGGGAGGGGGGGTTTAGGGAGAGGAAGAAAAAAAATGAGGGTGCTAAACAATGCGTGCACACACCTACACGTGCGTGTAAGTACGCGTGCACGCATTTGCACGTATGCGTGTTTAAATTCAATTCTTTTTGGCGCCCTTGCAGGTTCGGTACTAGATTCGAATTTCCAAACCTTGAGGCTTGGTCTGAGTTATAACAGAACACACTAATTTATGTAACTTCATGTTTTTCACCCTTTGTTCCGCATATGCTCCACTTGTGCACTATTGATGAAACCGCATAGACTTGTCAAGCTCTGTGTGCATATTCTAACTATATATGTTTTGAATAAATATGTTATTTTTTTCTATTTTTAATTCATTTTTAATTGCACTCATGTCAAATTTGTAAAAAACATAGGTCATTTATTTTGGCTATAACTTTTGAGTGGCTTACATATTTCGAAAATAGAAAAGAACCCGCACAAGAGTACAAGAATACCTACAAGCTAAAAAAAAGTTGATTGATTATGTTAAGGCCATGTTATGGTGGACCAACACCCGACCATGTAATTTTAGGGAATCACTGAATTTCTTAATTTAAAAAATATTTAAAATTAACTTTTAAAAATTTGGAAAAATAGCCCTGCACAAGATCTATCTGTTGCCTACGCCTCTAAATATTTTTTGCACGTAATTTGACAATTTACATAACAGACTGGTGGACCAAAGCGAACATATGCATTATGCTTTAGAGAAAAAATAACATACTCATCTTAGAATAATGACATTTTGGGGTGGTTATACAACTCTTCCATAAATAAAATTTATATATTCCGGAAGGTGATCCGATTGTCTACGTTTCATCTTTTTACACCTATTTCTAAAAAAAATTGTAGGTACCTCTAATAATTCATTTTAATGATCAGATTTTTATTTTTCCAGCATGCTATTGCAACTAGCATGTCATAAGTGGGTATCATTGGGTATCATTACCTTGCACCAACCCATTAATATAAAAAAAAATGAACAATTTATGTAAAAAATATTAATTTTGTAAAAAATACTCATAATTTTTTTATGATAACGATGATGATGGTTAACTTACTGAGCCTAACTTTGGTTTATGGAACCTTAAGATCAAAGAAATAAATTATTTGGTTTATTGTAAAACTTTATTACTATGCTAAAAAAATCTTAGAAAGAAGAGTGTTGATGTCACTATAGTTTTGACAAGTTAGAATACTAGGGAAGTTAGTATTATAATAAAGATTGTGAAACTTTAATGTAATGTGAGTGTACGCGAGACACTCTAAAAGAAAGTGACATTCATCCTCGAGGCTCTTAGTCTCATAAATTAAATTTATTTATTTATTTATTAAAATTGTTTTTTTTTAAATAATCACATATTTACATATTTATATAATCATTCACCTTAAACAAAAATAAATAAATAAATAAAATTTATCAATCAATTTATTTACATTTACATATTTCCATAAACATTAATCTAATAAATAAATAAAATAGATTGCTTAATCAATTTATTTATACAGTCATGTCACATTCTATTAAATTCCTTGTTTATGAAACTTGTTAACCATTGTTATGTATATAATTTTGAGTTGAATTTTATTTGCATGAAATAATTTTAAGTCATGTCACATTCTATTAAATTCCTTGTTTATGAAACTTGTTAACTATTGTTATGTATATAATTTTGAGTTGAATTTTATTTGCATGAAATAATTTTAAGTTGAAATATAGTGAAGTAGGTGATATTTAATTACTATAATTTCTTTCTTTTAAATATTTCTTTTTATTTTTTTAATTAATGAACCCTGAGTACCAGCCTCTGGACATCATGTTGGGAGGGAACCCGACAATGGGTCTCATTCTGAGCATAGTTTATTTTCCACTTCAAGCTCACTAAAAAATGAAATCATCATCCTGACCATAGTTAATTTTCTATTGCAAGCTTGTTAAAAAATGAAGCAGTTACCATGAGCATTCTTCCAACCTTTCTTCGAGTTCGTTGAAAATAGTAAGATGGTGTTGAGCTTACTTTTTCCTTTTTGCTCTGGATCCAAACATGAAAAATATTCTGAGTGCTTTTGATACCATTATCGTGCTCGTTAAAACAGAGTACAAAAGGTGCTGAGATCAGTCTTTGTTCTTTCTCGTTCTCGTAAATACATGAGAATAGGTTACCAAGTATACTTTTATCACTTTTTCAAGATCGTAAAAACTATTACGAAAAAAGGAACCCCTAGAGTTTCCTTTAAGTTCTTTTCAGACTCCCAAAATATGAAAAGTTAGCCGAGCGAACTTGCTTCCTTTCACACTCATAAAAGTATTTGAAAGGGAATCTATTCAATTTTAGTTTACCCATTTTTCGGGCTAAGTAGTATTAATTACGAACAAGGAATTCCTTAGCTGGCCATCGACTAAGAGAGTTCTCCTTCACATTGTTTTACCCTTATTTCGGGATTAGGAGACTAACTTTACGAAAAATACCTTTTTGGAGTCTTCTTTAGATTATTTCAAACTCTCTAAACATGAAAAATCGTCAAGTTTTCCTTCCTTGGACTCGTAAAATCAAACATCGAAGGACCCTTTTGGGACTGGACCCCTCCTTTCTCAGGTTTGTAAAACATGTGAGATTGGACTCGTCTAAAGGATGAGCTATATCGAGCAACTATTATACTCCTCAAGCGCATTAATAAACAAAGAGGTGCTCGTCAAGCATGATGGGGGTTGGGGAGAAATAAGCTAAGTTTGTTCTAGAAATCTTTATGGCAGCTTGTAACGCCCTTAAACATGGCACTTGTTTGCATCCCATCATACATTTGGGTAATTTGCTTATCTCTAAGTCATTCCAATTCCATGAGTCGTCCCACTCCTTCAAGTAATCTGAAGAATGCCTCAGTCATCGTTGGATTATGTATTGGTCTCTTCCTTGTTGAGTCAACACTGCCAAGTTATTGTTGTCATGCCATTCATGTTCAAAGGAAGTTTACCTAAGTCATCATCTGCAATATCGTCATCCTTTACATATTTGTGTCATTCCATACTCATCTGCTTCATTATTTCATATCATTATCCTATCAGTTTCATGTCGATGATGTGGGATTCATCATGGCCTTCCTTCGATGAGTCTATTCCTATCGACTTCAACACATCATCTAGGAATTAGAATTAGGAACCACCTTAGTACCTTGGTACCTGCATGCCTCAATGGCAAGTTTCCTCGTATTCAATAATAGGTTCTCATCATTGACCTTTGATTGAATGAATCCACGAGTGTTCAATGTCAAAACATCTATTAACATTCGTTGGAATGTACAAGTGATACCTTGGGGATCATTATCATCATTGGTGATTTCATTCGCACTTGTTAACAGTTTACATTATTGACCGGTAATCAAGTGGTTTCTACCATGTTCGACTTCAACACTTTGTAATCACATGGTTAGATTCGTATCGATTTGGGATTGGGTAGAAGACCATGGATGGTTCTGAAGTCTATTTAGCACATCCAAGTTGCAGTGGTGATTTTTTCAGTAGGTTTCCAGACGGACATTATGTTGGTGATCTCATTGATGTACCATCACACATATCCACTCTAGTATTGGTCATGGTTGTGTCATTGTCTTATCATGGATCTATGCTTGTAGTCTAGTAGCCATGATTTGTCTTCAGTCATTGTTGAGTCAATACTATCATGGATCTGCGATGTATTGGTCGGAAGCCATGCTTTGAGTTAGTTATTCTGAGCATGGGTATGCCCGCATTGAGGTTGTTAGAGATATTGTTGATGTTTTCATGCATCTCTTCTCCAGTTCTCTTTCAGATATCCATGCAGACTTAATTATTGGTAAATTGTTTCGGCCATCAGATTACTTCTCACCTCACACTTTAGGAGGCATCTGCTACACCTCAAATTGTCACATTGTGCACCATTAAGAGTCTTTATGTCATATCACCATGACAAACATGATGTTTGTGCCTCCTAGGGGTGTTAGGACCCTTTGTTATCATGTTGGTATTTTCCCTAGTCACACTTGGAAGCAAATCCAACAACATAGGGGTCAGAAACCACTTCTCCTAACCCAATTTTTGGACTCCTAGAGATATTTTCACACCCTGCTAGTGGTGCATGGAGCTAAAAGTTCTGATTTTCTCGGTTTGAATGCCTATGGGGGCGCATAAATTATAACATTTTCATGCTTTTCTCAGTTATAGGGGCACGAAAATCCATGAATAGACATTTTCTTTAGATTATGGACCTTGGATCTCAAGGATATTTTCATGGGATGAGGTCCCCCTTCGAATCCCATCTTACATTCCCTCCCTTGCATGGTTTAGATCCTTGATCCACATCTTCCTCACTTATATCCATAATCTCCTCTTAGTGGTTGTCCTCCCAAATCCTACTTAAAGAGATCCATCCATGAGTTATGGGGGGAGTTCTTGGAAGAACCAAACCTATGATCCTATGATTGGGAAACACTCAGAAAGGAGACCATTATGATCCTTTAATTCTTGCAAGGGTGATGTTGGAGAGCTTGGAAGGATATGCTAGCATATTAGACATCAAGGTATAACATTGTAATCAGCTTCTTTGGCTATCATTAATATAACTTAGCCTATTCCTCCCATTTTCATGTTTTTTTATAGTGAATGCATGAAATTGTCAATATTTTCATTGTTAGATCTTTGTTTATACATATATCACTTCGGAGAAGGTGTTGTCTTGCTATTGTGAACAGGTTCATAAGTCCATGATCGAAGGATAGGAGCTGGAACAACTTAGGAGCAATGAGGACAACCATTAGAGTGAGGTACGCCATATACTTGCTTCGTATTTCCATAACTTGTTAGCTTATGTGTGAGCTAGATCTAGGAGAACTATAGTGTCTATTTGTTTCCTTTTTGCCTTGGGTAGGAAACTAAGGTCCTTTTTCAATCCCAAGAGGAATTATTTTTATCCGTAGGAAGAAATTTCTACAACAGTGACCTAAACCATAGAGCTATAGGAATCTCAAATGATCTTAGACAGCCTTGGCACCCACAATACCTACAACACCCAACACAAGGAAGATCTCCTTCTCTACTACATACTCCCTCGGGCACCCCTTCCCTCCATTTCTCTTCAGGTTTGGCATAGAAATGTACAAGATTCTAGATCCACATATAGTCTTTCCTTCATTGGGTTTATCAAGAAATTCCAACCTATGATCTCTCTCCCAATTCAACCCACTCTTAGATTTTTCCCAATTCTGGTCAAGTGACTCCCAATTCTGGTCAAGTGGCTCTCAAAAACGGAATTGAACTTTCAAGCTTCCAAATGTGGGTTTTCATATGGATTTCTAAGCATTTTTGCACTCTCATTTTCCTATCAATTCCCCATTGTATTTTGCTGCTCACAAATAATTATGGGTGTTTTTGTCCCTCAAAATTGTTTCTTCTTCTCTGGTTGCGATTTCTACAATCCTTCACTGTTGGGAATGCATAATGGTTCAAAAAATGACATCTGGATGTTGTGTAATGGAATGTGGATGATGGAAAAAACGAATTTCCATGAGGAATTTAACTTCTAGGTCAAGTAAACTAAGCCCATAACCTGCACTACGAATTTCTGATCTTTCTCATGCTCCATTAATTCCATGAGCTCATTTCTCAGCTTCCTCTTCCTAACAGAATTAAATGTCATCATACTAGTCAATATGGCTCTCAAAATGACACTTGGAAAAAAAGGATTGGCTTCGCCAACCCCTCACCTCTCCCTAGTGGATACATTTAGCCCCCTCATTTTTAGTTGCTTCCATAGCCAGTTCTTGTAATTTTATTTATGTCATAAATATTTACATGATTTGACAATTCCCACGGTTTACTAACACATGGTTCACAAAATATAAAATACTTGTCTTTTAAATCTGAGCATTCACTAGAGGGGCCTTGGCCTTGAGCTCCACGCTAGGAATCTATACATCGCATGTGCACAATATTTACACACCAAGCCAATAATTCCAAGGTTCTAAATGGGGGTATTACAATCTCGGTAGTTCAATGAAGCCAAGTCGAATGCTGGTCTCTGTTTGTTCCTATAGTGTACATGTTTTCTCATTGAATCTGCTTTGAGCAATCTCTAGACCCAAAATCTTTAATAAGAAATCACTCCCATCCTCAGCATGCAAGTCTCTTGCATTCTCTTGATTTTAGAATGGTCTATCTTGGTAGTCTATGAAGCCAATTGAATCCTGGTCTTCTCTTGGTCACTATTGAATGTGTGCAACACTCCTTCAACAATGAGATCTCCATTAATGTGTGGGGTTACTTCTGAGATGTAATAAGTTTATTATCAACTATGGGCATGCATATTAGCATATTAATCTTGAAACTCTAGCTAACTAACATAGAGACTATTTGAGCAATAGCCATTGTAGATCTTTGTGGAAAGATTCTACTTGTAGTTGCTACATTTTAGATTATTATGTTTGAAAACATTGTATCATTTTTGTTGGTGCATGTTTCTATCTAACAGACTACATTTGAGCAACATCCATTATAGATATTTGTGGAAAAATTCAATTCGCAGTTGTGCACATCAATCTAATAGATGATCCGAAATGGATCCAAACTCATGAATGGTTGTAATGCTTCTACTAGAAATGTAATCTGGCAATGATTAAATGTGATACAATAGACAAAAGAAAATGCAAGGAAAACAAAAATGTAAATAAGGAAAGAAAAAAAAAGATGAAAAAAATGTGAAAATAAGAATGAAATAGGAGAAAAAAATGGGGAATTGGAATCGAAAGGTGAGGTCTATTGCCCTTCCCATTACCCAAGCTCTCCCTATTTGTTCATTAATTTTTCACTCAGAAAGTGCTTTTGGCTGGAAAAGAGAAGAAGATGCACATGGAGCCATAAACAACCTTGTAACCAGAGATTGCCAAGATATAATAAGCAAGTTACCATTCAAAGATGGTTTTCCCATTTGGGTTTTCAGGGTAAATTTACGATGTCCATTATATGCTTGATTAATTTCTCTAGTTCATTTTATTAATTGTTGTGAGTGTTTTAATGAGAGTTGATCTATGTTTTGATGCTTCTCTTGATCATTGGATGGTTTAACATTAATTCTTAGCTATTAAGTGAGGTTGTTTTTCTATGTTTTCAAAGTTGTCTTGCAAAATATAGCTTCCAATAGCTATGAAACTACCACCATCCATTCCATTATGAGTCATGAGATCAATGGCTCTCATTTAAGAGTTTTTAAAACTCCTTAATTAGTTTCTAAATTGATTTTTTTTTAACATATATGACTGTTGGGCGGTTTTCTCACTAGCTGGAGGAATTTAAATATGCCCGGGTCATTTTTTACTATTGTTGGATGAATATAAATATGCCTGGGGTGTTTTTAACTATTGTTGGATGAATTATGAAGTGCTTGGGCGTTTTTATAAATTTTTGGGAAAATTTTGAAGTGCCATATTGGTTCTTATAAATGATGGGGCATTTTTAGAGGTGTCTGGGCCGTTTTTATCATTATAGTTGAATGTACAAGTGCCAAAGGCAGTTTATCACTGTTGGATGAATTCATGAGTACCCATAGCATTTTTATCAGTCTTGGGGTGTTTTTATAATTGCCCGACAAATCTACAAGTGCCTGGGACGTTTTTTATCATTACTGGTGATCTCAGAAGTGCCTGGGATGTTATTTATCAATATCTAGACATTTTAATAGTGTTGGGACATCTTCAAATATTTTTGGGCAAGTTACTTCTTTGCTATGCGAATTTGTAGGTGCTAGGTCGTTTTTGTAGTTGTTGGGTGATTTTAATTAATGCCATACACATTTATCTTTGCTTGGGGTGCATATTAAGCAACCAAGAAATGAGTAAAATGTTTCGAGTGCATATTCTACAACTCAAAGATGAATAAAACATTTTTTTAATTCATATGGAATTGCCAGTAAAAATAATTATCTTCACAAGTATCCATGTTGGTAAATTGAGTGGGATATAAGTCCCTCGATTATGAATCATAAGGTATTAGAGCAATAGTAAAAAATTCCCTAGGCATATTTATATTCATCCAAAAATAGTAAAAAACGCCCCATGCATATTTAAATTCCTCCAACTAGTGAGAAAAACGTCCAACAGTCATATATGTTTAAAAAAAATTCAATTTAGAAACTACTTAAAGAGTTCGAACAACTCTTAAATGAGACCATTGATATCGTGACTCATAATGGAATGGATGGTGGCAATTTCATAGCTATTGGCAGCTGTATTTTGCAAGACAACTTTGAAAAAAAAAAAAAAACCTCACTTAATAGCTGAGAATGAATGTTAAACCATCCAATGAAAAGGAGAAGAATCAAAACATAGATCAACTCTCATTAAAACACTCACAACAATTAATAAAATGAACTAGCTGAATTAATAAAGCATTAAATGGTCACCGTAAATTTACCTTGCACACCCAAAATGGGAAAACCAACTTTTAATGGTTGCTTATTATATCTTGACAATCTCTGGTTACAAGGTTGCTTATGGCTCCCTATGCATCCTCTTCTCTTCACCAATCAAAATCCCTTTCTGTGTAAAAAATGAATGAACAAATAGGAAGAGCATGGGTAATGGGAAGTACAATAGACCTCAGCTTTCGTTTCCCATTCCCCATTTTTTCTCCTATTTCATTTTTATTTTCACATTTATTTCATATTTTTTTTCTTTCCTTATTTACATTTTTGTTTTCCTTGTATTTTATTTTATCTATTGTATCACATTTAATCATTGCCATATTACATTGCTAGTAGAAGCATTACAACCATTTATGAGTTTGGATCCATTTCGGATCACGCCTCCCAATTGAGAAGTTTTTTGGACTCCAAAAGCTCAAGTAAACTAAACTAAATCAATTTGAACTCTATTGACTTCTCTTAAAAGTGGGTTCTAACACTGGCTCTCAGCTATAGCTCTAACTCTGGCTCTAGCTCTAGCATCATGGCGCTCGCTACTGGCTCTGGTCCTGGCAATGGATCATCTCTTGGTTCTGGCTCACTTGTTGCCACTGTAAAATTATGCTCATTGATTCTCATCCCTATGCAATCCTCTGATTTGAACTCTAGACTCAACATCCATTCCCATATCCCTCTTAGGCTTGGAGACTGTCTATCTCGATATTTCAATGAATCCAAGTTGAATGATGGTCTCTGTTTGTTCTTGTAGTGAAAATGTTTTCTCATTGAATCCGCTTTGAGAAATCTATAGACCCAAAATCTTTAATTAGAATTCACTCCCATCCTTAGCATGCAAGTCTCTTGCATTCTCTTGATCTGTGAATGGTCTATCTTCGCAGTCTATGAACCCAATCAAATCATGGTCTTCTCTTGGTATTTGTTGAATGTGTGCAACACTCCTTCAACAATGAGATCTCCATTACTGCGTGGAGTTACTTCTGAGATGTAATCAGTTTAGTATCAACTATGGGCATGCATGTCAACATATTAATCTTGAAGGTCTAGCTATCCAACATAGAGTGTGTTTGAGCAACAACCATTGCAGATCTTTGTGGAAAGATTCTACTTGCAGCTGCTGCATTTGAGATTATTATATTTGAAAGGATTATATCATTTTTGTTGGTGCATTTTTCTATCTAACACATCAACACAGAGAATGCATTTGAGCAACATCCATTATAGATCTTTGTAAAAAAATTCAACTTGCATTTGTGCACATCACTCCAATAGATGATCTGAAACGGATCCAAACTCATGAATGGTTGTATTCCTTCTACTAGAAATGATTAAATGTGATACAATAGATAAAAGAAAATACAAGGCAAACAAAAATGTAAATAAAAAAAGAAAAGAAAAAGATGAAATAAATGTGAAAATAAAAATGAAATAGGAGAAAAAATGGGGAATGGGAAATGTAAGGTGAGCTCTATTGGCCTTCCCATTACCCAAGCTATCCCTATTTGTTCAATCATTTTTCACTCAAAAAGGGATTTTGGTACCTTATGATCCATAATCGAGGGACTTATCTCCCACTCAATTCACCAACACAGGTACTTGTGAAGATAATTATTTCTACCAGCTATTCCATATGAATTAACAAAATGTTATATTCGTCTCTGAGCTGTAGAATATGCACTGGAAATGTTTTACTCATTTCTAGGTTGTTTAATATGCACCCCAAGCAATGATAAATGTGTCTGGCATTAATTAAAATCACCCAATAACTACAAAAACACCCTGGCACCTACAAATTTACACATGCAAGAAGTAACTTGCCCAACAATGTTTGAAGATTACCCAACACTGTTAAAAAGTCCAGATATTGATAAATAACATCCCAGTCACTTATGAGTTCACCATTAATGGTAAAAAATGTCCCAGGAACTTGTATATTTGTCAGGCAATTATAAAAAAACCCCAAGACTGATAAAAATGCCCTGGGTACTCCTAAATTCATCCAACACTAAATAAAACCACCTCTGGCACTTGTACATTCAACAAGCAATTTTAAAAATGGCCGAGGAACCTCTAAAAATGCCTGAGAATTTATAAGAACCAATCTAGCACTTCAAAATTCGCCCAACAATTTATAAAAACACCTAGGCACTTCATAATTCATCCACAAATAGTAAAAAAGCACCCCAAGCATATTTATATTCATCCAACAGTAGTAAAAAACGCCCTAGGTATATTTAAATTCCTCCAGCTAGTGAGAAAAACGCCTAATAGTCATATATGTTTAAAAAAAATAAATATAGAAACTACTTAAAGAGTTCCAACAACTCTTAAATGAGATCCATGGATGTCATGACTCATAATGGAATGGATGGTGGTAGTTTCATAGTTGTTGGTAGCTGTATTTTGCAAGACAACTTTGAAAACATAAAAAGCAACAACCTCACTTAATAGTTGAGAATGAATGTTAAATCATCTAATGAACAAGAGAAACATCAAAATATAGATCAAATCTCATTAAAACACTCACACCAATTAATAAAATGAACTTGAGAAATTAATCAAGCATCTAATGGACACCATAAATTTACCTAGAATCCCAAATGGGAAAACCAGCTTTGAATGGTTGCTTATTATATTTTGGCAATCTCTAGTTACAAGGTTTCTTATGGCTCCCTATGCATCCTCTTCTCTTTTCCAACCAAAATTGCTTTATGAGTGAAAAAATGAATGAACAAATAGGGAGAGAATGAGTAATGGGAAGGCCAGTAGACCTCACCTTTAGTTTCCCATTCCCCATTTTTCTCTCCTATTTCATTTGTATTTTCACATTTATTTCATCTTTTTTTTTTCTTGCCTTATTTACACTTTTGTTTGCCTTGTATTTTGTTTTATCTATTGTATCACATTTTATCTTTGCCCTTATTTACATTTTTGTTTTCCTTGTATTTTCTTTTATTTATTGTATCACATTTAATCTTTGCCATATTACATTGCTATTAAAAGCATTACAACCATTCATGAGATTGGATCCATTTCATATCATCTATTGCAGTGATGTGCACAACTTCAAGTTGAATTTTTCCACAAAGATCTATAATGGATGATGCTGAAATGCAGCCTCTGTGTTGATGTGTTAGGTAGAAACATGAACCAACAAAAATGCTACAATGTTTTCAAACACAATAATCTCAAATTTAGGAACTGCAAGTAGAATCTTTCCACAAAGATCTGTAATGGTTGCTACTAAAACCGTCTCTAGGTTGGTTAGCTATAGATTCAAGATTAATATGTTGAGTTGCATGCCCATAGTTGATACTAAACTGATTACATCTCAGATATAGCTCCACGCAGTAATGGAGAATGGTCAAATCCTCTGCAAAAGCTTACAATATCCAACAATATTTTGTAATGAGAATCACATCAGTACACCACACAAAAAATAAAATGATGTTTAATATGCTTGAGCCTTGAGAACATTGACTATGATATTGCACAGACTTGGTCACAACTCAAAATATGCCTAGATAAGGAAACTGGGTCAAGTCCTCCACAAATAGAACTATTCGATTTGGTAGTTCGCTCCTTTTGCAACTGTAGTGTGTAGGCCTCGACGCAGCATTCAAACGCAAAGATATTTTAAAATAATCTTACGTGCCAGCAATATGGAGGAGGAGAGAGCTCAGTTTCATGGTATTCTATGTCAAAATAAAAACCATCGTTCACGTTGGGTTCACTGCTCTGAAGGATCCAAGCATCTAGGGTTGCAACACATCACAGTTATGATACGTTGTAGTTGTTTCCACCAAGTCTCACGCAGAGTGAAATGGAGCTAGTCTTCAGCAATACACTCCAGTAAAATGCATACGAGTGCATACCTCACATCTCCACCAATTAAACTGACCTTGGGTAGCCAAGGAACCATTCAACTCTTCATGGTGACTAAGAGAGAGAGTAGTTTTCACCAATGGGCTGACACTTTAACATAGTACATCCACGTGACATGATCAATGCAACTTTAGGAGGGAGGTGATAGGTTGCATCACTGATCTTCACTAGCTAGTATCCACTCGGTATCCACTAGCATCTTTGGAATTTCGTCCATGAACTCCACATAGATAGAGCCCACGACTGATAGGGCACACTCACACACAAGTCTCCACAATTGGAGTCACTGGTCATCAAAGTATTCACATTAATGAAGGAGGAGAGAACAATATTCAAACTTCACTCCATGCAGTTAGAAACATGGGAGAGAGGTCGCAACAGATAGTTAGTTGATTAATATTTTCACGAGGTCATTCTCCATACTACATTCTCATGAGAGAAATCACTGTTAGTCTTTACTTCATGGATACTAATGCAACAATAATGGAGCATTGGAGCAATGGGAACCATGGAGACTATTATCTCTTAGTAATTTCTCTGTGTTGTATCAGATAAATCCCCAAGGTAAGCATTTCAAACCCCTTGAGGAAGGGAACTGACCTTTTTCCAACCAAAGAGGGCTCTCTCAATACAAATGAAACTCAGAAGGTCAAGTCTGGAATAAAGATAGAAGTTTTGATAAATTTGTTGGTTGAGTGTGCCAGATGAACCATTGGGAATATGGTCAAAAGATGAAAAATCAACTAATACTCAAACTGGAGGATGGAATGAACCTTCACAAGGGAAAGGTAGCCTATGAAAATATGGTTTACAAGTCTGTTGTAGTCTGAAAAGCAGAAATGAGATAACAACCTATTACACCTAAAGCATCTAACCAAGAATGAATTTCAAGCATAAATTTAGAAAAATTAATGGAGCATTCAATTTCCATGAACAAAGTATCAACAACAAGATGAATTCCATTCATATATCTCCAATTAAATACTAGAAGAAGGAACATTCATTGTAAATAAGCACTGGAAAGAACATGCACAAAGAGATCACAATACCAAATCACAGTAGACACAAGAATCCTTGGAAGAAAAAATGCAACTTCAGTATGAGAGCTATTTTCATTAAAAGCTCAACATTACAACCAATGGTCTCACAACACAACTCGAACCAACCCTCGACTCTATCTTTCTTCCTCTCTATATATATCAAAATATTACAAATGCTTCCAGAAGATTCGAAATTCCTTGAGTTTCTAAAAATAGAAAACAGTTTCAAAACATATACAAAATCAGTTTATCTCCTATAAATTAGGATTTACATTTAAAGGAATTTAATGCAACTTTTTTCAGATCCAATCCTTGTGATTCGATGTATTGAACATGGTGTTTATATTCTCCAGCTCTTATGTTGAGGTGGCACCATCTACTATAGCTGGCATGCTTCTAGAAGAAAATTTGTTGCACAATTCACAACGAATTGGACGTTGTGAAGTATCAACTACAAGAAAATTCGCAGCACATAGCATGCTGCGAATTCTCTGTTCCATCCCAATATTTTTCATTTACTTGATGATTTGGATGTTAACCATCAGTATGACTTAAAACGATTTAACCCTTCACATGACTTAATGACATGGATTTCAAAACGACCTTTGGATTGCTAATTTTCCGATATGGAAGTTGGGATCATGGATCATATTACCATAAAAAAGTGTCTTATGGTTATAAACATAGAAATTTTACAATGACACCACAAACTTATGAATATTTATAACCCTCAAGTTAATTCTGAGCTAACCCTTACAATTAACTTGAAACAAAACTTATGCACCTAAACCATGTACCAAGACCATAACATATGTACACATGAAAAGACCATGGACTCCATAACTGACATGAACTCTTTTAATTTCAAAACTTTCAGAACCAATACTAGCTTCAATAATCTGTAGTGCATTATAATGCACTAATATAGACAATAGGTGTGAAACCTAATCCATAAGACAATGTGTTTGGACGATCTCAATTGGTGGTGAATTCAAGGTCGATCTCTACATATCTTCACACTCAATTGGTGCATTACACACATCTTTCGATGTCTGATATATGAGAGTATGAAATTGATTCCAAATACAAATTATTAAAGTTAGGTTGCAAGAGCTCCAATGGATGCCATTTTGTACAAGGCTCGTGTATACCTTAAGGGTTGTGTATACCTTGATTCAAATCATCAACGAACCTAAGATATATAAAAAAAAAACCTCAAAAAAACCCGCAATAAAGTGATTCATATAAAATTCTTTACGCCCATAGGTTGTCACGTGGGTTGAATCATCGATAATGGAGATATATTCTTGAGATTTCCAATAGGATATCTTCAACAGACACCATGGTGAGCCTTTTTCCGGTATCCTCTTTCATAACATTGTTGAACTGGCTACACTCATAGCGTTTGATACTTTTTTTAATGCCTAAAAATCACACACATGAGACATTTCGGCAATTCATCCAGTAAAGCATCATCAACATAAAGAGTGCATCTCACCACAGGAATCTTAAACAGATCCAAAATACAACATGAGCCCACAAATTCCAAAAAACAATCAAAACAAAGGGTAGGACGGGTATTAAATAGGTTACCGCGCTATAGCGCAAGTTATCTGAACAATTCTCGTGCTACACCCCTGCGGATTTTCCTTAGATAGCCGCGCTACTGTCAAAACGGCGAGACCAATTCATCCCAGCGGCGCATTAAAGGCTCAATCCTCCCAAAGGATCTAGTTGTTTGTTGGCCACCTCCTGGCCTATAAAATAAAGCCATTTACATGTATATTATAGAGAGAAGTTAGAGCAAGGTTATGTTGTTGGATTTGAGTTGGACATTTGTAATGTCCATTTTGAATTTTTTTATAAAAATGCCCAATTTTTCAGTTTTTCCCCAATTTCGACCTTTGACTAGTTTTGATGCCTAGGTCCCAAATTTGCCCCAAATGATCCCAAATATTCTGAGAAGGTATGTGAATGATATTAGGACTTGAATATAATGTTTAGGGATGATATATTGCCACCAAAATAATTCTGCAAACTCTCTTAATATTCTGGACCAAGTATGCAATTTTACTAGCAATTTGGGGTTCAAATCCCCCTCGGGTAAGTAATGAAAATGGCTTCCCAAATGCCTCCCAACCCACTCGAATTTCTGAACAGGGGTAGGGGATTTCTCAAGGATGTTATTAAGGTCCCAAATACACCATTAATTAATTATTAAGTCTGTTCCAACCCTCTCCCAAACAACAACAAAAATCACTAATTCGACCCTTGGGGAAATGGCACCAAATCTTCTCCAAATGCAAATAAACTGAGTATAATGACTTCAAATGCTCAAGTTCTGAATACAAAACTTGTAATATGCATCAATGGTAGTCAATTCATCACAAATATATCATAGAAACATTCATTTATTCTAAATCATCAACATTATAATGGCATACATCAATGTAGTGGGGAAATGGTCATTATTTGCTCATTAATCATCATTTTTACATACAACCACTTGGTATTTCGACCTGAGACTTTCTGAAGATGAAAAAAAGAGTATATAAATATTATTATAATCATAAATACATCATGAGAACCTCTCCCAAGAAGTACAAGAGCTCACCCAAAGCGCAATCCCTCAAGGAGCATGAATATGCCTTAAAAATGGAAATGGTTGAGATATGGTGCTGCACTAAAAAAAACCACAAGATGGCCTATAGCTGATACCTGCAAATACAAACTCCATTAAATATCCATGAAATACCTGAGTGGCCTCTCCAAACACCAACTTGGATGGGAATCTTTCACCCTCGAAATTGGCTAAGGCAAGAAACTAGTCATCCACTAGCTCTCTCTTCACAAATGCAATTTTTCTCAAATGATCAAAAGCCCTTCTCTTGGTTTGTCCCTGTATTTTATAAACATCCTTAGCCTTCTAAGGTTTCCAAACCATCCATAGACTCAATCCAATTTGAATTAGGGTAAGGGATCAAGATTTTCCATGTGTCTCACCTTTCCTAGCCTTCCACCTTCCACAAATTCGAGTGGGGGTCTCTTTGGATTCTCCAACTCTCATGAGCACCCTCTTGGAGCCTATTTTTTGGGTTGACATGTCATAATGGTCAGATGTCAGAGGTAATATCTACAATTTTTCATAGATGTCATAGATGCTCCATCATTATTGTCATAGGGCCAGGGAATCTAGCCCAAGTGTCCACAAGCTTCCAATTTGACTCTTCCTCTTCCATGGAGTTTACCAATCCATCCCAATTCGACCTAAGATGCTCAATGCCATGTGTATGACTTACCAACTGACCCAAGAATGTTCACCTTCTCATGAATTCGAATTAGCAAGAGAGAGATGCCATGTGTCTTTGAAAAATCAAGCTAGTGTGGGTCCCACATCCTCCATATGTCTTCAAAACCACTTGCCACCTAGAATTTCTATTGAATTTATTTATTCAACCAATTTATTAAATACTTGAACCCTTCTAGTGTCTAAACATCATTTATTAGCTTCCTTATTACAATTCCACATGTGCCCATCCAACCTAGCAAACTACTAGGATTAATGAGATTGTCTTACTATGCAATTATTTGAATGGGGACATTATAGTCCTCCCCACCCAAGATTGCTTGTCATCAAGCAATTTCAGATTTGGATGCTACAAAATCTTCTTCTCTTCCCAGGTGGCATCTTAATTTGGTAAGTCCTTCCATTGTACTAAATATTCTTTGATAATTCTACTCCTCAACCTCCTTTCCCGTGTTTTCAAAATATTTTCTGGAACAAGTGTGAGCTGCCCTTCATCATCCAAAGGATGAAGTATTTTTGAAGTGATAATTTTCTGACCAAGAGCCTTCTTGAGACAAGAAACTTGAAACACATTATGGATTTTACTCCCTTCCGGAAGTTCTAATTCATACGCTACTTCTCCAACTTTCCGCACTACCTTGTATGGCACATAGTACCTTGGTTTTAGCTTTTCTGCTCCATTCTTTTTGAGAGATGTTTGTTTATATGGATGCAAACTCAAATATACTAAATCATTAACCTGAAAGGTCCTTTCTTCTCTATGTCTATCAGCATATTGTTTTTGTTGATTTTGAGCAACCTGCAAATTGTCTTTCAAAAGATTTAAAATTTCTTGGCTCTCTTCCACCCAATCTTTAGCCTTTGGGGCTCTACTATCACCAAATATAATTTCAGAAAATGTAAGTGCATCATAACTATATAATGCTTTGAAAGGAGACACCCCTATTGACATATGATAAGTGGTGTTGTAGCAAAACTCACCCAAGTGTAGCCATTTTTCCCATGCTTTTTGTTGCTTTCCCACAGATTTTCTTAGGTACCCTTCCAACCATTGATTCACCCTTTATGTTTGTCCATCAGTTTGTGGATTATAGCTAGTACTTGGGGTCAATTGAGTTCCCACCAATCTAAAAAATTCTTTCCAAAAAGCACCCATGAATCTACTATCTCTATCACTAACAATGCTCTTAGGGAGCCCATGCAATCTGAAGATTTCTTTGAAACAAATATCAGTCACTTGTGCAGCACTAAAAGATGATGTAACAACAAATAAATGAGCAAATTTTTTCAACCTATCCACTACTAGATATATGCAATCCTTACCCAAATATTTGGGCAAACTGGTGATGAAGTCCATTGAGATACTGTCACATTTTTGCTCCGGAATAGGAAATAGTTGCAATAGGCCAGCTGGGCATGTGAGTTCTGATTTGTTTTGCTGACATACTTTACATTCATTCACATATTTATGAGCATATTCCTTCAGCCCCTTCCAAAAAAATCTTTGTCTCAATTTCCTATAAGTTTTGAAGATCCCCGGATGGCCATCTAGTGGGGAATCATGTGCTTCTTGCAAAATTTTGTACTTGAGTTTTGAATCTTGAACCAAATGAATTATGCCCTTATAATATATCATCCTATTCAAAATCCTATAGTTATCATCCCTTCTGATTCCATCCAACACATCACAAGCAAATTTGTCTTTAGCATATTCAACTAGTAGCATGTTTTTCCAATCCTTGGAAATGTCCATGAGAAAAAGAAGGTCTTATAGATAAAGCATCTGCTACTATATTATTCTTTCCTTTGACATATTCAATATCAAAATCATAATCTTGAATCTTGCTTACCCACTTTTGTTTCCTTTCATTTAGATCTTTTTGGGTGAGAAAGTGTCTTAGACTATTGTGTTCAGTTTTCAACACAAACTTGCTGCCCACCAAGTATTGTCTGAATTTTTCCAATGCATACATAATGGCAAGCATTTCTTTGTCATAGATGGAGTAAAATTTTTCATGAGGCTGCAACTTTCTGCTCTCAAATGCTATGGGGTGTTGGCCTTGCTTTAGGAAAACCCCTAGTCCTCCACCTGAAGCATCACATTCTACAACAAAAGGTTTAGTCAAATCAGGAAGTGCAAGTATGGGACAACTACTCATTAACTCTTTCATTTTTTGGAAGGCCTTTTCATCCTCTTCATCCTACTTGAAAGTATCCTGCTTAGTCAAATCAACGAGTGGAGAAGTCAACTTGGATAATCCTTTCACAAACTTTCTATAATAGGTGCATATGCGAATGAAGCCTCTCAATTCGGTAATATTTTTTGGTGATGGCCATTCTAGGATTGCCCTGATTTTTTCCATGTGTACCTTCACTCCTTCTTTCCCAATAATGTTCCCAAGATACAATAGTTCTTTCATCCCAAATTCACATTTTTATAACTTAGCAAATAAGGACTCTTCTTGAAAATTTTTTAACACAATCTCTAATTGCTGCAAATGCTCTTCCCATGTTTTACTGTAAATGAGAATGTCATCAAAGAAAACCAAAACAGACCTTCTTAGTTGCTTGAAAAAGATCATATTCATGCATGCTTTAAATGTGGTTGGAGCATTAGTTAACCCAAAAGGCATGACAAGAAATTCAAAGTGGCCATAATGACATCGAAAAGCAGTCTTTTGCACATCTTCATCTTTCATTCGAATTTGGTGATATCCTGATCTAAGGTCAATTTTGGAGAAGTATTTGGCCCCATGAATCTCATCCATGAGATAATCCATGAGCTCATCAATCCTAGGAATAGGATACCTATTCTTGATAGTCTTTTTGTTCAAGGCTCTAAAATTTATGCACATTCTCAATGTTCCATCTTTTTTCTTCACTAGCACTACTGAAGAAGCATAAGGGCTAGAGCTTGGTCTAATGTGTCCCAACTCTAGGAGTTCTTGGATGGATTTTTCAATCTCATCTCTAAACATTTTAGGATTTCTATAAGGTGGTATCTGAATGGGTGAAGTTCCCTCCTCCAAAACAATGTTGTGCTCAACCCCCCTATCTGGTGGTCTACCATGTGGAAGATCTCTAAATAAATTTTCATATTTTTGCAAGAGTCTCTCTATCTCCTTTGGGTGTTCAAAAACATTTATATTTGTCTTGGGATATGTAATATGACATTCAACAACCCATTCTATGTCCCCATGTCTCAATATAGATCTCATACTATTGCAAGTCACTACTTGATTTTGATAAGTGTGTTGCCCTCTCACAACCCTTAGTACTCCTTTTGAATCTTAAAATTTCATTTCAGGAATTTGATAATTTACTGTATTCTCTCCTATTGAATATAGCCATTGCACTCCCAAAACCACATTAGTATCAGCAACATCAACCACATAAAAACTATCAACAAAATTATAGTTACCTACAGTGACTTGCAACTTTGGAACCCATGTTTTGCATTGCATTGTGTTGTGACCGGGAATGACAATTGTGAAGCCATCGAATGGTTCAATATGTATATTTATTTTCTCCACCATATCTACATCAATGAAGTTATGGGTGGCTCCTCCATCTACCAAAACTGAAGTTCTTTGGCCTAGTACCACACCCTTGCATCAGATAGTATGATAGCGAGGTACTGCTGAAAGTACTGCCATTCTTGCTTTGTCTGGTGAAGGCTCATTTTCTTCTTGTCTTTCCTCTTCTACTGATGTCTCATATTCCTCCTCTTGATCTGAAATATGTCCATCTTCATCCATGCCCCCATCATATCTCTCATTATCAGAAAATACTTTTATGTATTGAGCCTTTCCTTTAGTACATTTGTGCCCCAGTGTCCATGGTTGAAAGCATGTGAAGCACAATTTATTTTTTTGAAGTTCATCCCTGTTTAGTCCTTCTTTCTTGTTCTTTTCAAATGAATCTTTTTGCCAAGGTTTCTTATCATATGCATCCATTTTCCATGGTTTCTTTGCAAATTTGAAGTTAGGCTTGGGAGGAAATCTCGTTCTAGGAAGCACATTTCGGAGATCCCTAGTCAAGCTCATTGCATCTTTTAATGTAGTTGGCTTGTGGGCTTTGACCAAACCTTTTAAGGGTTCATCCAAACCTTCAGTGAACAGCAAAACCAACATTTCCATTGATACATCAGCCACCTTGAATGATAATTTTTGAAAGTCCAACATATACTCAGCAGGGGTCCTAGTTTGCTTTAATTGAGCTAGTTCCTTGAAAGGAAATTCTGGATCTTTGTGTTCAAATCTCTCTAGTACCCTGTCAACAAATTCTCCATATGTGTTAACCTGATTATGACCCAAATTTTTATGTGTTAACCTGATCATGACCCTGTCAACAACATTCATTGGCATCTCCTTCCAAGTGCAAAATGGCCATTTTTAGTGCATCTACATCCACCATAGGATTCAACTGAAAATACACATCTAATTTTTGCACCCAAATGTTAGCAGAATTTTGAGAGGAACCATCAAAAGTAGGAAGTGACATTTTACCAATAACACAATTTAATTCTTTATTTTGGAATAGATCCCTATTGTTCTCCTTCTTTTTTAGTTTTTGTGCAACATCAAGGTATGTCCCAAATGGTAGACTTCTCTTACACTGTTCACTCAAATCATTCCATTCATTTGCTATTTTCCTAAGATCCACTTGAATGTTAGGCTCTTCTTTGGGTATAAGAAATTTAGGTGCAGTAGGCCTTGGTGTGCTTTGAAAATCATTTGGTCTATTGTGGGGTCTCGTGCTTGAGAAAATTTGCTCACCCGTTATCCTCTTTTCTTCTGAGTGTGAACTACTGTTGTTCCCCATTACCCCTTTGCTTCCAAATTGGCTAGCCACTAATTCGAATCCTTTCATAATTTGATGGGACATGTTCTTGGTTATGTCATCAAAGAGAGGTTTCATTAGCTTAATATATTCCTCCCCATAATTATAGGGTACCTTCCCCTCATTAGTCATAGTTTCAGCAAGATCCTCTTCTTCTTCTACTACCTTTTCTTCAACAAAAACCTCTTCAACTACTGGTTCAAAGGGTGGTGGTCTATTATTTTGAATTTTGTTTAAGACCATAAGGTTCCAATATTATGCTCTAATACCACTTGTAATGTCCCTTTTAAATTTTTTATAAAAATGCCCAACTTTTCACTTTTTCCCCAATTTCGACCTTTGACTAGTTTTGATGCCTAGGTACCAAATTTGCCCCAAAAGATTCCAAACATTCTGAGAAGGTATGTGAATGATATTAGGACTTTAATATAATGTTCAAGGATTATATATGGCCACCAAAATAATTCTGCAAACTCTCTTAAGATTCTGGACCAAGTATGCAATTTTACTAGCAATTTGGGGTTCAAATCCCCTTGGGGTAAGTACTGAAAATGGCTTCCCAAATGCCTCCAAAGCCACTTGAATTTCTGAAAAGAGGTAGTGTATATCTCAAGGATTATATTAAGGTCCAAAATTCACCATTAATTAGTTATTAAGTTTGTTCCAACCCTCTCCCAAGAAACAACAAAAACCACTAATTCGACCCTTGGGGAAATGGCACCAAATCTTCTCCAAATGCAAATAAATTGAGTATAATGACTTCAAATTCTCAAGTGATGAATATGAAACTTGTAATACACATCAATTGAATTCAATTCATCACAAATATATTAGATAAACATTATTTTATTCGAAATCATCAACATTATAATGGCATACATCAATGTAGTGGGGAAATGGTCATTGTTTGCTCATTAATCATCATTTTTACATACAACCACTTGGTATTTAGACCTGATACTTTCTAAATATGAAGAACAGAGTATATAAGTATTAATACAATCATAAATACATCATTATAATCTCTCCCAAGAAGTACAAGAGCTCACCCAAAGCGCAATCCCTCAAAGAGCATGAATATACCTTCAAAACTGGAAATGGTTGAGAGATGGTGCTACACTAAAGAAAACCATGAGCTTCCATATAGATGATACCTGCAAATACAAACTCCATTAAATATCCATGAAAGATCTTAGTGGCCTCTCCAAATACCAACTTGGACTGGAATCTTTCACCCTCAAAATTGGCTAAGGCAAGAAACTAGTCATCCACTAGCTCTCTCTTCACAAATGCATTTTTTCGCAAATGATAAAAATACATTCTCTTGGTTTGTCCCTGTATTTTATAAACATCCTTAGCCTTCTAAGGTTCCCAAATCATCCATAGACTCAATCCAATTCTAATTAGGGTAAGGGCTCAAGATTTTCCATGTGTCACACCTTTCCTAGCCTTCCACCTTCCACCAATTCGAGTGGGGGTCTCTTTGGCTTCTCCAACTCCCATGAGTGCCCTATTGGAGCCTATTTTTGGGTCTGACATGTCATAATGTTCATATGTCAGAGGTAAGATCTGCAATTTTTCATAGATGTCATAGATGCTCCATCATTGTTGTCATAGGGCTACGGAATCTAGCCCAAGTGTCCACAAGCTTCCAATTTGACTCTTCCTCTTCCATGGAGGTTACCAATCCATCCCAATTCTACCTAAGTTGCTCAATGCCATGTGTATGACTTACCAACTCACCCAAGAATGTTCACCTTCTCATGAATTCGAATTGGCAAGAGAGAGATACCATGTGTCCTTGAAAAATCAAGCTAGTGTGGGTCCCATATCCTCCATATGTCTTCAAAACCACTTTCCACCTAGAATTTCTCTTGAATTTCTTTATTTAACCTATTTATTAAATACTTGAACCCTTCTAGTGTCTAAAAATAATTTATTAGCTTCCTTATTACAATTCCACATGTTCCCATCCAACCTAGGAAACTAGTAGGATTGATGGGATTGTCTTACTATGCAATTATTTGATTGGGGACATTACAACATTCCTCATATCCCACCATTTCCAACGATTGTAAGCATTTCCAAGCTTGCTTGCCACCTACCATCAAGGGGCAATTGTTTCTCTCCATTGTTCTTCCATTTTCTTAGCATTTTGTTTGGACAAGAAAGGCCTCCCTAAGAGGGATTGCTGGATTCCCTTGAAGCTTTCACCTCCTAGGTGTTGTACAACTATTCCATTGGGAAATACAAGAGTGGTTTAACATATGTTGGTTGTTATTGGATTTTTCGTTCCCCCCCCAATCTATTTTATTTTATTTTTATCAATATTTTCATGTTTGAATGTGAGATACACTAACAATCTCTTACAGGATCACTTGGAGGAATACCAACCAACCAAAAATGGGCTCCAAGGACTGAAGCTTTGTAGCAACCTACAAGGCTTAGCCCCTCACCAAGTGGAAGAGTGCACTTGTTCAATTCTTTCCATAACATCTTTCTTGTAGAGCATGACCTTGGCATAAATTATAATACCATGTATATATGTAGCAAAAAGAGAGCCTTCTTCAAAGAAATGTGTTGGAGGTCGCAACACCGAGAAAGAAAGCACACACCCATAAATTCTTCAAATTCATGAGGTATTTGGCGGCTAGTTATCAAAATTCAATGGTAACAATAGATTGGAGAGAGCAGCTCCAATTTAATGTAGCTTCACCTTAAGAATATGGTCACAGCTTGATTTTGCACTATGAATTCACCAACTCATGGATTAACCAATGAAATCCCCTAATGATGTTGCATCACTTTATTCAACCAACGCATAAACAATTAGGGTTTCCAACAATGCAGCATTAATATCTTCATAGGTTTCCCCTCAGATCCTTCACCCAACCAATAATCCTCCAAGCATCATGCGGATTCAAGCGCAACTCACCAGTATTTAAATGATATTACACGTCCAATTTTTTATTGCTCGAAGGAAGATGGAACCAATATCATGACTTAAAGCCTAGAATGGTCACCAGTCTTGTAAAAGAACCAATCTGTTGTCCTTGTTTCTTCATTAAATTGGAGAAAACAAATGCATCATCATATTTGAAATGAGATTTTATTTCAAGTATTCACGTAGAGGATATCGATCCTCAATTTGGTCAATTGTATGATGTAGCATTAGCTTTCCAAGAGCAACTCCTTAATCCTATCATCAAGTCTAGAGAGAGAGAGAGGCCACGGACGTAATGTGCAATTCAAAATCTTCTTACAAGGGTGAGAACACACTTCCTAATCTTCTCCTTCAAATAAAGACCACTTGAATGCATTCAATAAATACAATATTGCGGATACCTCTTCAATTCACGAAGAGAGAGAGAGAGAGAGAGAGAGAGAGAGAGAGAGAGAGAGAGATCAGATCACTGGTGACGATTATATGCAAAAATATGTATTGCACACACAGGGATAGCCACTGAAGGAAGGTAATAATTTCGTGGAGATTAGTAATGAAGGAGAGTCCACAAGAATGAGAGAAATGAGTCGGCGTAAGTCATGAGGGGATAAACCAGAAGCTACATAGCGGAAATGGATTTGATGCAAATATAGAGCAAATACTAGAACACATGTAGAGAGCGCAAGAAGGACATGCTTTTTCTGCCAAATTGAGAACAAATGAGGCAAGTTGGGAAGAGAATGGAAAATTCTCAGGGTGCACAAAATAGCACAGGTCACCGACATGACACAATCATTATGAGGTTCTCAATACTTTCATGTTCAATGCACAAATGGAATATTTCACAATGAACTCTACACAATAGAACTCCAATGTATTTGGACTCCAAACGATGCGTTCTAGAAATAATGCATTCCAACATTAGGGATGTAGGTGGCGTTTCAAAAACACTCTCACAAATGAATATGTGGTTCTAAATAGTAGAGTGTGATAGGCTTGCAGAATGGGAGGAGGCAGAGAGGAAATGCTCTCACACATCAATAAATTTCCAGGACTAAGTAGAAAGGAAGATTGGGCAGAATGCTGGTCTGCAAATTGGCACAGTCCATAGGCTATTAAGAGATCTAATACCACTGTTAGGTGCCCCAAATGGGAAAATATACATAAATCCACATAAAGACAGAAGATAAGCTTTAAGCACATTAATTCTCATTTAAATTAATTGTACATATATATAAGAGAATTGACCCTTGGGTTTCATGTTCCCAAGTGGACTCTTGGTATTCCCTAGAATTATGGTCTTCTTTGCACGTGAATGGTGCACAATAATATTAACACCAAGGATTAGGCTCCAACAAAATTGATGCCAATGATTTGCACCATAGTTGCATCCAAGTTTATGCCAATTTAGCGATTACTTCTGTAAGTAATTTTTTCAAGAACATTGTGAAATAATTTTTTTCAAGAACCTTGTAAAAATGGTTGAATGCAATCAAGGATTCATAGATCCAGGGTTAACATGGATCTAGGTTGGTTTATTATAATTTTATTTATTTATTTTCCCTATATGTTCCATGTAAATGTTATAGTGACATATCTACTTAGACCATAGAAAGCCCCTCTTGATGCAAAGAGTACATAAATATGGTGTTCTTAGTCTAATATATCAAAGTGATCAAATTCACAAAATTTATGGGTGTTTTATGAAATATTTTGTTTCATTGGATTGAAGTTTCAAATTGTAAGGATCAATCATTTTAATCAATAGGATTAAAAAATAATCACTTGAGTTTACCATGGACAAAATTTTAGACGTGTTCTAAAAGAAACTATATTTTTTTAGATTGCATCATGTGTTTTTGTAGTATTCTCATTGTTTTTGAAATATTGTATTTCATACTAAATTTTCAAAATGTTGAGCACCAATTCTTTTAATTTACAAAACTCCAAGGAATTTTTATATGAACCAATTATTCTTGCAGCTTTTGACATATTAATCATTATGAGTTCATATGCATAGCGAAATCTATTTTACCACATTTTTTAAAACATTTTCCATGTTCTAATCAATACAACTAAAAAAATACGTCTTTAATGACCTTACACATTCATAAATATTTTTAAAATAAATAATGTGTAAAATTCCCACAATGTTTGTAACCATGTTTATTGTGGGAAATTAATTCCTTTACTTGTGTCAAATTTGTTTTTTCATGTAGAATTTAACTTCTAATGTTAAAACATTTTTTATTTTTGATTTGTTCAAACATCAACCTTTAATGTTTAAAAAAGGTGCGGGCATAGTGAGTAGTGAAGGAGTAGAGGATAGGGGTCTAGGATTTGAGACAAAATACTATGATCAGGCATGCATATTTTTTTGTTAGATAACAAACAACTTGACAGGGAGGAGTCCCCATTTTAGGCCACTACATCAACTTTTAAAGCACTAACATAGGCAACAACAAGACAAGTAAATAAAAAATGGATAGTGCCTAGGTTTGTTAAAAGAAGAGGATGCAAGTAAAATCAATGAACCTTGTGTCTAAACCTATTATTTCTTCAAAAAAATTCCGTTATTGGGAAGTTTAATGGGATTTGTGACAACCATAAAACCATAGTCACGTATGTAAAAAAATTCCATCATGGAGAATGGTTTTATTCATTTATTTATGAAAATAAGGATAGAAAAAATTATTTAGAGGACCTTGGTTCATGGGGCCGAATTGGATTTACTTGAATAACTAATAACTGGTCTCTTTCCTTTGATCTCAAGTATTATCACTCGAAATTTCCTTAATGGAAGATCTCAAATGAACATGTAGGGATTGTGTCACTATCATTATGCAAGAACCCCTTTATTGATTTAATGTTAGTGTATGCTAGTCTAAGGGGAAATCCCTAGGTAGGTATTTGCTTTACCTATGAAATTTGCAATACAAATCACCAATATAACAACTTAATGGCTAGATTAGGCTTGTTGATCGATAAACAAAATTGTAGATTTGTGACTAGTGGACCCAAAATTCAACAAGTAGACTTGTAAATTTACCAATTATCAACCCAAATTTGTAATAAGAACACTTTATTTATGCTAGCAACCCAATTATCCTTTAAATGCACAACATATTTGGATGATAATATGATAAATATGCAATTTGGAAATCCTAACATGTTGATAAAACCCAAATTACAGTTCTATATAAATTAATAAACACTATATTTATTGGTTTGGAACCTTTATTTTCTATTAAAAGTCAAATCAAACTTATACCTACCCAATAAATTCCTAAATTCGCAACTTCAAACCCTAATTTTTTGTCATAAAGGTTTATATTTAGGCTCGAGAAACTCTAAATTTGCAAATTTGTAACCTAATTGGAAGTAAAAATAAGACATAACTTTAGAAATCCTAACTACTACTAAAAATCAGATCTAATTTTAGATCTGCAATAATATGCACAATAAGCCAAAAAATTGCAAATATGAAATCCTAAATTGAAATATTCGGATAAAAATATAGATATTTACATTTGTTGCTCATTGAAATATAATGTTTGCAAATTTCCCGTAACCCTAAGTGCTGAAAATTAATTGCAAGTGATCGGTGCCTTAATCATGACGGCCTATGGAGTCATATAATGAAAATATCTCCTTCAAGTGGGTAGTTGTTAACCTATGTTGAAGGGTCGAGACAACAATCAATTTTAACAATAAGATTGAATTGAACACACCACAAAAATATCACTTCATTCAAAAGAACACCAAGGTGAGTAATGGAATTGAACCATCACATTGAACTCCTTTTGATTACACTACAAGGAGGATGAAGTACCGTGCCCATGATGAAACAGGGGGATAGTACAATTCACCAATATACTACCACTCCAAATAGATCGTGAAAGATCAAAGCCCTAGAGAAGCAATAAGTCAATGCTAAATCAACTGGTGCCAAAGGAAATTACCTATGTCCCTTTTATAGCCTAAGGGAGGGGTTCATACATAGAATAAAATATAATATTTTCCCCTATAGAAGGATCCAAAATTAGAAGATGAATAAAATATTATAAAATTCCTAAAACGTGACACAAAAGGTCTAATAGATGGGGTGCCCTCTTCATAGGTAATGTAAATACCAAGATATTGACAAAATAGATGGAAAGGGATAGTAACATTATAAGTGGAGCCCCTATCTTGTAAGGTATGAAATAAATCCATGCAACCTTTCCCGTTGAATGCCTAAGCACTATCTTCCAAATGTGTAGAAGTGCTACTAAGGTGGATGCCAACACCTAAATGAAACACCATAAAGCCAAGCACCCTTCTCCAAAGTAAACAAAATCCATAATCATTACTGACACCAAAACTTCTAACATAGGTATGCATCGTACTTTGCTTAGAATAACCTTAATTTGTCTTGGGCCAAATCTAGGGTTAGCAATGGCTCCATCTTGGGGAAAGGATCCTCTTGTGGGACAATGATAATCCCAAAATATTTGAAATCTCCATGGAATGATAACAAGGTGCAACTTGGAATCCAAATGAAACCATGATATGTATGAATATTCGTGAGAATGGGATGGTGAATTTAAGTCAACCATGGTAGAGCCATCTAGTAAAAAATCAATGATGAAAATTCTTGCTAGATGCAAGGTAGCTAACAAATGATGAAAATGAGTGCTATGGTATGAGTGCAACCTTGAAAGTGTGAATGAAGGAGTTGAAGTTGAACACAACAAGGTATTATTAAGTTAGGATTCAATGATGGAATCTACTATTGAATATGATTGGGTCTGTCAATGATACTAATGGACACCAAGGCACTCAATCTCGATTATGTAGATCAACCCTCATAGCAATGTGTCATAGTCAAAGAAGGGTGATTTACTTGGAAGCAGAGAAAATGAGGAAATATCTCCAACCAACTTGAGGAAATACATAAATATGAGATAAGTAATAAAAACCTCCTAGTAAAGGACAAGGGATTAAGGATGACTCAATATGAAAATTATACCCAACTTGACATGAATTGGGCTCAATAACAGCTCAAAGGACATTATTAAAATGACTCAATAAGGAGATGACCATCCCCTACAGACTCAACAACACCATGGATTTCCTCTATTTACAAACCATAAGACCCAGGATACCTAAGAAGCAATCCTTGTGACTCTTTTATTTATGATGCAACCATGTGTCAACTGACACTTATTGAACAAAAAAAACCTCCAAATTGAAAGAAAAGGGGAATCTACCCTAAAGACAACTAATGAAACAAACAACTAGCATAAAAGGAGAAGACTCAAAGGTATACGAATCAAAATTGGATGCTAAGGGAACCTAGACCTGACCTAGACCTTTTTTTCTAATAATAAAGAACTCATTGGAAGAAGTGCTTCAAGTGTTTCCATTGACATGCAATGAAATCTCATCACCATCAAGGCTAGTCAACACAAACTAAATATTTCCAACAACAACATGAATGTGATATGGCCCTAGCCAAATTCGATCAAATTCCAGGCGATCCCTTGGTTTTTTATGCCTCTTCTTCCACACGTCGACTAGATCTCCTACCTCAAAGTCTCTCTGCTTGGGATTTCAATCGAAGAGTTTCTTCACATAGCCTTGATCATCAACAAACCTCTCATATTATTCCCTTCATTCCTCATCCAATTCTACCAACCAATAATCTTGGCTTCTAAAGCCTCTTTATATGTAGTAAAACCTTGCAACAATTGTAAGTCAAAAGCATCCATACCGTAAACTATCTCAAAGGGTCTCCTTTTGGTAGCTCTTTTGAAAGTTATCATATTGTCCCCAAGAGTGTACTTGATCTTGTTATTACAACTTCTCTAATTCTCTCCATGTAATTTCTTAAAGATTCTATCTATAGTCTTATTGATATATTCAACCAAGCCATTTCCTTATGGATATTATTTAGAAGAATGTGCAAGGACAATGTTGTATTTATGGTTTTTTTTGTCAATTTAGGAGAACTAATTGCATGCTCATTATTTGGGATCAATTTGACAAGGATCCCAAATTTGATGATAAAAATGTCTCCACTCATCTTGTTAAATAGTTAGTGGTAGTCAAGATGTATTTAAATCTCCCGAGAAACCAATAACAATTTAGCTAGGCATGTAACTCCTAGCGCCGGAAAATTAAGAGAACCCATGACACCCTCACTTATGTCAAGTTGTGCGAAAGCAAAACATGAAAACCATCTGAAGTAGCAAACGAAGTGTATGACCAATGATCACATGATGCCTCCACTTGCTTGCCAATTTCAAAAATACAGTCCAAAGGGGACCTATATCCTGCAACTTTTATTACTCCACTCAGATATCTAGTCCGTCTCGGCGAGCATTTACATAACAATTTCGTGGTTACTGGGGCTAGGAGTAGGAGCCAGCGGTGGGGCCTGATGGCTATCTCGTTGGAAGTCCCGCTTCGATTCCTGCGGGGGAGGTGTGGGCAAGTCTGCACCCCAGAAAAAGCTTGTACGACTGCGATGGTGACCGTACTCCCGCTGGTAACCTATTCAATATTAAGGCTGGCCCCGGCCCGTGGGGTTTGATATCCAGGTGGTTTAGTGATGGCGCTCACTGGGCGGTTTGGAGAGGTTCCCCTCGGTTACAAAAAAAAAAAAAAAAACAATTTCGTGGTTACTAATATTTATGTAATGAAATTCCACATACCACATCACTTGGATTTTAGACGGTTACCAATCATGTTACTAGAGTTTTATTCCTTCATCTTTTGCTCTTTTACGGTGTCAACTCGAAGCTACAAGAAACGGTTTCCATAATAAAGTTTGCCGACATCTAAGATTCTAATTCCATTGCATTGCTTAACCTCAATTTTTTGGTATGGCAACTTAAAACAAAATCAATTATCAACAAACCCATTTATTCCCTTATCTTTTCCTTTTTCTTTTCTAAAGCAATTTCGAGTCATAGGTTTCATCTTTGAATTCTATGACTCGAATTTTGAGGATCATTATGAGGCACATGGAGTGTACTTGTTTATACTTTTGATGTTTTCTTTAAAAGAGAGGGCCCATGGGTTTATACTTTTGATGTTTGCTTTAAAAGCAAGGGCCCATGGGTGCAAACATTTTACTTGCTAATGTTAAAAGATTAAAAAAATTATATTTATTCAGAAAAAAGGAATTTAAGTCACTTCATTTATTAAAGGAAGTTTTATCATGTAATCATATATATGGATTTATATAATAAAACAAGAGTTGCGAGCAACTTAGTCCCTGTCATTTGAATCGACGCATCCTAACCTTATATGTCTATGACACATTCAAAGTTGAGAGGTATAAAGAAACTTGAGAGTACCAATTTCAATGTTTTTTGCACTTAGAATCTCAATGTTCAAAAAAATGATATTTGCATCTCAAGTTTTGTGATACCTTTCAACACAATCAAATATATGGAGTTAAAAGGGTTATGGACCAATCATTGCTATTAAATGACTTGTGTTGAAGGTATGCCTTCTAGACTTCTGCCATTTGAATCAACGCATCCTAACCTTATATGTCTATGACACATTCAAAGTTGAGAGGTATAAAGAAACTTGAGAGTACCAATTTCAATGTTTTCTGCACTTAGAATCTCAATGTTCAAAAAAATGATATTTGCATCTCAAGTTTTGTGATACCTTTCAACACAATCAAATATATGGAGTTAAAATGGTTATGGGCCAATCCTTGCGATTAAATGACTTGTGTTGAAGGTATGCCTTCTAGACTTTAGTATTAGTTTAATTCTTAAAATTTATTCTTCATATCTCTTTTAGATTTTAGCTTGAACTACTTCTTGACTTGTTTTAATTTGTCAATTCAAATGGCACAGAATAATTTTAGTCCCTACCCTTTAATTTAAGAAAAATGCATGTAGCTTAGTCCTCTCCCTTTAGTTTAAGAAAAATAAAAATAGAAAAAAACAAGTTATTCAAAATTATTTTAAAATAAATTAAAATCCAAGTAAAATTATATATAACATAAAAGTCATACCCCTATCAATATATATTAAATGTTAATATTTAAAAGTTTAAGTATCTTAAAATTGGGAAGGTGTTAAGTTTGAAAAATATGAATTCCCAACATACAATTTAACTTACAATGTCATTAGGTTAAATATTAAACATAAAAAATCGCAACTAAGGTGCAAATCCATGCCTAATGGAAATGGAATCTTTGAAAATTGGAGAAATATAATTAAAAACTAGATATAAAAAATGCAAAAACCCATTATATGAAAACATTTCCAATCATACATACCCCTTCTAATTCAATGGTACATACAATGGATGCATGAACTAGATTATACATGTTATTAGAAATATCTCCTAACAATGGCAACAAGGTGTTTTGGAAATTTCTTTGTAGTAAACCAAAGCATAAAACATAATTTCATCACTAATAAAAACTATTATTTCAAAATGCATACAAAGTGAACAAAATTTTTATTTTAAAAGAAAAATATTGAATAGTTATTATTGGAAGTTAGTTTTTCTTGATATTGCTTATATTCCAAAACTAATCCATAAGTTCTTTGCACTTATCTTACAATTTTTTTTTAATAAAATATCTACAAAATTGTTATATAGTGTTCCCTTGTCTCATGATCAAAAGAAAGAGATAAACATTTTTATATTCTATATTGGTTGTAGATATTATTTTGAATTCCAATTTTTGACACTACTAAACTAAAAGGATTTTAGATAACTACATTGTGTATTGCAATGGGGTTCACATTGTAAAATTCCTTACAATTAGTATATGAAATAATACACATCATTACTTGTTTGCATACATGTATGATTCTCATTGGAGTTTTCATTGACTTGATTGCCTACTCGTCTCAATTTAATCAAGACCTGGTCTACCTTCATCATGCATCATATGACACCACCACTTAACTATTAAACCTAGCACAACATTAACACACAAACATGTGACACAATGCCTCACATAGATTCCCATTAACACCTAAATCTCGATCTCCTCACTAACACCCAACACCTCAAACTAATGCCAATTGGTAACTAAACATCAAAGTAACGCTCTTCTTTAAATGCCCGACACAATATAAATACCCATGCATACACTAACATTCAAATAACATACACTAACATTCAAATGACATGCCATGTTGAAGTTGTTATTACACCATATTTGTGTTGGACATAATATAACATTAACACCTATATGTATGCCCATCCTTGAACGCCATGTCATATTTATGTCTAAAATATATGATATTTATATTAATAAAATCTTATACTATGTTTAACAACATTTTTAATACTAATTTAAGTTTATAAAAATAGAATACAAATAATATTTTTTAAACCACATTTAATTTTCAATTATTAGCATTCACATCAAAATGATACTTGTCACCATAGCATAGAATGTAAGAGAGTAAATATAGATACTAATATTCGATCATAGTACGACATAACCAAAGACTATCGTTTTATCTCACTATCCAAAAACCCCAATATCTCCCAACCATAACAACCCATTAGTTAAGGAATCATGTGACCAACCAAGAAAATATATTAAGAAACACAACACAAAAGAGTCATGCATTATAGCACCAAGCAATTGCAAAATATAATAAATATTTTTTTCTTTATTTGACAACTCATGCATGAGCACAATAGGATTAGGATATCGCAAGAAGTGAATTAACCTTAATTTGAAGTTGAAATTTAAAAAAAAATGAGATAGGTCACTTTCATCATTACGAATTTTGGTTTTTCCATCTTCAAAAAAGAAATTCAATCCCAAAGTGAAGCCCAAGCCCATCTTGACGTGATCTCTCTAGTTGATAAGTTAAAAAAATAAAAAATAAACTCTTCGCTTAATGATATTTCATTTTGATTTTTTATATGAAATGGACGAAGATTTCACTTAATGATATTTCATTTTGTTTTTTTATATGAAATGGAAGAAGATTTTGAAAGTGTCATATTTCATTTTGATTTTTTACATAAAATTTAAGATTATGAAACTGTAATATTTCACATGTTAATAAGAAAGTAACATGTATATTTTATTAATTAAAAATACAAAAATTAATAAAAACAAAAAAGAATATCTATATATATATATATATAATTCTACATTAAACAAATTTATATATATAAACAACATATGTTTATACATTATCCATTTACCATTAAAAAATGTATTTAATTTTGTGCATTTTTCAATTTGATGCATATATCTGCTTCAAATCTAGATTGTTTTTTGTTAACAGATGTCTGGTTCGAATCATCGCTAATCTATCACATCTTCAAAATAACTCTCTATCTCAACAACCTCAAAGATAACTCCATCTCTGCGTTGAAGCTAAGAAGTTAGGAGAAGTCAATCTCAAGTAAATTGATATCTAGTAAAGCAAATTCCTAGTGATAGGCTTGGTGCAAGATGAAAGAAGATAAAAGACCCAATTTCAATTTCATGTAGGGTGCATTTCTAATTTATGTACATGATTTTCCAGCTCCACTAATTAAATCTTGAACACTTGCATTTCAAGATTAAAAAATATTCTACGCACTCATCAAAACATACATAGATGTATATGATACTACAGGAAATGTAATAAGATAGATCCAATAATGAAAAGGAAAATTCACAGATCCAATACAGGGATTAACCTATAAAAGATTAATAGACCATTACCAACACATATAGCTGCACCTATTTTAAAGCATAAACTTTACCAGAAAACCTACACAATATAGATCTTACTTTAGACATGGAAGCCACACATACATTTTATTACAATAGTGAAGCTTTGATTCATATGAGACTTGAAGGCATAAGTAGCAGTCACATCTTTAAAAAAAATCCTTTTCCTGAAGGGGAATGATACCTGAGAAAAACATAAAATAGTATTTATGAACGAAAACAAAAACATATCTTCAAATGAAACAACCAATTTCAAGTATTGCCCTTCAGATCTTTTGATTCGAATATATATAAGGTGGTGGATTGAAAATGTTCAAAAAAATATTTTGACTCTAGGAACAAGCAACCAAATATAGAAATTGATACATCGAAACATTAACAAAATCTATAGTACCCTGCTCCAGAATCTGCAAATTCCAATGTGTTGATGAAAGGCATATATACTGGTCTTTGAGGTTGGTCAAATATCTCACAAAGAAACTGGATAAAACAAAAGCATATAATACCCATTGAGACTAATAATAAATATGCATAGGATATTTAGAAGATGAAACAACCTATATTGCAGAAAATAAAGAGAATACTTCAAAATACAAAATATTAAAGAGAATACCTCATTACAACATGAGAATACCTATATTGCAGTAATAAGAGCAACTACAAAATACTTTGAAATGGACCAAGTATTATGTGAGAAGTTAGAATTAAGTTCTAGCAAAAAGAATATTGTTAGATAAAACTGTATAGCATTAAAATAAGTTCGATGTGTCAATCAAGTTTCCACGACACAGAGAGACAATATGATGAACATTAATTCATATTCTGATATGACAATATCTTCTCACCTATTACCAACCTCAACAAAGAAATAACCCATATCATATAGATGAAATCAGTATCCATATGGGACTGATGATACAAAGAACTTTTCTTTGCTTACAATATAACAAGAAAACTAAGTTTCTTCAAGTTATAGGCATTTAAGCTAGTACTAGAGTATCACAGTTGCAGTAACCGGGTTGTTATAACAAATGTTAGATGATTAGTTGAACTCAACCTACCACAAGAAACTAAGTTTCTTTAAACTACGAGCTATCTAGCTTGTCGCATGTCAAGAAGTTTTTGGATACATATGCTTTCAATGGCCATGTGGCACTAATAATGCAAGCCACTTACTGTGTGGCAGGAAAACAAATCTTTTTCAAACTATTGGCAACTGAGCTTGATATCACACTCGAGAAAGATGAGACTACTAATACTACCAGTCCTCATATAGGACCAGCAATGCCAACCAACTTTGTCAGCTTGAGGTATGACGAGAAAACTAAGCTTCTTCAAGGGAAATGTGATTGAAGCTCTTAAAGTCCATAGGGTTGTAACTACCAATTTTACAAGTGCTCATATGGGGCTCCTAATACATACTTTGCAAATCTTACCACAAGTGACAAATCCAATCCCGTTGAAAATTTGAAGGGTACTAAATTCAACCCAATGCAGCAACTAGAACCTTGTGAGATCACATCAGTGTAGTTCTTTCATTGTTGTCGATGAGCCAACACCCATATGGGTAGGGCCTATCCTCTGTTGAGAAGAGGCAGAGAAAGACTAATGGGCCTTTAAATTTCAATTGGCTCTGTTGGATCCTTTTAAGGAGGTTGATTGGAAAGTGCCCTAGACCACTCTCAATGAAATCACAAATGGCTAAGATAAGGTGATAAAAAATTCCTAGTCGACCAACAAAGAATTCCCAAGACACAATGAGAGCATGGGTGGGTGCTTAATAAAGTACAGAGTTACATTTGAACCAGGGCAGGCAGAGGCAGAACAATCAGTCCTTACCTTTCAATAAGCTATGTTGGATTTGGGGAGGTTGATTTAGAAAGTGGTCCTAAGTGACTGTGAAATCCCAAATAGGTAGACTACAATGATAAAAAATTCCTACTCGTCCAATACGGAAACCCCAAGCCACAAAGCTGCGGTGAGAACATGGATGAGTGCCTAATAAAGTATGTTGTTATAATTGAACCCGGAGCTTAGCTAGCTCAAAATTTAAGAAAAACCAAAACCATGGGGCATGAAGTGACTCTGGTTTAACTAATATGGGTAGTAAGCATCATTTGCCAAATGATAGAATCATTACCTCTATCATCATTCCATTGAAAAGGTGAACAAATAAATACCATTATCCTTAGCCAGTCCTAATAAAGCCAAGATTCAAGCAATGTACATGAAACAAGCATACCCAAAATTCTTGAAATAATAATTACGTCCATAATAACATGTGTTCACTTTGTGGGCACATGCCATCTTCATCAGGGATTTGTACATGCAAGATTTGCAACTAGAAATCTTGGTTGTCTCTGCTTGGGATGAGTTTCTTGATGGTCCAATCCAATGCATTTTTGTTGTTGATGGAGGGATGACGGTACCCCTTCAGAGAGGATTGGTTCACACCCATCAGTATACGAGTTGGACCTTCCTGCCCTTCTTCCATTATATTCTATTCTCTCTGAAATTTCCTACGCCTAACCTCCTTGGTGAATATTACTCCACTTCAATCGTGTTAAAGACAGATTCAAAATACACTAAACAGTGCAGTTATATAGCTATAGGCACTTCGATGTTTCGAATCAAATGAGAACTCCCATTCGTGTAGGATTTCCTTTCCTTTTGCCATATGTCGCTTGTATGGGACGACACATCATACTCTTCACTTCTTTGTTTTTGAAAGTTGGAGTCGTATCAGTCAGCCCTGAGGCCAAGTGAAAGAAAAGTGCTCCGTTAGGCATCAAAAGACAAACCTCACGATATATGGCCCCAAATTAAGCAAAGATCTAAGATGCATTGGGCCTGGTAGGGTCTTGACAACACTTAATTTTTTTTTAAAACAAAAAAGTTTCTCCTTCCAAAATCCTTTTCTCGGTCGATGTTTCACTTTTAAGAAGTATTTCATGGCCAAAATTTCGCTTTGGAAAAGTTATTTCCCAATCATTGCATCGTAATCAAAAGTATATTTTTTTTTATTATATTTTTGCTTTGACAAAGCAATTTTATTGTCTTCTAGAAGTAACACCATTCTAAAAAAAAACAGTCTACTTTGTTGTAGGCTTTCGCAAGATCTAACTTTAAGACAACCTTCAATTGTTTTGATTTTATTGAGTGTAGACCTTCCTGATACCAACGACGTCCCATATTTGACGATCCCCAAGGAACCTGAATTTCTCCTTTGAGATAAAACTCGAGAGAGTTGGTTTGATCCGATCTATAATGATTCTTGTAATTACTTTGTAGAGCAGGTTGCAGAGGGATATGGGTCTGAAATTGTCAAAGGATTGGGTTTTGGAATGACGGTCAAGAAAGTTGAGTTTAGAGCTCCACTAACATGACCTGTGAGATTTCTCGATTGCAAAGAAGACAAAACATCTTAGCATTTGAGGAAGAAAGTCAGCTTCTGAAAAGCAGATCCTTTTGGATTGAAAAGGGCGATCATAGCACAAGTTTTTTTCATAAAGTTGCTAACCAAATAAGGATACAGAAGACCATCTAGAACTTGTGCGATGCTGACGGGCGATCCTTGGAAACTCAACAAGAGCTTGAGGCGGGTGGTGAGCTCCTAATATGGATTCCTAATGAGGGCAGCTGTACTAAGAACCTACTTTAATTATCAACCCGGGGGACGTACAAACTTTAGAGGTGTAGGCACTATTTGTGCTCTTATAGGATAATCTTTGTGATGGTTGAGTATTAGTATCAATGTTATAAGGGTTGCCTACTCAATATGTAAAAATTTTTATATTAGGGAATTAAATACTGGAAAACAGTAAACCTATTTTAAAGAATTAAAATACTAAAAGCAGTAAATATGTTTTAAAGAATTAAAATACTAAAAAGCAGTAAATCTATTTTAAAGAATTAAAATGCTGAAAGTGAAAGAGATAATCCTCTGAATTTACCTAATGCAAAATGGTGAATCTTTGACTATGAAAGTGAAATGCCATAACAGATCTATTCTAAATTAAAGAAAGCAAGGTCTGTAATTACTTATGCGTAAAACTAGAATTCTGATCTAAATATTTTAAATATCAAAACTAAGTTTGTAGTGCGATCATCTCATGCTACACATCCATTATTAAGAAATCAAAGCAATTAACCATGATGGGGAACATTCATAAACCTTAGATCTAAATCATGACTTTTGAAAGCAGTGCTAATACATATGTAATCATTGGTTAAAATGTGCGTTGGAAGAAAGCAGCTATAGGACTACTGAAACCGTATTGCTGAACTACAGAACGTATTATAGATTACTACAGAATCAATAAATAATTGAAATGCTTCCATATGCGATAAATTTTCATCACTGCAAAACACATAATCGGAAAATACCTGAAAAATGGAAATCCCCTGACTTACGTGTTGGAGGGGCCCTCTCCAACCCGCACTCAGGAGAGAAAGAAACTTATAAACGCTGGCTGGGAATTAACATCAATCTTCTATTAAAATATAAAATCCATGTCTTCACAAAGGTCTGCATCTCAGAAGTATCTCAAGAGTGCAAAAACGTAAAACAATGTTTCTCCAAAATGTCAACAGAGACCTCTCGCTACCCGAGAGCTCCATATTTATATAATTCTTAATGCTGAACTTAACTAAATGTCTAAATGCCGATTCTCCTTGAACATGAGTGCATTCTCTACAAATCGGGAAACAGGGCGTCGAGCTGCATGAATTCTGAGTCTTCTATGTGTTTGTCCTTTAATGCCCGTGAACCTACTCAATCACGCTCGATTTCCACAGAATTAGTTCATTGAATACGCATTTTAACATATAAGAATAATCGTCAAAAACAACTTCATTAAATAATTAAAGTAAAACATTTTTCCCACAAATGAGTGTGTTTCTTCGCCATTGCTTGAGCTTGACTTCGGAAAAAGGCTTATCAAATACCTGAAAATTGGACTCATCAGTGGGATCCAGGAATCATTTCCACCACCTGCTATTAGACCCAGGGAAGAATACTATTCTTAAACAACTAGAGCTCATTCAATGCTATCCTCACTACTTCTCCGAAGAAGCTGACAAAAAGGTAGAAGAACCGATCACTCTTCTGGAAATGCAAGGTGTCCTCAAAGGTATGGATAAAAAAAAAATTCCAGGCATTGACTGTTGGACTGTAGATTAAAAATTCTTCAATCTAATGGGCCATACAATGTTGGAAGCAATCGAGGAATCCCACAAAGGTCATGTTAGTGGAGCTATAAATTCAACTTTCTTGACCCTCATTCCAAAAACTTCCAAACCCCAATTCTTTGATGACTTCAGACCCATATCCCTCTACAACCTGCTCTACAAAGTAATTACCAGAATCATTGCAGATTGGATCAAATTGGCTCTCTTGATTTTTATCTCAATGGAGAAATTAGGTTTCCTTAGGGATAGTCAAATATGGGACGCTGTGGTTTTAAGCACGTTTCCTTGAGCGGATAAAGTTCCAGGGCCATAACCCGTTTCATTACCTAAAATAGATTCTTTGCTCGGAAAATACTAACTTTAAAATAAATTATAAGCTCGTCACTTTCCCAATTCATCTCCAAACCTATAACTATTTCAGGGCCTCTTCTTACTATAACGAATCTGTCAGCATTCATATTTAATAAATGTCTAACTAGATGATAAAGAGGAACTTCACAACTCAACAAGGAAATGACAACTATGAAAAGCATTGAAACCAATCATTCTGTTAAAAGGTCTGGGAAGCTTCAATACATTTCTTCTAAACCAGTGAGTAGCCAGCGTGAATGCGAGGATCATAAGAATCACCATAATGATCCCCGTTATTCCCTGTGGTCCCTTCATGAGATCAAAATATGAGGGATGTTCTGCCATTGATTCTTCCCCTCCTTCAGATATATTGTCTCCAGGACATGTTGAACTTTCTTTGTTCCTTGAAGCTTTGGAAAGCCATCTGCAATTATACTTTAGGTCCAATCACTGCATTCTATTGTAAGATCCTAGTTGTAGGTACTCTAAAACTAAATTCCAATCAAGCCAGACTAGAGTATTGAATATGGGAATTTAGATTACTTAACCTGCAGCTACCCTCTTCAAAAAGAAAGACACCACCACGCCAACAAATTGTCCACCTGATGATACCTGTGATTGGACTGATGTATCTTTCTCGTCATGAACAACGGAAAGAGATGCAAATGAAGATGCAATTAATGACATTGCAGGTCTCTTTTTCCAGATTCCAGTGAGATCGTCTCGAGTGTAGATTTGAGGCTTTGCATACCATTCATTCCTATCAACAGTCACAAGGACAGATGCACTTGGATGACGATCTTCATGTGTCACAAATTCCAGCGGAATGCGTGATCCTGTAGGTAATTTGGAGAAAATAGATATAAATATTCAACTTGTGTGGTTTCTTTACCTGCCAATGTTTTAATGATAGCACCAGAAGGCACACCTGCCATTGACAACATATACCTTGGTTCTGCAACATAATCCTGTGTAATTTAACTTATCGTTCAATCAACTAATCAAATTTCCGAGAGTGCAAGCTTGCCTTGCCAAGCAACAAATCGGGTTCTATCTGAATTTAAGCACTAGAACGTGGGTGATATAATAAAATTAATTTTAGATTCTAACCAATGATCCAAAGACAGAAAGTATTAAGACATGGCTCTTTCTTCTTAGAATGATGATCCAATTTGAGCTACTTGCCTGCAATAAGAGGAGTGCTCAAGTAACTAGAGCGAATATAGTCTTTATGGAGGACCATTGTTTATTCCCTCCATTTTACTTTATTAACTTCCCATAGACAATAGATCCCTGGTGATGAAACAAAACCGACAATGGTAGAAGAGGTATTAGATGAGATAGGCTCTCCTATATAGAGATAAGCTAAATTACACAGGAATAGTCATACTTGCATTCCATGATGTTGCTTTTACCCATAATATGTTTAAAGCTTTTGTAACGATCTCATACTAACTGCATTACTAGTACTTAATGAAACATGCTCTTCATTTCAATAGCTATAGGACCAAGCAGGCGGGATACAGGTTAGCTCTAGGCTCAAGTAGGCAACATAAGAGAGAAGGCGGGTGATGCAAGGCGGACAGTAGCTGTTGCTAAATAAAAACTCTGTTTTTGTTATGAATGGAGGCTGCTACAGGAATATGCCAAAACAGGGGTTGTTTAACTGCTACAGGATTAAAGAGTGTTCCTCTTGTTGCTGTTTAGAAATGGTGGCTGCTACACTATTGCTATCAAATCACAGTGCACTCAAGGCAAGGCACCTTCTTAGGTTGTTAAATCAGGTACACAACAACAGCCTGCACCCACTTTGCTTTCATCTCCATCATTACTGATAAAATAATCTATACACCGCAGCTGCTAGCAATCGATGTATGAAAACATTGAAAATATATCATTTGATCTCATAAAAGGAAACATAGTGAAGTTTAAAATACTAACTTTTTGATATTGATCTTCTCCCGTAAACCCTAAATCCTCCGTCTGACCGGCCTACTTATTTTTTTCTTCACTTGTGCTTTGATGGATTTTATAACCAGGAATAGAAGCCTTCAAAACCCTTTTTCCTTTTACCTTAAACCTTTCGTTCCAGTTCAAGCCTTACATAGTAAGTTCCATAGAGTTAAAGAAACTACAACTCTCAGCTCACTGATATGATACCCATTACACTCGCATAACGCACTGATAAGGATATGACGTTGAATAACTCGTGCATATTGACCCTCCTCTCATTGGGAATCTGGGATAGATCTCACCCAAATCTATATAGCAACCCGAGAGTATACTCAAGAAACATGTTTGGGGATGAGGAACTTAAAACGAGGCCAAACCCTGGTAAGCTCAATACAGACTAGAGCTTAGATACACAAATGAGACTAAGGTAATGGTTCATAGGTGGTTTCATTGTTCATCCTACAGGTGGAGCACATGCATTCAACTGCACGCAGACATAAATCCATGCACACATAAAAAAATGTGGAGAATGTTCTCAACTGGAGAGAAGGTGGGGACAACCTTGATAAGAGGCCAAATAAGGCACCCAAATCACTGCATCATTTGATCTAAAGTTGCAGCATGCAAAAATTGCAGGTGATTGCTTGCACGACAAGTAAGTTGGAGTATGAAGTTTCACGAGTAAAGTTTTAAGGTAAGGTTTTATTTTTGATCTATTTTTTGATTTATTTTAATGTCTGGCAATGATAAAAAATAGTCAATTCAACGTGATTGTCCAATTAGAAAATAGTAATTTCCTTTTTCTAACTAATTATAAATACAAATTTTATGTTAACATTAATCTAACTGTAGGAAAAACAATATATTGATTGCAATTAATAGAAACAACCGGAACATATAGTCTTCAGGGACTAAAAACAATTTTCTTTCTTTAATATTAATTTAAAAAAAATTAATACAAGTTTTACAATAAAAGATTTTTAATTTAAAAAAAATGCATTTAAAAAAAATTAATTTTTATTAATATTTAATAAATCTCTCACATATATGTTTTAAAAATATTTATTAAAGAAATTATATTTTAAAAAATTTACTATATATTAATTCTAAATTAAATACGTAATTTAATTAAACTATTTATAAATTTTGAGTCATAGGTTTCTCTTCTAATCTATTCTACAAGTTATTTAAAAGCTTTCCTAAAGTTCACAAAGCAACAAAAGAGATTGGATTTACCAGTACAACATTCATTCGCAATGATCCTAAGCGTAACTATGTGATTCATGGTAGAGTGATATCTTCTAAAGCACATATGACCTTTAGCTTGCTTACCTTCACATTCAAGCCATAGGTTGATTTTCTTTCACAAAATGATATCGTAAAGCTTGGCTAAGAGAGGGCTAATCATAATGGTTCAAAATTAGAGAGGTTATTTTTATCATTGCTTTAAAAGATAAAAATAAGAGTCTCCGAGTCCAAAGAGAAACCTTGTTGGACAATAATAATATTATAAATTAATAAACATTTATTTTTGTAAAGTTTGTAAAATTCTAGTAATCTAAGAAACCAGAATATTTACATGTCCATTGAAGCCATATCCTCATCATGAAGAAGGCTTAGACTAGAAGCTACTAAAACAGAGAGCTCCCCTTTGGTTATAAGGAAATCAAAATTCTAATAGCCTCATCCCCAAGTCTATTAGTCTAGCAAATTTTTAGTTTGGTTCCCCCACAGGCTAGTGGTTATGACCTCAAAATTATTGTTGTTGAAATCATTAAGGTTTTCAGTGTAGCACCCTAGATTTTCAAAATTTGCTGCAAACCTAAAGCTGTCAATCATCATCAGAAATCAAGACATGTGAAGGACCGACACTTGGATGTTCGGGATTGACAACCTGCTTGACTATCTCTAAGCAGTGTCAGAACACAAACTGGGTGTCGGCCTGCATGCTGGGCTGGGGCCAGCTAAAGGTATTCCTAGTCAGGGTGCAGGGGAGGGATTCCATCTTCGCATTAATATGGGCCCATTCCTGTAGCTTCTCCCTCGCCACCTTTTTCAACTCTCCGTATAATTTTGCAATCCGCTTAGAAAGAGATACCCCATGTTGATTCTCCAAAATATGCCCTTGTTCACAATCCTCCAACGCTATGCTCAATAAAGATTTGGAAGTCCTGAAAGCCATCAAAGTTTTTGTATGGCGAGTCTCCCTAGTGTTGGTAGACCCTCTATTTTCCGCCAACTGACCATAGCTCTCAGTTAGCATACCCGCCTCCAGATTCCTAATTCTCCTTTGCATTCGCCGCTCCAAGCATTTCAACATGACCCTTGCTGCAGTGGGATTTCCTTCTCAAAGAAACCATGCACCCTACCCATCTCCCTGATAACTCTCGTCATATGTGAATTTTGGGCCCGTTGGGAGTGCGCTTGGTGTTCATCTTGGTGCGAACCATGTTTCCCACTTCTATCCAGAGCGCCCCACTTGCAACCTCAGTATCATGTGGTGTAATCCGATATACCAGCGCCCCCCCTTTTGATTCCTTGTAATAACAATAAGTCTCTCCATAATGACCCCGACGAGAAGAAGCATGCGTCGGGAAAGAGACCACTGCTACCTGAGCATGTGGTGGGAGAACCTTCCAAAATCATCATAAAATCTAACCAGGGTGGCCATGAAAGCTCGCACGAGAGCAAGTACAAAACTCTGACAGTGGGATCCTTCATCGTCCTTGCTTTTGTACTGAACTGTCGGTTCTGAGTTAATGGTAGGTCACCTTGGGTTTAATCGTTCATCACGTCATACTACATGGGTAACCCAGAGATGTAGAACACCCATCCTGCATTCCCTTTTGATGGTCATTGATATGAACACCTGACATAGGAAAATAATAAACATTTTAAATTAAAAGAAATATTAATTTTGTAATATATATATATATATATATATATATATATATAGTAAATTAGAAAAATAAAAAAAAATATTAAAATCATCTATATATATATATATATATATATATATATATATATATATATATTTCTTTTCAAAATTCACAGTGTATATGAAATATTATATATGTGTATAATCGTTCATCTAAAAAATCTTGTAATCATGTTTTCTTATGTTAATTTCACATCGTAATAAATTCTAAGTATGAGGTTTGCTAAAAATGATTATATAAATGATTTTTTTTTTTTTACATTTTTAAATATTAAAATAATGAAATTTTAATTTTTTTCTTTTTAAGTTTTTTATCCCTTGCCCATTATGAAATAAACCCATTTCAAAAATATAATCCAAAGGGTACCTCTACCCAACTTTTTGTGAGAGTCAACTTTTATTTCTCCACTCAGATCTCTACTTCGTCTGTGCAAATATTTATGTAATGAATTTCCACAGATCACATCATTTGGAATTTACACGGTTATTCCTCGACCTTTTACTTTTTCTTTTCCGGTGTTAGTTTGAAACTATAGGTTTTCTATCTTTGAATTTTCTTTAAACGGTTTCCACGTTAAAGTTTCCCAACATGTAATTCCATTGCTTTGCATTGCTTTGTTTGGAATTTTTGCTTTTTCATATTTAATTTATTTTTTTATATTATGGTTAAAGAATATAAATGTATTTAAAAAACAAAACAAGGTATAGGTATATATATATATATAATTTTGACATTATTATAATAGTCAACAGATAAAATGTTAAATTTAATATTAGGGTGGGCACACAAAGATGCTCCCCTAATCCATTGCAATAGGTTGCATTAGCGGAAAAATCAAACACGTGCATGCACCTAAAGAAGCGCACATGTGTCGCTAGGTTCGCTACTGAACTGGGGCGCATGTGCGTTGCTGGCACGTATACGCTCAAGGGCACGACACGCTCTTGTTAAACCCAATAAAAAAAACAACACAACGCGGCCTATTTCATTTGCAAACGACCAAAAGATCATCAACCCGGTGCATACGCGGACAAAGGGAGCACCCCACTCACCAATTCCACTAAAGAATTCCATCAAGCCATCCATTGAGTGATCATCCATTGCATTGGATAGGTAAGGTCAAGTTTTTTTTGTGCTTTTATTGATTTTTTTATTGTTAATTAAATTTTTAATAGTTCCCAAATTAGTAAAAAAATATAATTTTTTTCAATTGCAGAGGATAAACCTATACAATGAATGAAGAAAATGTTAACATGGATTCCGGTGGAACACAAGAAAATACAAATTTTGGACCAAATCAAAACCCTCAACAAAATCAAAACCCCCAACAAAATTTGGACCATGATGACTTGAACCATTACATAAATGAAATGAGAGTGCACACCCAAGAATTAAGAAATGTAGAGGAACCATCTCAATTGTTCCTTGCCACCTCAATTGAGAGCTCAATTGACTCCCTTATCCTTGCACATCGCAAGTTAACCAACATGATTGAATATACAGCTAGGATGCAGGAGTATTATTACACTGGCATTTCCAAGGAAGAAATGGCAACGTCAAATATTACGAAGGCTCAATTATACAGTATGTTCACCGATCCAAGAACACAACAACCACAGGATATTAGAAGGACACGTGTCTGCATGGAATGGTGTCTTTTCCAACCATGGAGGGACAACTGGATGCAAAAGGTGGTTTATGGTTTACGATAAACCTCCCTGCAGTAATAGGGAGATTCCACAATACTTCCTTTGAAAACTCTGAGCTGAGTTTGTGCTCGGTTTACATGTCAACTATTTTGACATAAATGAGTTCCAAAGTGTTAGGCTTGGTTCTGCCCAAGATCGGCCACCTTATTCCTCCATCTTTTGCTTTTTTCTCTTCCGATGTCCACTCGAAGCTATAGGAAACGGTTTCCACAATAAAGTTTGCCAACATCTAATTCCATTGCATTGCTTTTGTTTTTTTAATCTCAATTTTTTATGATTTTTTTAATGAATAAATAATATAAATATATTAAAAAACAATTTTTAAATAAACCCATTTAAAAAAATCACTAAAGGGGACATATAACTGCTTCAAATATTTATGTAGTGAATTTTCAATCATATTGCTTAGATTTTACACAATTATCAATAAAATATCAACATGTTACTCCGTTCTTATTCCCTAGTCTTTTACTTTTTCTTTTCTATATCAATTTTAAGTCATAGATTTCCACCTTTGAATTTTATTTTCTTTAAATGGTTTCCCACACACTTAACAATAAAGTTTTCTCAGATCTAGTTCCGTTGTTTTAGAATTTTAAAATTTTCATGTTTAATTTTTTTCATGTATGTTGTCAATAAAGAAAATGAATATATAATTTTTAAATGGTTTCTCACTCACTTAACAATAAAGTTGGAATAAAGTTTTCCAACATCTAGTTTCATTGTTTTAGAATTTTAAAGTTTTATGTTTATGTATTTATTTTTATGTATGTTGTCAATAAAGAAGATGAGTATGAATGAATATTTTGTTTTTTAAAGTTTTATGTTTATATATATATTTATTTATTTAGGTTGTGAATCAAGAATATGAATATCATATTTTGTAAATATGATATGTTATTTTTATTTACATTTTATATATTATTTTTAAATTGATATATATTAATTATATATTATAAAAATATTTTAAACGTTATTTTTTATAAATATAATTATATATATAATATTAATTTTGATATTATTATAATAGTTAATGAAGATGATGATGATAGTTAATGTCTATTAAGATCAATTCTAGTTTATTGGACCTTAAGAAGATTATTTGAACTGATGTAAAATTGTACTTATATGCTTAAAAAGCTTAGAAAGAAGCATTACTAGGTCGACATAGTTTTGACACGTTGAAAGATTAGGGAGGTTTGTATTGTAGAAAAAATTATGAAATTGAGATCAAATCTGAGTGTAAAGAGGCCATTCTAAGAGAAAGTGACTTTCATCCTCAATGCTCGTAGTCTCACAAAGATGTCAAATCCATTCCACCTACGGTGTTTTAGGAATTGTCCAGCGTCATGTTTCACTATGAAGCTCATGATAGTTCGTTCTTATCTTGGCTATATTAATTTCCTTCTTCAAACTATGTAAAAGAGAGAGATATTTTTAATCTTCTAGATTAGGATCAATGACCTCCTTATAGTATCTTAATTTATTTTTAACCTCTAAATCTTTCTCGCCCCACATTTTCTCTTTAAACTTAGATGTGATAATATTTTTAATGTTAATGATATCTTGCAAAGTGGAATTTTCATCAATCCCCCAATGGTTTAACCAAGCCATAGCATCTTTATACCAACCTCTCTTGAGCCGAAGTTGGTCTTCAATAGATATTAAAGTAGTTTTCGGAAGTCTCTAATCTCCCATGTTTTTTCTCTTGTACTTGTACATCAGGTACCTAGTCATAACGATGCTCTCAATGGGGTGAAGACCCACTTCTAGAAGGAGAATGGGGCAGGGTGTATTTATTTTAATCTTGAGGTTATACATTATGAAACACTTATGGATTTGTTTAATCTTCTCTAGGAATCTCTAGAGATGCTATAGCCCTAAACTTCCCAACCGTACAAGATAACGTGAGCGACAAGAGTTTGGAAAAGAAACTTTTTTTTATCCCATATCACAAGGTTTGTTGATTTCCAATTGTTTTGAAGATCAAAATAAGATTTCCACTCTCCATTAATCATTTTCTCAATGCTATAGTTCTAGTCGATCTTTAGATGAATATTTTGAGATACATGTAGGAAGACACTTCCTCCAAGTTGCTATTGTCATATACAAAACTAGCGTAAGTGGCCTTCTTGGAATTAATAATCATAACTTTTGTTTTGTTGGTGTTAATAGTCATACCCATATTAAAGCATAACTCCTTGATAATTCTTAATCGTTTATCAAGATCAAAAGGTCACCTTGCCATAATAATGATATTGTCGGCATAGAAAAGTAGGATGACGACTATACCATCTAAGTTCGTTCCAGTGCACCCTACCTCTTCTAAACGACCTTCTAACTTATTGATGTATATGCAAAAAAAAGTAGGAGAAAGAGGACAACTGTAACATCTTAAAAACTTTACCCAAAATTACACACATAATTTTAAAAAATATATATATTCAGATTTTTCTATTCATTCTTTTGTTTACATCAAACCATTTGCGTGTATGGCCATGCTTGTAGATTCATAGACTTTATTGAGAATTGACGAACTATCTTATAGCTCTATTTTGTCTTTGCACATAAAGTGCTAGTAGATCCTCATATCTGACTCTACGTATATAAGATCATTTGTAAAATATTTGTTTTAGCTGACTTGATAAAAACATTGTTTTCAGGACTTAAATATTTAAATCCTATTGATATAAATTATATATATATCTTATTATGTTTTTAATCATTAGTCTTAAACCTTTTCTTACAAGGACTTGGGCGTTAGCTAGTTTAACTAGCATTAACTATTACCCATTAAATATGCTAACCTAGCATTATAGATTAACCATATATCGTGGTCCTTTTTTAGCACCATAATTTTGTTTATAACTTACATTATATGCTCAACACCTAAGCAAGCTCGTTATTGTTTGTATGACCATTGTTTTCATGCATAGCTTTATATATATATATATATTTGAACCTTTAATTCCACAATTATATCACATAGGTGAAGTTGTGGAGGTTTACATGACCATTGCTTGGCATGCTCAACTTATATTTAATTTCTCATGTTCCTATCTTATCCCACGAAGGTGGGTCAGACCTGCCACATCATGCTTGTGTTAAACGTTTGATATTATATGTATGTCATATCATTGTTTTGTTTTCCTCCTTTGAGTTTGGGGGCCACATAGGGTGGCTTACTTAGCGCCTTGCTAATACATAACATTGTTTGAAGGTATCGTTGGGCTAAGAATTGTAATCACGTTCCTAAGAACATGACCATGCTTAATTGAGATTAATGGATCCATGTCACATGACTTGATCACTGTGTAAACATTATAACACAGGCCATCGTGGAGCACAAAATCTCGTTGGAAATTAATACTTCCAGCTAACTGGATGTCTTTCAATGCGTACTAAGCATGCGTGGTAGTTCACTAGTCTTGTTTTCATTTAAAACCTTGTACTTCTCCTTGATCAAGGTAGTGAGGGGTTTTCTCCCTTGGAGAATCCTCCCAAAACTTCATTGTTCTCTTTTGGTCATGGAGGTCTTCGCTCTTTAACTCTTGGAGGTTCGAGCTTGGTTTATGCCTTCTATATGCAAACTATCACTCTGGCAATGATTTTTTGTTTACCATACCCTGTATTTGTCTTAGTTGTGCTCTTATTGGAGTGTTTTTCATGGAGTTCTCCTTACTACAGGCTTTTGTGGGCGACATGATACCATTTGCTATTTACCATATGTATTTACTAACACCTTTGTTGTTCGTTGCTGTAGGTAATGAATATCCTTGGCGTCGAGGGTTTTGCAAACCTGAGGAAGTTGAGGGGAGAAAATATGGATAAGCCTCCATTCCTCGGTCCATATACTCAAAGGATGATTGGAAAGGTTTCAAATCCTATGTTTATCTTTCACTAGCTGCCTTTGCTTGACACTCTTGCAAGATACAGCTTAGACTCTAGTCCTAGAAGCTCAATATCATGTGACACGACTTGTTGGGGTTTATTTAAAGGACCATAACTATGTTTTGGCTCCTTGATCCTTATAATACCTATTGAAGGGTTTTAATAATATATGTTACAGGGATAATGAATCTCATTTTGGATTCCTGCATGATTATGTCGTTGATGTCATTGTTGATATTGATAGCAGTAGGGGTTGTATTGCATATCGTTTTTTTCCTTCATCTTTGAACAAAGCCTTCATGCTCTAACTATTTCAGTTTAAATTGTTGTTCATGATGAATACATAGCTCACTATTTCGCTATGGTTAAAGGATTCGATGCTGATATGTTTTAACTAGTGAATAATTATCTTGTTCATAAATGATGGCCCTATCCTTCTGGGATTGTTAAGGCCTTTAATATTTTCTTATGACATTTGTTTCGAATCTCTACAGAGCAAAGAAACCGCTTAAATGTAGTTTTCATGTATTAATGTTTAGTATCCTTGCTATTTAATGGTGAATCACCCTCGTTGGGCTCGTTTTCTTGCTTAAATGTTTACATACTGTCATTCGTTTGTATTATGGCATTGCCCAACAATATTTAATATCTTGGTTTAAAAGAAAAAATAGCATGTTTTTATATCTATTGTGGATTAATGTTTATCATACCCAGGCTTCAAGCTATGAGGTTGTAGTTCATACATAGCTCGATCTTCAAGCTTTCTCAAGCACATATATAAGTGTTTTATATGAACTCTATTATAAGAGATCACGTTGTTGTTGCTGCAACCTGATCCCCATAATTTTCAAAAAATTATAGGGCCCCTCCTTTTATTTTTAGAGTTTGAAGTCTCTCAAAAGTCTAGTTTTGACCCTTAGTTTTTCTTAGAGAATCTTGAAGAAAGTTTGTCTTTTTTTTGGCTAAGGCATTTTTTGCTGTTTGGCGGTTGCAAGTTTTTGTTCATTTATCGCCAACCCATTTTGCGACTTTTCGATTATTCTTGCCGAACTGGTCGCAGGTTATTGTTTATTTCTCGCCGACCTTTTTCGCTACCTTCCAGTTATCTTTTGTCGAACTAGCCGCAGTCTTTTGTTCATTTTTCGCCAATTGTTTCGCTGACTTTCTCTTATCTGTCACCAACCTGTCTCGCAGCTCGTGGCTCATCTCCACCGACTATTTCATTGTTTGTTGTTCATTTCACGCCGACGGTTTCACATGTTCTAAATATTCCCCTGCCGACCATTGTTGCAGGCCTCGAATTCATCGCCGACCAGTTGCAGTTCGTTTTTCCTATGTCACCGATCTTTTCGCAACTTTTGTTTTTTTCCCGTGACTCCTCGCGTTGCATTCTGGTTTTTTGCCACCATTCAATTGCGCTTCCCGCGTTAGTCTCCGTTGACCTTTTCACCGAATCTGCTTCATTTTTTTTGATTGGTCGCGTTAGCCCCCGCCGATGCCCCGTGATTTCTTTCGCCGAAAAGGTGGCGGTGTCTCCCAAAGCAGTCACTAAGTTGGAACATTAGCCACTGACCGTTTCCTTGCAATTAATTTAAGCCCGTCGAAATGGTTGGGTGGGCTCGTTTCGCGGTTCAAAAAAGGACGCGCCTTTACAACTTTCACCTACCAAACCACGTTGGCATTTAAGACAAAGTCTTTTTGTTTTTCTATATATAGCGGGAATTCTTTTGTTTGTTTTATCACTTTTGCAAAGCCTCTGTGTTCCGTTCAAACGATGTTGGAGTCGTCAATAGTCAAAATGAAACAAGTAGCCCCAGCCGATAGGCTCGCAGTTTGTCCAACCACACGGCTGCTGACATGTAGGTTTTTCTTACCACTGTTTTCATTTTTTGTTTGGCTAACAAGGTTTTAGTTTTAAACTTGCGGTCATTTAAGAGTGATGAGGGGAAAAGTACGAGCTAAGGGCCTCAGCATCTTTTAACTATCTCTCGAAGCCTCCCAGTGCTTCCCATGTAGACTCTTGCTTCCGGCCACCTGCAAACTCCCTACTTTCACCAGACTTTGTAGGTCCCATTTTCGTTTGGACTTTTTTAACACGGCTAAACCCCCCAAAACAGGCTAGGTTTCAAGCATCTTTCTTTTGCTCGTAACCCGAGTTTTTTAGCAGTGGGCCTTCAAATCCATGCTGCCAAACTTCCCGCTGGCTAGATTCGCACACCCCTACCATCTGAAACGTCTTCTGAGCCCCCCTTTCCACTTCTTGCGCATTCACCATAAGTCTCGACAATCTCGAACCCAACGCTAACACAGAAGTTGTCCCTAGTCCAAAGCCTTCCTACAGTCACTTTGTTTCTGTTTAGCATCCACACAACGAAAAGAATCAATCACTTTGAATAAGCACTCTCTGTTAAAACATGAAAAAATTTCAGTTCTCTTTGTATAGCTATGTTCTTTTTGCTTTCTATAATTGTTTATTCATCAAGGAAAAGAAGTTAAGTTCATCTATCACCCTTGAAATTTCTTTTGGTCATTAGCGGTTTTGGATCCTAGATTTCATTCAGCTAGTGAACACTTACACATTGAAGCATCATTTTAGTCATGATAAGAGTAAATATCGCTCCTCATTTGTACTGCCTATGTCCCGGCAGGTTTGATATGCACAGGAACTCTGCCAGAAGCAAATCCAAACTAGTCGAGTCTGACTCGGACATAGAAATCCTACTAGATACCGTGCTTGAAACGATGTTCACAGACACAAAAGCTGTGACGAGAGCCTCCCCATAGTTTTCATGGAACGAGCTATATCGAGCCATCAGGGACACAGATTTCCTTAATGCTACCATTGAGGAATTACCGGTCTACAAGAATATCAAGAAATCTAACCTCCATAGAGTAGCCACATGCCCTAAGCTATTTCCATGCTCAGAAGTCATAGGGTGGATTCTACCCCAGGCCAACGCAACCTCCAGACTTGTCTTAGATATCAATGGCAAAGGACTTGCATTGTTCGTGCCAGATCACATAACTGCAACATACAATTTTCCCCCTCCCAGCATTGTGATGACTAATGAATGGGTTTAAGGCGACAGATATAGACCACTTTGAATATGCAAAGAAGATGACAATCACTGAAAGACAAATGAGAACAAGAAGTAGTGGGGAATACGAAAACTCGGCACCTAAGAACCCCCTATCGGCTAATAGCTCTGATGCTAAGTCGAAGTTTTGGATTGGCAAGCGAGAGTACTTACAAGCTTAGTTGGGTACCAGTAATGTACCACATTTCCACACATGGCACACTGTTCAATTGGGCCGGGATCATCTCCGATAGCATGTCATCACATATTGTTGCGGCTCAAGGAGGATTGACTCAAAAGAATGTTGATTTCTTTATTTCTGCCCATATCCTAGATTGCATACTTATTCAACATCCTTTCCCTACTTTGGGATGCATTTGGAATACCTCCGGTCCTCCCCTCCAAGTAGCTTATCAGATACTCTGGACTCACAGGTACATGAGCCACTATAAGTGGATTTGTGAAGGTTTCATCATGCCATTGTACCGGTTAATCTTCAAAACAAAACCAAATTGCTTGTCCGAGAATGCCATGTCGGTCATTGAACAATACGGGGATTATTATTTCTCCATGGAAGGCACATACATCAGGATGTACGGGGAACCAAACCTCCTTCTCTGCTGCCTCAATACGCCACCGACTTTGTTATACACAAAGAAGCCGTAAGGCAAGTTTTTGTTGATCGGATTGGAAGATTTCTTGCAGATAAGAAAACGTCAGTCTATCCTCCAGTACCATTCACGATCAGAGCATATAAATTAGCAAAAGCTAAAGATGGTGAAGAGTTTGCCCAAGATTTAGAGGGTTTTCGTTTTGGGACGAAGAGTTTTAGGAGACATGATCCTGAAGGCAAGGTAGCTGGCCATTGTACTTCATGCAAGATCACCTTCGAATATACGCACCTTTTCTGGAACAATGAGGAGTTCTATCGAAGCGCAAAAAAATGGCTGAATTAAACAAGCACGATTGTTCCAAAGGTGGAGGAAGCTCCAATTCCAAAGATAATACGGCCAAAGATGAAGAGGATGAAAAAGCAATGTCAAGAAGCATTAGCAATAAAAACAGCAGAGGCCAAGAAAAGGAAACTGGAAGAAGAAGCTGACAGAATCCGAAAGGAGCAGGATGAGAAAATTCAGAAAGAGGAAGCAGAGAGACTCCAGAAAGAGGAAGTCGAAAGACTTCAGAAAGAGGAAGCCGAAAGACTTCAAGAAGAAGAAATCTAAAAGATACCAAGGGAAGAGGCAGAAAGGTTGAAAGAAATAAAAGAGAGAGCAGAGAAGGAAGTAGTTGAATTGTAGATGCAAAAAGAAGAGGAAGAAAAGTCCAAGGAAGCTGTGGAACAAGGGGGGTCCCACCTCAAGAAATCGCTCTCACCCCATTCACTCCTTCAAAGCAGCACACGGTGGAAAATTTGGATTCAATATTTTTCAACTCGAAAAAGAAGGCTATCATGAGGAAGTCGAAAAAAAGAATGAAAAGTCCAAGCTACCAAGATGTAGTCACAATAACATAAATCCCTATTTTTGAGGGCACTAACAAGGATCCTCAGTTCGCGGGCAGCAACAAATGTAGCTACAGCACAAGCAAATGCCGACAATGTCAACTAGCTGATAGAAGACGTAAAAAATGGAAAAGAAAATCTTTTCAAAGTGAAAGACAACCTAATGAAAGAAGTATGGGAAGGTAAAGAATTGAAGAGGAAACATAGCATCCTCTTGTCTGAAAAAAAGAAGATAGCGGAAGATTCCCAGAGGTTAGATGAGGAGAGAGAGGCCTTAGTTGTTCAGTTAATGATATTGGAAGGAGAGAAGAATGATCTTGAAGTTCAAACTACTCAATTAGAATCAAGCAAGGCATTTTTTGATCAACTAGTCCAGGAGTTAAAAGCTAAGGTTGAAGAGTTGGAGAAGGAGAAAATATATTTGACAGAACGGCTAGAGGAAGCAAACAACAGAAAACTAGATATATCTCCATGATGTGATCAAGCTTGCAAAGTCCAAGAGAAAGTATATCACTCTCAACTGACCCTCACAGAAAAGATGTATAGGATGAAGCTAATGATAGCACGAATGGATGAGATATCTACAGAGTCGCAAGCAGTTAGAAAAAGACTGTTTGAGGTAGTGGAGAAGATTAAAAGCCACATGGTCTGGAGAGAGACAAACTCCGAATACCCTGAGCACTTGTGTCTTAAGACAACAAAAGATTTGAAGTTGGAAATGAAACTTTTAGAATTTTGTAGGAAGGCCTCCATAAAGCTGAATAATGACATCCTAAGGACTACTCATACGTGTTTGAGTTACTATAAGAAGATCCAACAAGTTCATGAGAAGTGTCATCTTTCTCCTCTCCCGCCAATAGATGAGTTGCCTCCAGAGGATCTACGTATGATAGAGCTGTAGACTGGATTGCAAGGGGAATTAGAGTACATCAAAAAGTTGGATATTCTCACTGAAGAAGACGTACATCATTTGGTGGGACATACATTCGTACATGCATATTTATTAGAAGATGGTTGTACAACAACAGAAGAAGGGAGGGCATATGTTGAGACTCAATTGTCATATCATGAAGTCGCTTTAGAAGTTTTGGAACCCAACAGGATTATTATTATTTCTGCAGAATCCAATGCTTGGGAGAAATATGTCTCTAGTTTGTCTGGGCCCACATAATTTCGAATTTGTAATTAGCTTTCTTATCTTCTGAGAAATGGGGAAGATATGTTTTTGAATAGAAAAGGCCAACTAGAAGTTGATTTATTGTATAAACATTAAAAACAATTGGAAACTATTTTTGTATTATATAGGCATTAGAAGAAAAAACTTTGAGATTCCCTGGGGTTAGGGTATGAGAAGTGGCATTTTGTAAAAGTTATAAATAGAAGAAGAGAATAGAATGAAAGGAATTTTGGCAGGTGAAAGGACTGGATTGTTTTGTACGTAAACTACTTTGCTGCATTTATAAAGAAGGATCCATTTCCTGGGAAAAGAGAGAACTGTTTTTTTTGCTTGGGGATGTGTTGAATGTTTCGTTGAATTATTTCTTCATAATTCATGCATAGTATTGTGAGATCGTTCCTAACTTACTTGAATTATTTCTTGGTTATGAATTCTCTTATTTCATGTGCAAATATCTATGTGTTTAACGAGTAATGGAATGTTTTAATTACATTATACTTATCTCTGATATCTTTTATATTCTGTTGCATTTGTGCTTATAACATTGAAACAACTATCTGTGAGATTCTTAAGTACATTTCCAGTTTATTACTCATATTTCATATTTGCTCCATGCAGGGATAGATTGGATTAGATTAGATGGTTTAGATTTATTTCGATTAGATTACATGCATTTAGATAGGGCCCTTGCATATCATCTTTAAATATAAAATACATAAACGGTGGATTGAGCCCCAACCGGTGAAAGCTAATCTTTAAATCACATACGGTATCCGGGTCGTTAACCAGACGAATTCCCCACACCAAACGGTGAGAGATCTAATTGAGCTTGCTTACCGAGGAGAATCCCTAATTGTTTGTGCTGCGAATTTCGAGGCATCAACAATATTTGGCACTAGAAGGAGGGTCACCAGTGCATGGATGGCAGAGGAGACCCATTTGTTAGAATAAATCCCTCTGAAGACCCACTTGAAATAACTATCCTAGACGATTTTGTTCTGGAATCACAAGATCAAGAAGATCCCAGTCCTGAAGGTGAACATCAAGAACCATTATATGCTGTCCCTTTTGAAGAAGTAGATCACTTTAAAAGACATACCCATTCTCATGTTAGGAGACTTGGAGTGTTAAACGTAATTCCCTTATTACCCAAAAAGAGAGCTCCTAGGAGCCAAACACAGGTCACTAGAGATTCAGTTCTTGTTGAAAATTTAGAAGAATTATTGGTTCTATCTTTACATGAAATCACAGAACCTCTCAGTGAGATTAGACCCGAAAATCCTCCAACTCAGGAAATACCTCAAACCCCACCACATATTTGTAATGTCCCTTGTTAGGAATTTTATTAAAATGACAATTTTTTACTTTTTTTCATAGTTTGACCTTTGACTAGTTTTGAGCTCTAGGTCCCCAAATTGCTCCAATTGCTCCCAAATATTCTGAGAAGGTATATGGATGATGTTAGAACATAAATATGTATTTCAGGGATGCTTTTGGAACTTTAAAATATTTTTGCAAATCTTATTTCAATTTTGGCCAGTGTAGGGAACTTTACTAGTAATTTCCCTTTGACTAGTATTGGTCTCTAGGTCTCGAATTGACTCCAAATGCCTTCAAATATTCAAGGAAGGTGTATGAATTATATTAGGACTTGAATATGATGTTAAGGGATGATATATGGCCACCAAAATACCTCTACAAACTCTCTTAATATTCTGGACCAAGTATGCAATTTTACTAGTAATTTGGGGTTCAAATCCCCCTGGGGTTAGTACTGAAAATGGCTTCCCAAATGCCTCCAAGCCCACTCAAATTTCTGAAAAGAGGTATGGAATGTATTAAGGTCTCATGTGCACCATTAATTGATTATTATATCTATTCCAACCCTCTCCCATTCAACTGCAAAAATCACCAATTCGACCCTTGGGGAAATGACACTATTTCTTCTCCCAATGCAATTAAACTGAGTAAAAATATTTCAAATGCTAAGGTACAGTACATGAAACTTGTAAAATACATCCATGGCAGTCCATTAATCACAAATGCATCAGATAATCATCCATTCATTCGAAATCATCATCAATACATTGGTTCACAACAAGGTAGTGGGGAAATGACATTGTTCTTCCATTAAAAATGATATTTATACATTTTTACTTGGAATTTCGACCTGAAACTTTCTGGAGATGAAGAAAAGAGTGTTTAATTCATATTACAAAATAAATGGGGCATGATAATCTCCCCCAACGAGTACAATAGCTCACCAAAATTGCCCTCCCTCAAGGATCAAGAATATGCCATCAAAACTGGAAATGGTTGAGAGAATGTGCTGCAATAGAAGAAACCATGAGATGCCTTGTAGCTTACACCTGCAAATAAATACTCCATTAAAGCTCCAAATGAAAGGTCTGAATGGCCTTTCCAATTACCAACTTGGATGGGAATCTTTCACCCTCGAAATTGGCTAAGGCAAGAAACTAGTCATCCACTAGCTCTCCCTCTACACAAATGCAATTGCAAATTCTACAAATGATCAAAAGCTAGTTTAATTCTTTGTTATTGACATTTATAAAGTTCTAATGTCCTCCATGGGTTGAATTCATTCCAAGAGACTCATGCCAACTCAAGTTAGGAAGAGATTCCAAAGAACGCGACTTGTACAACAATTCCTAGTCACCCACTTCCATCAAATCACATGTGGAAGCATCTTAGCTGCCCTAACACCCTTGAGCGCCCTCTTGGAGTCTAGTTTTAGCCTTGACATGTCATATATGTCATATGTCATCTTTCAGGTCTGATTTGTGTCATAGGTGTCATAGCATCTTCATCATTGTTGTCATAGAGTTAGGGAATCTAGCCCAAGTGTCTCACTAGCTCCAAATTGCCTCTTCCTCTTCCATGGGAGTTACTCTTCCTCTATATTTCGACCTTGGATAAGTCATGCCATGAATAATACCTTTTGGACTCCCCCAAGTATGTTACCATTCACCTTGAATTCGAATTGGTGAGAGAATGATGCCAAGTGTAGTGGGGAAATCTTGCCATATGTGGGTCCCACTTCGTCCATGTGTCTTCATGATCAAATGCCACTTTGATTTTCACTTGTATATATTTATATAGATACTTTATTAAATATTTATGCCATTCTAATGTTCAAACATCATTTATTATCCCCATTATTCCAAATCCCAAAGCTTCCACCCCAAACCTAGGAAACTAGTAATTTTCCTCCTTGGCAATTATTTGACCTTTAGCATCAATTTGACAAACTCTAATGAATAGGGCCAATGTGAGTAGGCCATTGTGACCCAATGCCAAATTTGGGACATGAAAATATTCTACACCAAATTCACCACCTCACTCTCCACCGCATTCACCACCACATTCTCCACCGAGAATTATGGATATACCAGTGTGGAGAGCCAGAGGGGCGCTTAATTTTGCTGCACCTTTACATGATTTGCCCAAACATCCGGAAAAGGTGTTACCTAAGTATGACCTTGGAAAAGGAATTTCCATTGAAGATCACCTCAAGAGTTTTTATTTGGCTTTGAATCTCTTAAATGTAGAACATGAAGATGTAGTTTGCAGACTTTTTCCCTACACATTTGAACCTAAAGTATCTTCTTGGTACTTTAGTTTGCAAGCTAATTAAATAGAAAATTGGGAATATTTTGAGAAGTGTTTTCTAAGTAAATTCATAAATCAAAATACTGTTTCTACATTAATGAAATAATTGCTATCTATGAGGATGGAAAAGAAAGAAAAGGTACAAGAATTTAATTAGAGATTTACTATCTTATTAAATAATTTTATTGCTGCAACGAGGCCCGCTAAGGAATCCTTAGTAGAATATTATACCATAGCACTTGATCCATCCATAGCTATGTTTGTTAAAAGAACAAAGTAGGCTACATTGGTAGAAAATTTCGAAGAAGCCAAGAAAGTAGAGGCGGAAGTGGATACTATTGCCAAACATTCCCTTGATTTGGCAACAAAACCAGAAACCAGCAAGAAGCCTCTGTTGTTGTCTAGAGCTAAGGAAGAATCGTCGAATGAGTTAAAAAATGCGGTGAAGATGATGCAGAAACTGTCCAAGAAGATTGTAGATCTGGAAAAGGATAAGGAAGCTAGCATGTCTAGAAAACCTTTCAAACCTTTCTACAAGAAAAGAGATGAAAGTGGACAACCTCTTCCACCTACAAACAATTCTGTTGTATTAAATTTAAACGAAGTAGGCATGGATCATTTCTGCACCTTTCACCAAGAACAACACTCTGAAAAGAGCTGTCCACAGTGGATAAACTTGATGATTTTGGTTATGAATCAACTGCTAGATGGCCAAGTAACAGACCAAGAAGATCCTCAAGAGGAGCAAATTTTCAAACAAGAAGAACCCACTCCTGATACCACGATGGTCTTATGGGATTGGGCACCCACACAGAAATTAATAGATGAATCTCATGCTGATGAAATTCAAATCTCATCAGTCAATATCACTACGAGGAGTAATGGTCGGGTTGTTGATCAAACCCCCGATGTCCGTAAACTTAAGTTTGCAAGAGAAATGCCAAAGCGAAACATAATTTTCATTCAACCACAACCTAAGGTAACTCCAACGGTGGGAAAAGAATCAAACCTAGAAGTTAATAAACAACCAAAGGTTACGCTTGGTAAAACAGGGAAGAATGGGAAAAGCTCAGAAGATTATAACATGGGATACAACATCATTGAAGACATCAAGAAAACTAAAGAGAATATTTCTTTGTTTCAATTGTGTAATCTTCCCCCGCAAAGGAAGAAATTGTTAGAATCCTTTGAACCACAATCCATCACTACAATAGAAAACATTGAGGAAGATACTAAGATAAACGAAGCTAGAATTGGTGGAAAATCAAGATCTCAAACTTCGCCTTTGCTGTTAACTTTCGAGATATTTAATCATAACGTGCACAATTGCTTGGTAGATTCTGGAGCTTCCTCAAATGTAATGCCACTGTCAATCTGCAAGAAAATTAATGGACGGCCGATACCATCACCTTCTCAGATCATACAGTTAGATAGAACTAATGTTAAAGTAATTTGAGAGATGAAAGATGTACTCATTCGATTTTCGGTAGATCCAAGGGTGTGTCAATTCATTGATATCATGGTTGTAGATATACCAGATGCTTATGGTTTAATACTGAGCAGGGACTGGTCTACGAAACTGAATGGTTATTTTGCAACAGATGGGTCTCACTTATGGAGTCCATACCAAAACAGACAAAATCAGATCAAAATATTGAGAGAGCCCCACATGAAACAAAATGTAACTCAGTTGGAAGAAAAGAATGAGGCTATAACTTTTTCGTCTTCAGTATTGGGAAATTATTTTTTAGAGATTGAACTAGGGAATTATCAATCAACGGATGTTAGCCATGACCTAGACGAATAGTCCGATATCCTTCATTTTTCTTAGACTGATGATATTGATTGTAACATAGTAGAATTAGTCACTGCCTTAGGTGGTAGCAACACTAACTTAATTAAAACATAAAACGTGTTTTGGGTTCTATACTTCGACGGTTCTAAAACCCAAGAAGGATCCAGATCCGGGTGTGTTTTGATTGACCCTGAAACAAACAAACATTTTTTATCTTGTAGACTAGAGTTTGAATGCACAAATAACACAACTAAATATGAAGCTCTAGTTCAAGGATTAAAGAAGGCTATTACTTTGAATGCCAAATACTTGAAATTATTTGATGACTGAGAGATAATTGTCAGATAGGTAAGAGATACAATTCATTGTCTTTCACCACATTTAAAACGTTATCAATATGAAATATGGAATTTGATTTCACATTTCGATGCTTTCAATATAAATTCTATTCCTAGATTACAGAACGCTGCTGTTGATTTGTTAGCTACTTTTGACTCTAGATTAGTCCCTACAAATAACAAATGCTCTATTGAATTGATTTTCAGGCCATCTGTACTTGATAACATTACAAATCTTAGAGAGTTTGATGATGATGATCAGATTATCAGTTTCTTAACAAATGAAGATGCCTTCCAAGAAGCTATAATCAATGAAGAGAAACACAATTTGGATTTACAAACCAAAGATGTGGCTAAAGGAAACTTCATGCCAAAAGGAGTGAGGACTCTTGAAGGACTTTCGATCTACAAAACAAATTCAGGAGACCATCAAATGTCAAAACTAACAACTCCTCAATGCAGCATGAGTTGGTAAACCTAGGTACAGAAGCTAAACCCAAATTTGTTAATTTGGGTAAGTGTTGTTCACCAGGCGAGAGGGATAATTTCATCAGACTGTTCCAACAATACAAAGATGTTTTTGCATGGACTTATGAAGATTTGAAAACATATGATACTTGCATCATACAACACATAATACCAATGAAGCCAGGGGTGAAGCCATTTTAGAACCAATTGTGAAGAATGCATCCAACGCTTGAACCATTAATACAAAAAGAGTTGAAGAAATTGTTGGATGCCAAGATCATCTTTAAAGTACGACACTCCGAATGGGTTGCTAACTTAGTCCCCGTGCGAAAGAATTAGGGAGAGATAAGATTGTGTGAGGATTTTCGGAACTTGAATAAAGCTTCAGATAAAGACAACTACCCTGTGCCACCAATGGAGCAAATTTTATAGATGGTGTCAGGACCAAAACGTTTCTCCCTACTAGACGGATTTTCTGGATACAATCAGGTATTAGTAGCGGAAGAAGACCGACTCAAAACCACTTTTCGTACAAGTGGGGAACCTTTGCATATCGCAGAATGCCATTTGGATTGATAAACACATGAGCTACATTTTAGAGAGCCATGGACATTGCGTTTCGAGGATTGGTCGGCCACTGTGTGGTAATTTATCTAGATGATGTTATAGTCTTTTCAAAGAAAAGAGAAGACCATGTTTTCCACTTAAAGCAGATCTTTGATCGCTGCAGAAAATATGGTATATCTTTAAATCCTAAGAAGAGTGTTTTGTTGTTCTTGAGGGTAAACTTCTAGGTCATATCATCTCAAAGAAGGGAATCTCAATAGATCAAGAGAGAGTGCAAGCTATAAGAAAGATTCCCATGCCCCATAAAAAAAGCTATGCAATATTTTATGGGCACGATAAACTTTGTTCGAAGGTTTGTACCAGATTTCGCTCAGATTGTGAAACCTTTGCAGCAAATGGTAAAGCAGAGTGTGCAATTTAGATGGACTGACATAGAGAAGATTGTGTTTAAAGACATTAAAACTGCCATAGCTAATGCACCTTCTTTAAGAAATCCATATTTTGAAAAGGATTTCATCATGTACACTTTCGCTTCAGATAACTCTCTCATAGTGGTTCTCACTCAGAAGGGAGAATCAAGAGATGAATACCCAATTTCCTTCATGAGCACTGGTTTGCAGGGTGCTGAAATGAATTATCCTGCCGTAGATAAGCAAGCATATGCGGTATTTAAAGCGATGAAACAGTTTAGGCCGTATATCCTAAAGAACAGAACAAAAGTCATAGACCTCACCTTGCTGTTAGATCTCTGTTTGTACAAAAGGAATTGGGTGAGAGGATAGGAAACTGGGTCCCTGCTATTCAAGAGTATGATTTGGAGTTCAAACAAGCCACCATTATTAAAGGTCATGGGTTGTGTAAATTACTCACTGAAAATCCAGTTGATGAAGAGCTGGAGTGGAAAATGAAGCCGAATTGAATCTGATTGAGGTATGTCCTATTTTTACCGCTCCTTAATCTTGGTATAGGGACATAGTGCATTATTTGCAGCAAGGATATTTGTCGGAGCACTGGAGTTCTAAGCAAAGAAGGGCACTCCGTTTGAAATCATCATCCTATCAAATAATTGATGGAATAATTTTTAGAAAGAATTATGATGGGATGTTTCTTAGATGTCTTGAGAATGAAGACATTGATAAAGTGGTCAAAGAATTACAATATGGCCCTACTGGGGGACACTACTCTAGATATACCATGGCTCATAAAATAATTAGAGCTAGTTGATATTGGCCCACTCTCTTCAAATATGGTCATGCCTATGCTAGGAATTGCGATGTATGCCAAAGAAGTGATGGCAGATTGCCAAAAGCAGCAGGACCTTTGCAGCCAGTTATTATCTTTGAACCATTCAAGCAATGGGGCATAGATATTATTGGAGAGATAAATCCAAATTATTCGCTGCATCATTGGTATATTCTTACGGCTATGGATTATTTCACCCGGTGGACATAAGCTATTCCGTTGCGCAAAGTGAATGAAGACACAATTATCAAGTTCTTGAAAGAAAACATCATAACCAGGTTTAGGGTTCCAATTTCCCTAGTCTTTGATAATGCAACTTATTTTTCATCTGTGAAATTAAATGAATTTGTTTATGAGAAAGGAATTAAATTGCATTATTCATCAAATTACTATCCCTAAGGAAATGGACTAGCTAAATATACAAATAAAAACCTCATCCGAATTCTTAAGAAAATTGTCATTGAGAATCAGAGAAGTCGGCATACAACCCTCCCAAACACTTTATGGGAAGATTGAGTTACCCCAAAGAATGCCTTAGGATTTTTCCTTTACACAATGGTCTATGGGAAGGAATCCATACTCCCTCCTAACATACTGCTCCCATCCTTATAGCTATCCCAAGCCTCTCGCGGTTCCAACAGTGAAATACTACAATCAAGAATTAACACCCTGCTGAAGCTTGAAGAGTCACGACAGAAAGACAAATATAGGTTCCACCAACACCAAGACATTGTCAAGAGGTGGTTTCATAAGCGGAAATATGGAAAAAGGAGTTTTGAAATAGGTGACTTGGTTTTGAAGTGGGATCACCCCCATGACGATAAGGGAAAGCACACAAAATTTCAACAATTATGGCTTGGCCCATCGACATACAAACTGAAATACTTACAAGGGGAGGAAGAAAACCTTCTTGTAAATGTCCTTTCTTTGAAGCAATACTTCACTTAGGTCTAAGGACACTTTTTGTACATAAATAAACGCTGTTTTGTTTTTTTAAGTTTACCTTTCTGTTTGAGTTGTTGTTTTCTTTCATTTAGATTCTTTAGTCTGTTTTGATTGATTGCATTCATTCACTTGTTTGCTTATTGCCTGATTTATTTATCTTGTTGTAATAAATCCCATCCCAACCTCTTGGGTTATTGGAAAGATAGGGCTCTGAGCAAATCTCAAAATTTTTGAAGGGCCGGAATCTACTTATAAAATAAAGTGTCTTTGTGTGACTTTTGTTGGTCACCCTATATGATAATTAATTACAACTAACATACAAGATGCTCAATATAAATTGTCAACCCAGGTAGGCCTTTTATTTCAACGACAATTAGCACAATCTATGCATAAACATTCAAGTAGTTGATTGAATAAATGGAGATAAACTATCCTACCTATCTGCTCAGTCAAACTCATCTCATGGCTAAAACTAATCTAATTTATCCATCTAGAAATTCAAAGTACATTTACCTTCCTACAATCATCCCTCCAGGAATCATTGATCTAAGAAGAATTAAGCTATACTTACTTTTGCAAGAAGTTAAATCCTAAAGATATTAGACTACAATGCATTAACCAAAACCTGTCTAAGATTATCTAATTTAGGAATTATAAATGACACTAAGAAATCAAACCAATTGCAATCATAATCTGACTAATTCAATAAAATTCAAGAAAGATGAATAACATAAATAAACTGGAGTTGAGCTTGACTATAAAAACTAACTAGCACACTTGCATAAAAGGAACTAACCTACATAGTCGACTATCACACCATGCAGTTACAGCTATTCAGAATGCAACAATTAACTACCAAAGGAAAATGCAATTATCAATTATCACTGTTGCAGCTCCTCTGTAAAACACATCTATTGTAAATCAACACCACACAACAGAAATAAATTAAACTACCTACTTAACTCGACAATCTCTGTGAGAAGGCGGGCCGTGGCCTTCTAACAGAGATGCTGTGAACTACTACAAATTAAAACACAAGAATATGAAGAACTCTGCTCCTTGTATTAAAAATGGTAATTCACAGTCATAACTCTTTGTTACAGCCTGTACAAAATAATAATCAAACAACCCTAGACTCTGAAAGCCTTCCCATATTTATACATGCATAATACAAATCCCGATCCACTAAATTCGTGCAGCCATGAAGATCTCTGATCTTCAGGCTGTTGAGTCACAACAGAACTGTTACAGCCGTGAATGGACTTGAATGAAGCCGTTGGAGATGAAGGTCGTTCTTAGTCTGGCTGTCAATGGATCAACAGACTAACTGGCCATGAAGTGCTCTGTCTATTGCAACGATGCTCTGTTGCAGCGAAGTCTTGTTACAGCTACCACATGGAGAGATGTTAACGTTGTTTCTATTAATGTGTGGAATATGAACTGAAGAATAACAACTGACACCAATCGTACCTTCCTTCCATATGCTTAGCGGGCTGATACACCTGTGTCTCTCAATGATTTGAGCTTAACTTAACAAAATAGACACAAGTTAGCATAAACCAAAGAATAGAATTCATAACCATAATAATCTTAGGCATTAATAAAATAGGAAATAATAAATCATAACTGTCAAGATTCATGCTCAATCTTGAGGAAAGATATATATATGGTTCATGGAAATAAGACAAGATAGGAAAAAAAGAGGTAATAGGTGTGGTAAAAAAGGGGCAATTCCAAGACCCAACATATCCCCCCAACTGTCCAGTTGCATGTCCTCATGCAACAAATTCCATTAGTTTGAATCTGAATCGATACTGTACTTGTGGAGATTGTTGAGGTTGAAGCCAAGTTCAGGTGCTTCCCCTGGTTGCACAAATCCATTACAGGAAACCCATTTCTGCCAACATTGCTTCTGCTCCTTCTTAGTCAAAACATAGATGTTTCTGTATGGGCTCACAGGAAGCCATATGAGAGGAAACCTAAATCTCAATCCCAACCACCATGGTACGCATGCTTTCTTTCTTTTAACATACTCAGGCACTCTCAGAAGAACTTGTTTAAAATTTTCAAAACCATATGGTTCCCCTTCCTTCAAAGCTGGGGAAGAAGCTAACCATATGTGTTTGTTGGACTCCAAGAATGGATACCTAATTAGGGTAGCTAAACCGAAAACATACTTTAATTATCGACCAGGGAGCGTACAAACTTAAGAGGTGCTAAGCACTATATGTGCTCTATAGGATAGTCTTCGTTGTTTTAGGATGTTGGGATGTAACTTGGAGGTTTCTCAAAAAGGGAAAGGAAACAAGCTGTAAAGGGATGGTGAATTTATTAACTAAGAATGCTGAAAAATGATACATCTTTATGCTAAGAATCAAATGCTGAAAGACTGTAAATTCTAATCTAAGAAATAAAATGTTGAAAGCTTGGGAAACTTGATCTAGAAATAAAGTACTGAAAACTGGAAATCTAACTAGAAATTCAATGCTGAAAATTAATCAAACTTGATCTATTCGAATCCAATGCTGAAAGTGATATTCAATTACTCTATTCAAATCCAAAGAACTAAAACCATTAAATCCTATATAACTGAACTCAGATAAAAGAAATATTCATAGAATCACAGATCTAAATCATTGTCTTAATATAACGCGCTAGAAAACAAAGGTAAATACGCCTGCACATAATGCATGTACAGGACTACAGAAAGCACATTAATGAACTATAGAATCGATATTGCTGAACTAGAGATAAAAAGTGCTGAAATGAAATGATCGTTGAACTGAAATAAAACTATGTCATTCAAACCATTGTCAAATACTTCATATACGATAATGATTAAATCAATTAACAGGACATATGAGAAATACTTGAAATAAAAGAGAAGCTCTTGACCTATGTGTTGGAGGGGCCCTCTCCAACCCGTATTTCAGGAGTGGAAGAAGTCTTATAAACGCAAGGCTTGAAACAACATCACTTCTTCATTAAAATTGTAACTTCATGTTTAGAAAAAGGTCTTAAAATAGAATTGTCTCGAATAACATATGCTAAAGATAAGTTCTAAAAAAATGCCAACAGGAACCTCTTGCTACCCAAGAGGCCCATATATATAACTATTCTCGAAACATAACCTAACTCTATGCTTTAAATGTCGATTATGCTGAACAGGAGTTCTCGTCTACAAATCAGGAAAAAGGGCACTGAGCCACTTATGGTCTTCAGTCTTCAAGCTGGAATTGATGGTTTTCTCTTAGATTTCCTGCGCCTGCTTATACACACTTATTTCCATACAATTAGCTCATAGAAAATACTTTTAAGCATAAACGAGTAATCTCTAAACTACTCTATTAAATAATCAAAACAAATCATTAAACCCCAGAAACAAAGTTATTTTCCATATCCATTATTGTGCTTGTGTAGCATAAAAGGATTATAAAGTAATTAATTTGGGGCTCATCATCTCCCCCAAACTGAAGTATTCACCCATCCCTAGGTGACACATTTTGTTCATGGATAGCTTCTCTGATGTCCTAAGCAATGATCCTGGGAGCCCTTGCCTGCTTATGATAGCCATGGGCTCGGTCCTCTCTGGTCCATATTCTTTTCTATTCCTCCTCGTCAATCTATGATTTGATAGTTAATGGGAGAAAGAATGGTGGACTGAGCTTCATTCCAATCCATCTGAGCTGGTGTTTGATCAAGGATTTCCTATATAATTTGGCCCTAGTGAGTGTCGTTTCCAACCTGAGAGGGGAGTGAGGTTCTTTCTTCTTCAAATTGTCTCCAATCCTTTCCCACCTATCATTGATGGCCTCCTATACCTCTTTCTATGTGCATTGAAGGGTGAGATCGAAATGTGTGACAGCCTCCTGCTGTATTTCAAGCAAGATAGGAACTAGCTCGTCATCTGTGATGATATTCTAGTGATCCTGAATTACCTTTTCTAGGTGAGATGCCTCGGCCCTGATCCATAATGGATTCTGCCACTTTTGTTCAAGATATATATGATCATCTTGTGCCCTTTCTACCTCGTGGCTCATCCAGGAGCATAATGCTCTTAGCTGGAAGTCGCCTACGTAGGGATTAGGTGACCAATCAGGTGAGCTCAGCACCACAAAGTTGTGCAAGAAAAACTTGCACAATTGATCCTTTTCTAGCTCTATGCATTCCATAGAAGTGTCCACAAATTCCCTTGGAGTGTTCAATTCCAGAGGCAGGCCTTGTTTAAACCTCTATAGCTGGAACCTTCCCCACTTTTCCTTTAAGCAGACCATATAGATTCTGGACGGTGGTATGAGTTGCAACATTCCATCATAGATTTTTGTAGTGACAATCAATGTGTCCTCTAATTGCTGGATTTTCTGGTCTTTCTGAGTCACTTTTTTCTGATCTTGGCCCAATTTCTCCCTCGGTGCCAAATTTTGTTGTTCTTCCTGCTTCAACTCCCCTGCGTGCTGCATCTTCAATATCTGGGTTTTCTCATGTACGAACAGTGTGTTAGAAAAACAGGATCGCAGAGCAATAACAATAACCAGAAATGCAAATATAATCACACACACATTACAAGAGAGACACAGATATATTGTGGTTCACCCTAGCTTGGGCTACGTCCACACTGAATTTGCAAGTGCTTATTATTATTACTGTCCAGCAAGGTGAAGAGATACAACATGCAGCACAGCCCCTGGACTTCCTCTTCACTGTCTCACAGTCTCTCTCATGATCTTAGAGATCTTTAAAATGCATAAAACCTAATACATCAACACTAGCTGTATTACAATGTCTTTCTTTTATAGGGAAAATAGAATGGGAAAAATACCACGAGATACCCAAAACCATGGGCCCGAACCCCTAAAAATGCAGAATGGGTGTACAGTCCTCCGAGGTACATGGCTAAGACAATATCATCTATGAGACTGGAAGATCTGGCTCCACAACCAACAATCTCCCACTTGGAGACTGATCACAGCAACTCCCCCGCTGCTGCACTTGCTGGACTTGGACTTGGAAAATTTCTCCTCTTCACCTTCATGCTAGAAGGCCAACTGAAACCAAGCAAGAACTCAGTTTCTCTCTGGTCACTACCTTTGTGAACATGTTTGCAGGATTTTGGCTAGTATGTATCTTTTCCAGCTTCAACAGTTCATCTTCCAGAACATAGAGTATGAAATGGTACTTGAGCTGTATATGTTTAGTCCTGGAATGGAATGCTGAGTTCTTTGCAAGATGAATGGCACTCTTGCTATCACTATACAACCTGCTATCCTTTTGCTTCTTACCCACTTTCTCCATAAACCTCTGCAATCAAATCATCTCTTTAATAGCCTCTATAATAGAAACATACTCTACTTCCATTGTTGAAAGTGCAACAACCTTCTGCAGTTTCGAAATCCAGCTTACTATTGTTCCACCTACAGTAAACACATACCCTATGGTGCTCCTCCTATTATCCTTATCACCTGCCATATCTGCATCAACATATCCCTGTAGAATAGTGTCTAAACCTCCAAAACATAATGCCTGAGTGGTGGTACCTCTCAAATACCCGAGAATCCACTATACTTCCCTCCAATGTTCTTTACCTGGATTGTTCATATATCTGCTCACAACTCCCACTGCATGTGCAATATCTGGTCTTGTGCACACCATGGCATACATCAAGCTGCCAATTGCTGATTGATAAGGAATCTTGGACATGTAATCTGTCTCTTTCTGTGTCTTGGGACACATTTCCTTACTTAGATTGAAATGGCTGGCCAAAGGTGTACTAACCGGTTTTGCATTCTGCATTCTGAACCTCTCCAACACCTTTTGTATGTACTCACCCTTAGACAATGTCAATTTGTGACTTTTCCTGTCTCTTGTTATTATCATACCAAGGATTTGCTTTGCAGCACCCAAATCCTTTATCGCAAATGAATTAGCTATCTCCTTTTGAGTACATTTATATCCTGCATGTTAGCCCCTACAACAATCATGTCATCCACATACAATAACAAGATAATATATCTTTCATTGTCTAGCTTCTTGAAATAAACAAAATGGTCAGAATGACATCTACTATAACCTTGTTCTGTCATAAACCTGTCAAATTTTAAATACCACTGCCTTGGAGCTTGCTTCAAGCCATACAAACTCTTTTTTAACCCGCATACCAAGTTCTCCTTACCTTTGACCTCATACCCTTGTGGCTGCTGCATATATATCTATTACTCCAAATCCCCATGGAGAAAGGCTGTTTTTACATCTAACTATTCAAGATGCAAATCTTCTACCACCACTAGACTTAAGATAGTCCTAATTGAAGTCATCTTAACAACAGGAGAAAATATTTCATCAAAATCAATACCTTTCTTCTGTGCAAACCCCTTTACAACAAGTTTGGCCTTGTACCGCTTCTTACCTCCTTCTTCTTCCTTCAACCTATAAATCCATTTGTTCTGCAATGCTCTTTTACCACTAGGCAACTGAACCAGATCCCAAGTCTGGTTTCCTACCAATGAGTCCATCTCCTCATTTATGCCTTGCTCCCACTTCTTTGTAGTTTCCACCTGCATTGCTTCTTCATAACATTTTGGTTCACCAGCATTAGTCATCAACAAATAATACATTGAAGGAGAGTATTGTTTAGGGAGTCTAC
>BSBM01000610.1:892500-900000 GCA_027924585.1 Larix kaempferi | reverse complement strand
GGACAACTTCATGCTCAAGATAAGTGTTCTTTGTGGTTTAAATTATGATCATTATGTGTTCTGCAATGTGTTAATTCTGAATGTTAATTGTTCATGTTAATGGAATTGATATGAAGTCTGTGCATAGTATGAGAAGGAGATTGATTCTCAGCATATTGAATCACCCTCTGTTTGTGATAGATGTGTTGATGCATTACTGTTTGTGTGTGTGCAAATGTGTTTTTTAATTCTGTTGTGTTTATATTGAGTTTGAATCTACACACAAAAGTTTTTATTATTATGAATTATTTAGTAATGTATGGGGCTGAGATTACCAAATAAGCCCAGTATGTTTGGTCACATTTCCTTCCTGGCATCACATTTGATGGAAGGGGACATGACAAAGATGAGGACGATGATGATGATGATGAGAAGGATGACGATGACGATGATGATGATGATGATGATGATGAGGATGATGATGATGATGAAGATGAGGACAATGATGATGATGAGGATGATGATGATGATGATGATGAAGCTGATGATGATGTTGATGATGTTGATCATGATATTGAGGATGATGTTGATGAAGATCGTCATCATCATCATCATCATCGTCATTTTCATCATCATCATCATCATCATCATCGTCGTCGTCGTCGTCATCGTCGTCGTTGTCATCGTTGTCATCACCCTCTTCCTCATCATCATCTTCGTCATCATCATCACCCTCTTCCTCATCATCATCTTCATCATCATCATCATCATCATTGTTATAGGTCAAATTTGCACTTCTCCGTTCGTGATCACATTAAGCTGTCGATCACACAAAAGGACAACTTGGATTGAAGAGCATGATTGCCCTAGATGATGCATGGAATTGGCTTACCCATCTGTAGCTGACAAAACACTATTTTTTCCTACATTTTGACATGAATGCTACCCTACAGGCATAAGAGCAACATTCACCTATTGAAATATGCAGCTCTACTTCAGTAAACCAGCGTACACCCTAAAAAATCCTTGCAAACGCTGGTTGTAAGCATGAAAGTTGCGTAGTGTGCGCTACTCCACTTAAGAAGAATCGCGTACATCTTAAAATGTAATCAAAAATATATAAATTTGACGAATTGGGATTAGTTGAAGTTGGTTTTGCAACTTCCCCAACCTCCCAATCAAACTACCTCTCGATTCAAACTGCCTACCTTGTACCATAAATACAAGGGGGATAGATGAGAGAGAAGAGGAGAAACTATGCATTAAGGGTTGTTATGCTGGAGGAATTCCAAAGTTAGTGTGAAGAGCAGGATCCCAATAATACGGTTGCACAAGCACTCTAAATGATCAGGCATAATTGTATTGATTATTTGCTTTTGACAATAAAGGTTGAAATACCCTTCCTATCCCAATCAAATGTCTAATGGATTGCATATTTGTTTAGATTAAATGCTTGATTGTATTTGATGTCTAAATTTCATTTCAATTTCATCATTGCTATATGAGTCAAGATATGCTAAGGAAGGTATCTTTTGTATTGCAAGTTCATCAAGCGGAAGATCAAGTGAAGGATCAATCGAAGGAGCAAGCGAAATCTAGGATTGAACGTCATTAATAAGGTATGCCTTCATAAACCTTGATCTCTTTCTTTTTGTAGAAGCTTATGTGATATGATCTATGTATTTAACTGTCACCCCAGAAGTTGTTAGTGTCCCTCTCCTCGCTATAGGGTAGAAATCCCGAACAACAGACTGGCGACTCCACTGGGGACCGGTTGTTTTCTGCTCTAGGAGACCCATTTAGCTTTCCTTCCAGTACTTTTTGATCTTTTTTATCCTCTGAGAGGCTTTGTAGGTTACTGTAGCCTGTTTCCATGAAGCAGATAATTCTGTCTTCTAGGGAAATACCTAGTGTAAATAATGTAAATAATCCATATAGGAATATAATAGAATAATTGATAATGTAAGAGATGATTATTACATAGGTTTGGTCGCCTTTAAATATGGCCAAACCTTTAAGAAGAGAAGACACGTATTTTCCTAACTATTAAACTATTTAATTATTTAATTATTTCTGTATTTATGTTCGTTACATTGCCACTCTCTTAGAAAGGCTTTGTCCTCAAAGCCTTATAATTTTGTCGCATTGTTCTTTGCGATGCCGTGGCTAATGAAACATGTCGATACGAACTGCTAAGTATAGAGCATAACTTCCGATATGTGGATGGATCATTCCATCCCAAATTGATTTGTTGCTGACTACTGGGATTCCCTACTGATCTCTCGACAAGAGCTTTGATCACATTAGTGCCATTATCTTTCGACATTTCCGATTTTTAGAATATCGGTTTCTATGGTTGGGGTGTCGATAGGGAATTTTCATAATGTCATTTTCTTTTAAAAGTGTCGTATTTTGAGCATTGATCTGAGCTGGAAGTTGTATTTTTGTCTCTTGAGGCTTTAAGGTTTCGTTTTGTATCTTTTCCAACTTGCTTTCCAACTATATGTTATCATTTTGAAACTTTTTAACCACTTCTACTTGCGATTTTCTATCATCTTCAGACTTCTTAAGTTGTTCCTTAAGATCTTCATTATGACTTCTAATGCAGCTATTTTCTTTTTGCATATCTAGAAGTTTTCGTTCAATGTCTTCCATAGATTGATCTACCTTCCGACTATTTTTCAACTTCTTAATTTTTGTTATTAGTGTCTTATTATGATTTCTTAATCTAAAAATTTCTTCAGAATTGTTGACTATTGGTTTATTACTTTTTGTGATCTCCAGATTGTGTGCCTTTTTAGAGTTGTCATTTTATTGTTGAAGAATTTTTATCTGTTGTCGACATTGGCCAACCTCTGATTCTTGACTTTCTAATTTATGTCGTATCTGCATTATTTCTTCATCCTTGTCACTAACGATTTTGTTCAAGCATATTATTTCTGCATTGTAATCGTTTATTTCTTTCTTTATATCTTGATATTTCAATCTCTGATTGAAATCGTTTTCATTTTTTAATTCCTCAATTTCCGTAGATAATCTCTCAATATGGTTTTTTAGATAATGATTTTCTTGTTCTATTAATCTCTTAGACATATCCCGCTTCATCATGTCAAATGCTTCTTTTAGTCCGGACTGCAATTCTGCTTTAAAATTCGCCATAATTCCTGACTTCTTGGTGTTCTTTGATGATATTTGGTTTTCCTTTTGACTGATTTTTTTACTTCTCTAGCGACAAAGGTTTCATCTTTTTCGATTCTTTCCTTCAATGATAAGCAACACAAAAGGTGTAATAACCTTGAAGTGGTCTTATTTTGAAAAGAGTTAGTCTTCTTAAACTGGATTAGATAACTCTCTCCTTTTTTTCTTCCAAAGATAATTATTATAGAATAATAATAATTATTTTTATTTATTTATAATAATAATTACTATTTAATTAATTAGTAATATTATTATATTAATGTTTTATAAACTATATATAGTTTTTTCCCCAAAAATTAAAATATTGAAACAATTATAATAAAACTATTATAATGTTTTAATACATCTATATATATATTTTTAAATATTAAGGTTTCAATGGAGGGGAGGGAGGATGGTGGTAAAGGAGGTGTGACGGGATGTTAGGGAGAGAAGGTTGGACGTGGAGGTGTAGTTGCAGAATGGTGGCGGTGAGAAGAGGTGGGAGTGTGTGCAGGGAAGAGTGGGATAGAGTGGTGGCAGGTGTAGCAAGAGAAGGGAGTGTAGGGTTTTGCGTGGGAGTGGGTGTAGGCATGAGGAGAGAGGATGCTACATGGAGGAGGAAAGCGGAGCAACAGGCATATGGGGGTGTTGGAGGGAAGACAAACAAGGGGGAGGAGTGAAGAGCACGGAAGTGAGGGATGGCGGGAGTGAAGGAAGGAGAGGTTGGGTAGAGGTAAGGGGTGGCGGGAGTGAAAGAGGTAGGGCGCACGTGGATGGGGGGAGGAGGCGTAGAGAGGAAGAGCAGGTGGAGGATTCCAAGACTACGCAGGCAGGAGCGAGCAACAACACGGGGGAAGAGAGGTGAAGTCAGGGCCAAGTGTAGGGAAGTTGGGCTGTGGAGTGCGCGGCGTGATCGGGGCGAGGGCTGGAGTGGAGGCGTGGCAGGGCGTTGGACCGTGGGAAGAGGAAGCAAGGCATGGGGTGTGAGGCAGCGTTTGGTAGGATGAAGGGAGGGTGGATGAGGGCACGCAGGGAGGGGCTTGGGAAGGGATCAGTTAAATGCAAGGGCGTGAAGGAGACACAGGGAAGAAGTGAGTAGAGGTGTGGATAAAACGAAGGAAGTTTGAGCGTGAGGGAATGTAGGGATGAAGAGTGATGTGGGGAGATGGGGATATGCTCATGAAATGGATAAAAGCCAATCTTGGTCAAATACAAGTCGGAGAAACTCTGAAACCTATCAGACAAGTCTGAAAATTTTGGCCAAAAGCCAGATCAGCCAATGTGGCTCTGATACCAACTGAAGCAGATAATTTTGTCTTCTAGGGAAATACCTAGTGTAAATAATGTAAATAATCCATGTAGGAATATAATAGAATAATTGATAATGTAAGAGATGATTATTACATAGGTTTGGTCGCCTTTAAATATGGCCAGACCTTTAAGACGGGAAGACACGTCTTTTCCTAACTATTAAACTATTAACTATTTATTTATTTATTTATTTATTTATGTTCGTTACATTCCATTACTTGACTCATCTCAGTTTGAAGTTTTAGAGCTTGTTTCAAACCCTCTCTGGCATGAACGTTGGTATCCCTTGCACACAGTAGCGTACACCTGCTGAAAAACATTGCTTTACCTATTGCATAGCAGAGTACACATGTTGAAAAACATTGCTTTCCCTACTACACAATAGGGTACACCTCCCAGTGTACGCAGGTTTATACACTGCACAGTAGATTTTTTTCTTGTAAGTCTCTGTTTGCTTTTGGGATTTGATTTCCTCTTATTTGGTTTGATTTCCAGCCTCTTTCCTTGTCTTCTTAACTGATCCTTGAGGCCTTTGTACCTTTGTTGAGCCTTGTTTGCCTCTCCTAAGTCCCTTATTTCATCTTTTGCTTGCTTGAGTACTTTTTGAGGTGTCTTGCTTGTTTGTGACTCTTTTTGAAGACCGTGCTTTGTTCCTTGTTGAACATAGCTGCATGTTAGTACCCTAGCTACTTGTTGCGGGTATACAAACCTTTGTTTACGACATTTGTTTTTTGTTGCAACACTAGTACACTTCGACGGTGTTTTGTCCTTTGATTTAGGGTTTTTACACCAAGTTGAGTCCTTAGGGTGTTTTCAAAAGTTTTTGAGTCCAAACACTTTCTGATTGATTTGTCAGTTTCAGTTCAAGTAAGTTGAAGTATTTCAGTTTGCTTCCATTCGATTTTTTGTGATTGTAAGATCATCTTTGGTTCACTTGCCTACGTTTTGCTTGGCTTAGCTTTCTTAGGGTTTTTGGTGCTTGGGAGCAACCTTAGAGGTTTTCCTTTCCATCACAAGCGTCTTTTATCCCTGTTTTATTTTTCTCTTTGATTCCAAGCCCAAAGTCTTTTCCTTTGAAAAACTTTGTAGGACGAGTCTTTATCAAGTCATTGATTTGATTGTTGTGAAGTTTAGAATTGTTTTTCCTTACTCGCATTTCTCATTTAGGTCTTACTTACTTCCATTTTCGAGTCCTTTTCTTTTACATATATCGAAAAAGCAAAAAATGAGTTTAGTAGTTTAAAATAGTAAGGCTTATGATCATTTCGAAGTAGCGTAGTTTACTTTGTTTTGAATTCGAAAAGCAAATAAAAAAAGAAACTTGTTTTAGGTTTGCTTAGTTTTCATTTTGGAAAGAGCATAAATGGAAAGAAAAAAAAACAGAGTCTTTTGTTGTTTTGAAAGTTGTTTCATTCATGCACTCTACTTTCTATCACAACCACACCACACAATACACTACCCCGTTGAGTAAAAAGTAACCTTAAAAAGAATTTTTAATAAAATCAATTAGAAACATTTTTCTTTTTAGGAATACACGACATCAACTAGCTTAGGCTAGAGTTTCAAGCTTAAAACACCTTAAACTTCTCGGAACTAGTTTCATTATCCAACAATCGTAGTACGACTTTCATTTAGTTAAACCCATATATTTCAAATAGTGCTGGGATGATCTACTCAAACCAGAGTTAAGCACGAGGCCGTGGGAGACTGGAACTATTGAGGATATCCCATCACTTTCCTTTTGACCATAAACCAGAGTCGATTCACGTACGGGGGTCCTTTCGGACTTCATGATTAGCTACCCCACCCATGCATTTCGACTAGGCTGACAACTGTCCCCCCAGGCTATTTCGTATTTATGGTAGCCTTAGTATCAGACCTCTAGGATCTTACACAGGTAGAGTGGGCGATTATTCCCACTTCACCTCGGACAGACGTGGAAGGTAACCCATCTGGCAGTAATCCCGAGTAAGCGGTTTGGTGATTCAAGTGCTTGTACCCAGTGGACCTCCACAGTACACCACATAACTAACTGTCAATACTCTGTTAGTTTGTTCTGGGCCCTAATCATCCCAGACTTGCTTCCCAGAGTATTTTCTCTCTGTTATGGGCCCTAATCATCTTCATCCTCATCATTTTCATCGTCATCATCATCATCATCATCTTCATCATCATCATTTTCATCATCATCATCGTCGTCGTCATCATCATCATCATCATCATCATCATCTTCATCATCTTCATTATCATAATCATCATCGTCATCACCACCATCATCATCATCATTATGACGACAATGATGATGATGATGATGATGATGATGATGATGATGATGATGATGATGAAGACAGTGTTGGCGATCATGATGGTGATGATTAAGATGGTGTTGGCGATGATGATGATGATAATGGTGATGATGAATACGATGATGATGAAGATGATGATGATGAATATGATGATGATGATGATGACGATGAGGAAGAGGGTGATGACAATGACGATGATGATGATTATGATGATGATGATGAGGAGGAGGAGGAGGAGGAGGACGATGATGAAGATGAGGATGATGATGATGAAGACAATGATTGACGTGATAGGAAATTGGCCAATATCAAATATGACTACTTACACAACTAGGCCCCAAATTCCTTGGACTTGGCTCATAGATAAATATATAAAGAAATCACAGTGTTGCTTCAATCAAAGTTGCTTTGCTTCAATAGTGAGCTTTCAAAGATAATAGAACTCTATATAAATATTGATTGGAGAAGTGTCAACTGAGTAGGGAGAGAGGGGCTAAAACAAGGTAAAATTGGCTAGAGGTAATTTCTGTAGATACAGAGCACTAGCAGGATGTTAATTAAAACTGCCCTGGATCTTACCCTGGTTACAATAATTTTTGGATATTATCTGACTTCAATTGGGGTTTGATTGAGCTACAATTCACGTACAATTAGTCTTTGGATATGCCTGAAATTGTAATTTCACATTGAGTGGTCCACATTGAGAAAATAATTATATCGTTCT